>JAUTXW010001856.1:600000-1055308 GCA_030620095.1 Kuschelorhynchus macadamiae
TGTAAGATTTTATTTGGTACAATAAGAAACCATCCACTCAAAAATATAAATTTTTCCTAAATTAATTTTGATTAAAATGTTCACCGGGAAATTTATCCCCCCACTATTATATTTAAGTGATTTATCAGCAGAGATGGGCAAAAACATACTTTTAAAACTGCTAATGTGGTTTTGTTACTCTTATTTTATAAAGTAATGAAAAATTACTTTAATGCAACTATTGATAACCATACATTTACAGTTTTGCTCATAATATAACATTTAGCAGAGAACGGGAACTGTGTTTTATATATTAAACTTTTTCTTAACTATGGCACAAATATTTACTTAGAACTTCGATTTTATAAATATTCTTAGTCCTTAAAATATTGGCAATCTCCCTACACTGTTCGAAATTTATTTTTGGCCCATTTCCTGATGTAAGAATAGAATCGGATAGTAGTTTGATATTGAGTTTATGATATACTCTTAGACCCTTGCAGATATTCTCCCAACATACAACTTGTCAAGTCCTGGCATGAAATGGTTGTATACTGCGTGGTGTTCGAAATTGATTTTTTTCTTTCGGGTTTCCAAGTAGTTTACCTGGTTGTTTGTGGTTTATATATGGCTTGCAAGTTGTGTTTTCTAAGAACTCTTCCTATTCTCTCAGTTGTGCCTTTTACCTCCTGGTTCATAATTTCTGATGTTCGTTGTTCGAGAACCCTGGATATGATGCGATTTGTCTAATCATTTTTCTTTAAAGCACCAACTATTATATTAAGTTCGTGTTGTCTGGTTGATGTTTCAGTTAATCGCATGGATCTAGGTATTATCAATTTGGATATTACATTATTATGAACATATAGTCAAGGTAGTTGCAAATATGTTTGAAACTTTTAATAAATATTATCTTGGATTGTCATTGTGCTTTTTTTATATTTTAGTATACCTATAATTAAATCGTAAAAAAGTGTTAAACTGTTATTGCATATAATTATTTCTAAAAGCCATTGTTTGAAACAAGATTTTGTAGTTATGTATTCAAAAGGATGTGAATATAGAAAATCAAACCGAAACTTTTTCGACACCGAAAAAGAGAAGATGATATTATTTCAGAATGTATAGCAAAATAAACTGATAATATGTATCGGAAATCATCGAAAATATATTCGACAAATTGTTCCAACACAAACAGCACACATATTTTAAGGATGCACTGAAATCGAAAATATGTCTTAGTTTTATGAAAACACATCCGACGCAACACAGTATTGAGAATTTCATGGAAAATGTTTCCAAATATTTCTAAACTAAAAATTTGTTTTTAGTTTGTCTCTAAAGATACTACTATTGCAAAATTTGAAGAAAAACAAGAGAAGGGCGTACTCTAACCAGTGGATCCATAATTATTTCTAGTTCTCTAGTAATAGTTTCAAAATCTTAATACTTATATTTGTAAAAATGCTATTTCTGTTATAATTTGACTAGTTGTTAAACAAAAGATACATCAAATATTTAGGGTATATTCAAAAAATACTAGTTAAATATTTTGAGGTCCAGTCTTTATTTTTTGATATGCAAGATAATATTTTCTTAAGGATATTCAATGCAAAACGATATTTTTTTAAGGATATTCATAGTCATATTAATTTATATTTAAACATAGGCTTGTTTTATTATTTCTCAGTGGCGTGTGGTACTAGTTTTGCATAAATTATTTAACACCATCACATTTTGTTTGCACAACTTTCCTGTATTTTCGTCTACAACCAGATCTAACAAGACTCTTAGTTATTCTGACGCGTGGTTACGTGATCTCTGCCACATCATCATGAATAAAAATGAAATAAATGTCAGTCTAAAGGTTATTACACAGAAATAATGCAGATTTGTATTAAATGTAACTAAGATAAACCAGCAAACAAAAGTGTGTATAAACTGCGTCTAAATTAGATTATAAAATAAAACATGCAGTTAAAATTTTTGTTATTATATATCATAAGGAAATGTGTTCCACAATGTTTCGTTTTTTATAAGGTGTTGACCGAAAATATTTTACAAGTTTTTTTTATCAAATCATCTAATTTAAAAAATAATGTCTCTATTATTTATTTCTTTGATTTCTTAATTTATTATAAACGTGTATGTCCTATAATTATTTATTTATTATTTTTATTCTATAATGTGTCAACACTTTTAGATATTTAAGTGTATTAAATAACTTTTTAAGGCTTATTGGAAAACGAATCTTAATATATTATAAATATATTTTTATTTATTTAGGATTCTTGGTGGTGTAACTTTGAGTCCTCGACCCGATATCCACTGTAAACATAATATCTCTGATTTTTCTGTTTGCGATGAAGAGCAAAAAGAAATTGCCATTGACGAAAACTATTGTCTCTCAGTAGATCATAGAGGAAAACCAGTAGACATATACAGTAAGAATGATTTTCTTTCTAAGGTTTATGTAGCTGTCATTTTTTTTCCATTAAGTACTTCTCTAAGTGGAAGCTTTTGTCTTAAAGGAATAATGAACTTATCGAAACTTGCAATCATAAATTCATGAAAGCAATTTCAACGTATGTTCATTTTTTTTTTCCAGTATTAGTTGCATTTGAAGCGATTTTACAGCAAAATATATATATATTTACGATACTTCAGAATCGAGGTCAGAATCCTATTTTACAGCAAAAGAAAAGTTTACATTTATTTTCACTGGCTTACTTGATGAATTAAATATATTATATATAGGAAATATAGGAAAGTGATTCCATTTTGACACGATCTAATCCCAAGAACCATGATTTCCTAATTAAATATATTGTTAATTGTAGGTGACCCTGACTACAGGATGAAATGCATAGGATTTTGGAAAGAAAATCTTAAATCATATTTGATTACCTATGACGAACTGGATCCATTCTCGAAATATCGTTGCTGGGTGTATCAGAGGGCTGACTTAAACAGGATCTTAATGTCACAGGGTATGCTACAAATAATTTAAATTTGACACAGTATTTTGTGAGCAATGTCTACAAAATTATTAACATTTTAGAAAAATCCTTTTTTTCACCCCGAAAACCTTTACTGCGACGTCAGTGGCGGTCTTTACAACAAATTTAAATTTCCTCTTCAGTTCTGTAATTTTTTCGTCTCTTAGATTGCGACCCGGGAAAAAGTACTACGCTGTGCATTTTTTTAAAATGTGTTATAATCATTTCGTAGACATTGCTCGCAGTATACAGTCTATCTCTAGAAATGTACGAGGTCGATGTAAAAACAACCTGCTTCTCAAAAAGTAAGGCCTTCCCTACCCATATTAAATAAACATTAAATCCTAGAATGAGTCATCTTGAATTTTTAGCCATGAATTAAAAAACCCGTTTATTTATTTAAAATACATTTGGTTTTGTTTTCTACTTTTTAGTCTTTAATATTGATATTTACCTTCATCAGTGAATGATTTTGCTGCTCGATTAAATTCCTTACGTTGTGTCGAATAAAATTTATAGGTTCTGCTTATTCTATATCTGGGGGAGAGCAGATCGTTAGAGCAACAGCACCTAGCACCCTTTGGGCCCTTTGCACGTCCTTACTGGGAACATCACTTAACCTAGTCATGAACTAAATTAGCAAACATAGAGTTTTGAAAAATGTATAATATATATATATATATATATATATATATATATATATATATATATATATATATATATATATATATATATATATATATATATATTTATATATATATTATATATATATATATATATATATATATATATATATATATATATATATATATATATATATATATATATATATGTGTGTAAAAATAATCCTGTGTTTTTCTTTTAGACTGGTTTTTATAATGTATGACATATGACAGTTCACAAACTTTAAACCTCTAATATCTAGATTTAGATTGGTTTTTCCATTTAAATCCTATTCTCGAACTTATTGCTAGAAATAACCCCCAAACTTGGTTTCTTTGTTTTATATATGGAGAAGATATCAGTTATTTTGCTTTTTCAGCTATTGGACCATTTTGTGATCTAAAGCAAACTGTTTCCTCCTGGAACTATACGGAAGGCGCCACAGTTGCTATTGAAATGGAAGAGTATGAAAGAGAAAGTAAGTAAAGTTGGAACATTTTCGTAGATAGCATCAAGCATTTCAATATTAATGCAACAATGCAGACTTACCAAACGGTTGAATTATTGGTAAGTTTGCTGTGTTACAAACTGGGTAGCCTTGTACCCTTTTCTGAAGGGACTAGGGTTGTGATTTACATGTATTTAGACTTTTCCAGTTTGTTAATAATAATGTTGAAATATTTGAACTATTTAAATAAAATGAAAGAAAGGAAATAACATTTAATAAGAACTAGAAGAGTCTTATTTTGTCGGTGCCGCGGCTTTTTCTCTGTTTTTTTTTTGGGTGATCTGCGGAAAAATCGCACGAGCGAAGTGGGAATTATCCTTTTTATAAAAGGTTCAGACGAGGTGAAGATTCCTATAGTGATTTCGGTTTTCTGCTCTGCTTGTCTGTCCGGTTCTATGATAGAATAGCATGGGTAATGGCCGTTTTGTGAGGGTGGTGGGGAGATAATGGCATAACTTGACAGAGAAGGTTATTTACCTGACACCAATAGTGACGCCCAAGAAAAAACAGCAGAAGCCATTATGCTTTTTAAAAATTTAGGAACTAAAAAATTAAAACCCTTCGGTACTTTCGATGAAGTTGATTCTAATATCATCCATCACAGCCGTTTTAAGCTAAAAACTTGCAGAGCCAAAGCACATGCAAGTAGTTTGGATAAAGATGTGGCGTGAAAAACATGAATGCGTTCAAACTATTTTTTTATATAAGCTACGTTTGATGCTTACTTGCATCTTTAGGCTAAAAAACAATAGTTTGTGAAGACAGGGTATTGCAATAAGACAAACATTTTAATATTATGACATACTCATTTTAGTTGTATAGATATCTGGTCACCTACCTTAATAACGTTTATATATATATATATATATATATATATATATATATATATATATATATATATATATGAAATATATAATTTCTGCAGGTGCAAAACACGGCCTACAAGAAGAATTGCTTTCGATTATGTCACAGGGTACCCTCCTGCGATCATGATTTCTGGGCCTCTACCCTCATCAGGCAGGCTTGTACCCAGGGAGATCTGAAATAACAGATTGCTTGATATGACAAAATCGAAAACGAAACCTCTATCATACTGAAACAGTACAACAAGCTAAATGTAACACTTAGCACCACCTATTGGGGCTCCGGTGATTTCCGGCTGCAAACCCATAGGTAATTTAAAAAGTATGCACTAGCACCATCATGCGGAGAGTAGATACTAAAAATCGATAAAAATGCGCTCTCACACATCTTTATCAAAAGTTCTTGGCCGGAAAAGATATATGTATAATAGCAGAAATATATAATTTCTGCAGGTGCAAAACACGGCCTACAAGAATTTTGCATCTGCAGAAATTATATATTTCTGCTATTGCATCACCGGAGCCCCAATAGGTGGTGCTAATTGTTACATTTAGCTTGTTGTACTGTTTCAGTATGATAGAGGTTTCGTTTTCGATTTTGTCATATCGAGCACTCTGTTATTTCAGATCTCCCTGGGTACAAGCCTGCCTGATGAGGGTAGAGGCCCAGAAATCATGATCGCAGGAGGGTACCCTGTGACATAATCAAAAGCAATTCTTCTCGTAGGCCGTGTTTTGCACCTGCAGAAATTATATAATTCTGCTATTATACATATATCTTTTCCGGCCAAGAACTTTTGATAAAGATGTGTGAGAGCGCATTTTTATCGATTTTTAGTATCTATCTATATATATATATATAGATAAATATTTATATATATATTATATATATATTATATATATACATATATATATATATATATATATATATATATATATATATATATATATATATATATATATATATATATATATATATATATATATATATATATATATATATATATATATATATATATATATATATATATATATATATATATATATATATATATATATATATATATATATATATATATATATATATATATACCTTCCCGTCGTCGCTACTCTCAGAACTTGTTTCACAGTTGTGAAATTTGGTTTAAAAAATAAAAAATTACTCAATAGCATATTTGGACAGAGACCTACTTCTGTTCAGAGTACAGGGTGTCCCATTTTCGTAGGTTTTACGGGGTTTCCAGCTTATGAGTAGAGATAGAGAGATGCGGTTTTCGCGACACCGTGCTACTTTTCGATGAAACTAAAGAGGCCGCAAACAGATTTGCCCTAACCATTTTAGTTTCCGTGCTACAGGGTGATTTTGAAAATTTGTCATTTTCGGACACCCCCTGTAACTCAGCTATCGTAAAATATATTTAAAATGTTTCAACTGATATTTATAGATTTTTTCACGTAGAATTCAGTGGCGTACTCAGATTTTTGCTGAGAGTCATAGTTTTTGACATATTGGCATAACCTACTATTTTTTAAATGGGACACCCTATATATTATTTTTTCATCTTATTCTTCGTGTCGAGAGCTTTTCAAAAACATACCATAAGTCATATTTATTTTCATAAATAACATGAAAAAATGCATTTTTCTTTAAACGGATTTATGGCATAGCAGATCAATCGAAATAAGAGAAGGTGGCTGTGGAGCCATGGAAAAAGTTAACAAATATTTATTAACGAAATAACAAAGTAACAGCATCAGAAAAAATTAGGAAGTAGGTAAAAGGTAATAATTATAATTTCATTAAAACTACAAATATTGTTCAAATTGTAGACCATTATGTGTCCTACAAGTGTGACAAACTTTAAAAATTCTTTTTAATGCATTTTCTATTGTAAATGACTGTCTTTGTAACTCTGCAAAAGCGTTTTCGGTGGCCATTCTTAGTTGTTCTAAGTTTTCGTATCGCCTTACATAAACCTTGTTTTCTAAATAACCCCACAAAAAGAAATCTAAAACTGAGAGGTCAGGGGATCGTGGTGGCCATCGAACAGGTCCGTGTGTTCCTATCCATCTTCCAGGAAAATGGTCGTTAAGCCAGTTTTGACTTATTCTGGCATTGTGGGCTGGAGCTCCGTCTTGCTGGAAATAAATCCTATTTAGTTGAGCCAAGGGAACATCATCCAAAACTCCTAATGCGTCTTCTAGGATTCGCACGTAACCAATCGAATTCAGATTTCCTTCATATATTTGGTAAACTATTTTTCGGTTGAAAATAAAACAGGAGACATTGAATCCAAATCTGCCCTGACGCTCCCTAGGAAAAATAACATGGTTGTTTTCTTGACTCCCAAATCGCGTGTTGTGTCTATTTAAAATCCCTGAACTAGTAAAATGTGCCTCGTCTGACCAAATAATCTTTTTTTCAAAATCGATATCTTCTGCCTTCATATTTATAAACCAATTGCAGAACTCGAATCTGCGCTCTGCATCACCAGGATGCAGATGATGCACAAGTTTGTATTTATAGGGTTTGAATTTGTGCTTTTTCAAAATTTTCTGCACTTTGGTTTTCGGTACACCCGCCTCTTCGTCTATTTTCCTGCAAGATGTTTCAGGAGCTGTCTGAACGAGGGCTAAAACGTTGACCTCAGATTCTTCGTTGTCTTTATTGTAAGTTCGCGATCGAGGCTTGTTAAAAGATCCATATTGGCAAAGATTATTTTTAATTTTTTGAAAAATTCTTTTTTCTGGTTGTCTTCTCTCGGGATATCTAAGATAAAATAAAGCGAACCAATAAAGTCAAAATGCAGGAAGATAAAAAAGAACTAACCTGTTCAGATAAAGCTCTGCCGCCTGATCTGCATCTTCATTAGACAATATAAAACACGCGTTCATATCATATTTCTCAAAATATTCAAATTTTTGATTCTGAGCCATATTAAAAACAATAATTATAATAGACGTCAAGAAAAATTTAAACGCAATAATGCCAAAAATGACAGCAGTAATGGCTGCCTGATCATATTTTTGTTGGCGTTGCCATGGCTACCATAGCCACCTTCTCTTATTTCGATTGATCTGCTATGCCATAAATCCGTTTAAAGAAAAATGCATTTTTTCATGTTATTTATGAAAATAAATATGACTTATGGTATGTTTTTGAAAAGCTCTCGACACGAAGAATAAGATGAAAAAATAATATATAGGGTGTCCCATTTAAAAAATAGTAGGTTATGCCAATATGTCAAAAACTATGACTCTCAGCAAAAATCTGAGTACGCCACTGAATTCTACGTGAAAAAATCTATAAATACCAGTTGAAACATTTTAAATATATTTTACGATAGCTGAGTTACAGGGGGTGTCCGAAAATGACAAATTTTCAAAATCACCCTGTAGCACGGAAACTAAAATGGTTAGGGCAAATCTGTTTGCGGCCTCTTTAGTTTCATCGAAAAGTAGCACGGTGTCGCGAAAACCGCATCTCTCTATCTCTACTCATAAGCTGGAAACCCCGTAAAACCTACGAAAATGGGACACCCTGTACACTGGAACTAAATAAAAACTTAAATGACGATTCTAGTCATAAATCATTCAGTCAAGGCGCTAGTGTCTACTGACCGTAGCACAGCCTATAATACTTTCAACCAAAGTACAAATGTTAACAGTGGTATCTTAGAGGTACAAGATTTAATTCAATCCAATGACCTTTTGTCAAATAATACCAATAAAAGTGATAATACAGGCAACACTAATAGTTACAACCTTGATGCCGTCAGAAATGACGTTTCAGTTGAGTTTTCTCTCCATTATCAGGTACAATTGCATGAAACCTTTAAGGGAAATTAATTTAATAGATTTAAATAATTTAGATACCCATACTAACACGTCCTTCTCTGAGTTCACAGGTGACTGAGAGACTTCAGATGTCTCCAACCATGATCATCATCCTACTTCTAACAACCATCAACAAAATACGAGCCACATTTTAAACAAACGCGCTCTTGTGACAAAATTTTCAAAATAAAAATATTTAAACATTTCGATCCAAACTAGACCCACATCAGAACCTGGCATCCCTGGTAGGGTTTGCGATGCTTATTCAAATAATAAAAATTTAAGATCTAATATTTTCCACCATTCGCGCCACGTCACAACAGTTGTCGTCATTCGAGACAAAAAGCCGAAATAGTTCTCTATGGCAATGAGACTTTCAATGTAGCTGAACCGGAAGGACTATCACTACGACCTGGGCTAGAAAAAATATCCTGGATTCAAGGAGACCTTCAAGATATAATCAGAACCTTTCCTAAACCTGACTATAGCAGGTATGAAGAAATTACTTAGAAATATCTGAGTCCTTTGTGCTCAATGATGTGATAAAACTACTTGTCAATCTAAAAATATGCCCTTTTTTGTAATCAACCTGGCACAGAAATTTCGATTGACGAAATGAAATGTGCTATTAGTACTTTATTATATTTGTGGCTATAACGATTTGCTTGGCAGAGATTTCTATTAGGTTTCCCGATCAAATCAATATTAAAATATTTACATTGCACAGAAATACGTAGCCTGTTTTCGGTGATAAAATGTGGAAGCTACGACCTCACATGGTTATTTTCAAGTCTAAATTTATCAAGAACTGGATTCCATTGGACAACAATTAGACTATGATGAATCTATGATAAAGTGTGTTGTGTTTATATATATATATATATATATATATATATATATATATATATATATATATATATATATATATATATATATATATATATATATATATATATATATATATATATATATATATATATATATATATATATATATATATATATATATATATATATATATATATATATATATATATATATATATATATATATATATATATATATATATATATATATATATATATATATATATATATATATATATATATATATATATATATATATATATATATATATATATATATATATATATATATATATATATATATATATATATATATATATATATATATATATATATATATATATATATATATATATATATATATATATATATATATATATATATATATATATATATATATATATATATATATATAAATATATATATATATATATATATATATATATATATATAAACACAAAACACTTTATCATAGATTCGTGAGGTCGTAGCTTCCACATTTTATCACCGACAACAGGCTACGTATTTCTGTGCAATATAAATATTTTAATATTGATTTGATCGGGAAACCTAATAGAAATCTCTGCCAGGCAAATCGTTATAGCCACACAATATAATAAAGTACTAATAGCACATTTCATTTCGTCAATCGAAATTTCTGTGTCAGGTTGATTACAAAAAAGGGCATATTTTTAGATTGACAAGTAGTTTTATCACATCATTGATCACAAAGGACTCAGATATTTCTAAATTAGTCATTTCTTCATACCTGCTATAGTCAGGTTTAGGAAAGGTTCTGATTATATCTTGAAGGTCTCCTTGAATCCAGGATATTTTTTCTAGCCCAGGTCGTAGTGATAGTCCTTCCGGTTCAGCTACATTGAAAGCCACATTGCCATAGAGAACTATTTCGGCTTTTTGTCTCGAATGACGACCGCTGTTGTGACGTGGCGCGAATGGTGGAAAATATTAGATCTTAAATTTTTATTATTTGAATAAGCATCGCAAACCCTACCAGGGATGCCAGGTTCTGATGTGGGTCTAGTTTGGATCGAAATGTTTAAATATTTTTATTTTGAAAATTTTGTCACAAGAGCGCGTTTGTTTAAAATGTGGCTCGTATTTTGTTGATGGTTGTTAGAAGTAGGATGATGATCATGGTTGTAGACATCTGAAGTCTCTCAGTCACCTGTGAACTCAGAGAAGGACGTGTTAGTATGGTTATCTAAATTATTTAAATCTATTAAATTAATTTCCCTTAAAGGTTTCATGCAATTGTACCTGATAATGGAGAGAAAACTCAACTGAAACGTCATTTCTGACGGCGTCAAGGTTGTAACTATTAGTGTTGCCTGTATTATCATTTTTATTGATATTATTTGACAAAAGGTCAATGGATTGAATTAAATCTTGTACCTCTAAGATACCACTGTTAACATTTGTACTTTGGTTGAAAGTATTATAGGCTTTGCTACGGTCAGTAGACATTAGCGCCTTGACTGAATGATTTATAACTAGAATCGTCATTTAAGTTTTTATTTAGTTCCAGTGAACTGTGAACAGAAGTAGGTCTCTGTCCAAATATGCTATTGAGTAATTTTTTATTTTTTAAACCAAATTTCACAACTGTGAAACAAGTTCTGAGAGTAGCGACGACGGGAAGGTATTATGGGGGAAAGTAAGCCAGTTTGTTTAAAAAAATTCCTAAATCAATATATCTTAAAATTACATACGGTTTTTAACCATTGTTAAAGGTAGATGCCGGCCGGGTAGATAAAATACTGCACCTAAATTTACAAATGATTTTTTTTTATTAAATTTAACTGACCCTAAAAGTGGCTTACTTTCTGAACTGGTAACTTTCACACAGTCTTTCAAGGAACCTGCAGTTTAGTTTTTTCGTTAATTTTAAAGTTTGTTGCACTTATTTCTATTAATTAAAACTATTAATTTTTCACTTTACAGCTTAGTCCGAAATAATAATTCACCTGAGCAAGAGTTTATATCTAATATCTTTATAAAGTGCAAAACTGATTAATAATCGCTTTGCGTTAAATGAAATTTATTTACAAAATGTCCTAGGGACAACAACACAACTTACAAGTTAAAATTTGAAAATTTGCTTAATTTTTTAACAAGTGTCCAAATTAACGTTTTTTGGTTTATTATTTTTTATTGTTTTGGAGGGAATCTATTTCTTCTTTTCAATATTAAATTATAAAACGGATAACTACTAAGGATCTTATCCAACAATTCTTTTGATTATTGTTTGCGAATTTTGGGCTAATTACTACGTTTGGTAGTAATCAGCTGTTTTGTCTTTGGCTAAACAATTTTATGTCCATTTCGTAAAAGAACGAACTTCTTCGTTAAATTGTTTAAAAGAAATTTGTTTACGGATTGGTTATCAAAAGAATTTCGCAAAATTATTAATTAAAAACAAAATTATTCAACAAATTACAGTCAAAGTTTTTTACAAAAGTTAACAAGTAATAAAATCTTGTCAAATAGGATTATAAACAATTAGGAAAAATCTTATTTTACCCCAATGAACAACGCACCTCGAAAATATTAGTTTCCGAAATTATTAAAATTATGGTAGTTATAAAATACCACAAATACATGCACATTCATTTCCCTGGACCAGTTAAGTAAAATTTAAACATTCAATATTTATAAAAAATGCACGGGTTTCTATTGCACCCAGGAAAGAACCTGCAACACAATTTGGTGTGTCAAAATTCAAAAGTTCGACACAGTTAAAGTAGAACTGAAAAATTTTAAAAAAATGTTTTAAAGGATTAAAATAGTTTACTGTTAGCTTAAAGCAAAATATTTAAGGTTCAAAAAAACAGTTACTTGAAATATATTTAAAGGTTAAAGTTGAAAAATATAGCTCGCAGTTTAATTGAAAAAATTTATGTTACAAGATGAAAACAAAATTAGTTTAAGTCAAAATTATTTAGCAAATATTATTTATGAAAAGCGAAATTTGTATAAGCAGATCAATAAATAAAAGGGTCGCGAACTTGGAAAAACTTTATCAAATAACACTGTTTGTCGATAGGAATGTGTGAGCAGAATAGCTCAAGCCAAAAAAAAATTAAAAAATACACAAAATATCACAACAAGCAAAATTACAAAAAGTTTAAATGTTCATGAAAGTCAATTAAACGTTTAAAGTTAAAATTAAAACTTTTGAAAAATATTAATTTCACTAATTAAAAAAATTATAAGTTCAAAATTAACACTGCTGAAGGCCTAAAGAAAACTCGGAATTTTTCAAACTCTTCAAAGGGAATAAAAAAGCACCACCGGAAAATTTTAGAATACTTATTCGGAAAAATGGATTAAACACAGCTATGCTCAAATAACAGAGACTACTAAGTAGCTTTTGAATGCGTGAGACAGACTGTTGGCACATACCTAGATAGCTTTTACGCGAAAATTTAAAGTACTACTTAAAACTTCTTCTGTTCTTCAGATTGACCTCTTTCAGCTGTGTCCATACATGATTATTATGTGCACGGCCGTCAGGCGAATCCACGGACCAGCTCTTTCTTTTACTAGCGTGCTACGCAGAATTTTCAGAAAGAAAGGAAAATTCTTTATCGAGGGCTTCGGTACTATACGTGGTAATCCAAAAATTTCATGGAACTATCTGATCCTGCCTGGGCCCACAAAATGCGTCAGTTTTGTTAAATTTTCCGGTACCCTCCAATTTTTGTACATTTGGACCAATCAGAGTCGGATTTTCGAGACTCTTCCAATTTAGTTACTCTTGTTCTCAGACATGCAGAAGCAGCAGCAAAAATGAAAGTTTTTATTTTTTAAATTTTTTTGTTGTTTTATGGACTTCTACTTATTATTTTTCCCCGTGCGTACAAAAATCTATGTCTGTCATTTTTTCAGGATTTTTTCCATAAATTTGATTTTCAAAGGCCTATTTATTCCACGGATAGGAACAATATTTAATCGAGTTTTACGTATAGTTTGTGTGGGCATCCTCGCCGTGGCCTTAAAGCTTTTATTTTGTCGCGTACGGGCGTTTTTCGTTGAGAAATGGGATTAGATCAAAATCAACTTTTTTGTGAAATTTTGGAAAAATGTTATTCTATATAAATGAGAGCGAAAGCGTTAAGTTAAAAATTGTATAAGCTTTGGTCGATTAGCTGTTCACCTCGAAATTTTCAAAGTTTGTTAAGAAAATTAGAAATATCGGGAAAGAAGTTTGAAAGAGGGTGTTGAAGTATACATTTCATCTGATGAGTGTATAAGTGAATGTAATGTGTAAAAATAGAAAGTTAATTTTTTTAAAAATTCGCTTAAAAGAAAAATTATAGTTGTCCAAAAAGTTCATGCTAGGATTCAAAATGAAGCTTAGGTGAAATTATTCCTTTCCGTTTGGAGTTTGATCAATTATCCATCTTAGTTTAGGTTTTATGGAGGGTTTTAGGTTTAGGTCAAAAAGGGCCTATTTTGGGCTGTAAAAAATGTTCTATTTGTCTAATTGGACTGCAACTTTCAGAAATTGTGTATTTTAACGTTATCTTTCATATTCTGAAGGAATTTTGGAGCTCTCGTATCGGCCTGTATATGAGCTTCTACCTGAATATGAACTCATATAAGTTGTCGATAGACTTATATTTTATCCATTTATTGTTGCAGTGTTTTGAGAAAAGTCGACCCAACTTGAGTTTAATTTATTTGCCTGAAGGGCCTTTTCAGTTTAGCAAAAAAAGTAGTACAGTGCCGCGAAAACCGCAACTCTCTGTCGTTGCAAATAATGGATAGATACTCTGCAAAGACAACGAAAATTGAATTCCCTGTACATTACAAGGCGTATGAATTCATTTAAACATTATATTGCAAATTGAGCATTTACTAAATTATGGTTCAGCCTTTCCTCAGCAAACGCAATAACGATACAAACGGTCTAATTTGAACGTTCGAAAATAGTATGTACTGAGCATAATAGAAGTTCAGAAATATGTAATCCTTATGATTGTAATATTCTAAGCATTGCATTAATTTCAATTCTTACCAGTTGGTTATTTCGACTATGTTGTTTTTCCTAGCAGACAAATTATGTTTATAAAAAATTTCTTACTTAGGGGATCAATGTCCAATGTACTTCGACGACGGCTCCAACCCATACTTAGATCCAGATCTCCATATCATTCAGTTTAACTTCTGAAACAGAGCTGTTCTACAAAGCTTGTTAATTATCAACTTTGGTAGGTGGTCATATCTTTATTTGTCGAAACAAAATTTCTGTGTGAGTCATTTAAATATGTTAAAAGACATGCTCAGAAAACTGTTGACATTTGTGATGGAGAGCAGAGAGATATGTTATCATATCTAACCAGGAAAACTCAAAGTAATAGGAAATGCCTACAGGGGATTCCTAAGAAAACCAAGAAAAATATACACAATTATTAGTCCTGTTTCGAGAATTCTGTTTTTTAGTTTAATATAATCTCTAAGAATTTGCAACTTAAATGTTAGTTTTCATGGATCATATGATATCACATCGATTTGATACATACACAAAATCGCAGTTTTGGTCAGTGTACTTCTCGGCCTCTTCCCTAAACATATCTCTATATGATAGTGTACAGGTATCTATTATAAATCAAGATCGATTCTACCGTGTTATTCAAAATGAATTGAATCTGTAATATGTTATCGGTCAAAAAATATGCATCTAACTGCATACATGCAACAAAAGAAATCATTTCTGTGTGTCGCATTTTATTAATCTTTAGAAAAGAGGGGTATTAAAAATTCTGTTGCTGGATCGAGTCGAGCCTTTTTTAAACCTACTACTGGGATTAAATGTAAATTATGTTTTAAAGATTTTTCTTTTTTTAAATAAATTAGATTAATAAATAACTGTTAACCCATTAAATATATAAAGTCGTCGACTTAAACTTTGCAATGACCATTTTGTATAACTATTCTGATATAGGGATGACTTTGATTTGTTGTCATATTTCTTAGTGTGGGAAAAAACTAAAGTAATTTGGTAGTCATAAATAGTTCGATAAATATCTACGTCCATCAAGTCAAAAAAAAAGGAAAATAAATATACGCCTATTATATTTTATTTTTCTTTTTCCATAATTCCAGCTCAAATAATCAAAAAGGCCAACACCCTCATATATCTTATTCAAAAATCATTTAAAGATCATTCGAGTGAGATGATAAATAATCTCTATAAAACTTTTGTAAGACCAAAGATTGAGTATGCCCAGTGCATTTGGAACCCATATTATCTCAAAGATATAGAATACCTTGAGAGAGTACACCAGAGAATCACCAAGATACCAAATGAACTGAAGAACCTTCCTTATGAGAGCCGTCTGCACTTTCTGAACTTAACAACGCTTCGTGAAAGACGAATGCGTGGAGACCTTATTGAAACCTTCAAGATCACTTATGGATACCATGGGTGAAACCTGGATGTTTTGCACTTAAACGAAACAGCAAACTTGAGAGGACACAATAAAAAACTTGCCAAAGAAAGATGCAACAAACTTCTCAGAAGAAACTTTTTAACAAACCGGATTGTGTATTCCTGGAATCAGTTGGGGGTAGAGACTGTAAACTCTGCCAACACCAATCAATTCAAAAACCGTTTGGACAGAGACATGAAAGACTGCAGAAATAACTTCTTTATTCACTATAGGTGAATAATATGAAAACAATATACCTAATAACTAATTTGTTGTGACTGTATGAACTTAAGATAATTATCAGTGTTAATATGGTACTAGCAATTTCGAGAAGACTCAATAGATTCATCGGAATTCCCGCCTACTATTGATATTAATAATAATAATAATAATAATAATATATTAATCTCTGTTTATGCCCTATCAGACATTTACTTCATAGGACTTGTGTGTAAAAGAAAGCGTTTTTGTTTCTTGTCAAATATTGAAAAGGTATTAATATTCTTAGAAAAATCAAAAAAATAATTCACTGAAAGTGATATCGATGTTCAATGTACCACAAATAAATCTTTTAATGGTCTCAGTAAAATTTATAGTTTGCATTAGAGTGGTATTTTGTCCTCTGGTATTCATATTGATTGAAATTTACCGCCACCAAAATATAGTCACGGGTACAGCCAGTACCACTAGCACACCTGACATCCGCTACTGATAGCACGCAGATGTATAGTTGGCGCATTACCTTTCTGGAATGACGTCACGCTGGTTTCAAATAACGTATTTCTTATATTATTTATATTTCAGCGATGATTCCTAACCTAAACGTATGCAGTGATGTAGATAGGAGGGGTGCGTTCAGCACTGGCTAAAGCGAATTTAAAATTGGCATTTTCTGTACAGAAAGCGCTGCAACTTGTCGAAAATGGCTGGCAAAAAATTAACACTCTCATTGCCATAAAAAAACCCTCATTTTGCACACAATACAAAAATAACTATTATAACTTCAAAAACTAAAATTATTTTGCAAATAAGACTTTACTAATATAAATTCTTTCATCTTAGTCTTATTCTTTGTTTGCAATGTAATAAATTGACGCCAGTTACCCATTTTCATCAAAATTATTTTAATTCTCAATTACAGACAATACTGAAAAAATATTAAGAAAAGGGGAATAACGAACGATGAATCCTTTACCTCCAGAATGTTTCAAAAACAAAAAGAGGTAAAAACAAAAATCACAGATTACTTAAAGAACAAAATAAGAGATATGATCTATTGCGTGTATGCTAAAAATGAATATGTTACAATGCAGACTTTGCTTTAAAAACTAAAAGAGAGAAATTAATGTATAACTAACTAACTTTAAAAATAAAAACTACTCCCCTTCACTGTCTTCAGAATCAGAACTAAATTCTTCATCGTCACTGCTGTCTTCGTCGGTACTAATTACAAGTGGCGCAATGTCGAAGCATCACATATCTGTATTGTCTTCCAAGCTTCTTGGATTACCCTTTCTGTGTGGCTGACATAATTTTTCCAATGCTCTGAAGATACTTCATTTATCGCTTTTTCCCACATGGCCAAAACTTCCGATGGTGTCCCCTTCAGACTAGCAATGTATTGGTCGTATTTCCTCTTACACTCAGACCATACCATTTCAATAGCATTAAATTGACAATGGTATGGAGGAAGTCTTAGTATTTTGTGGCCCAAAGGTTTCACATATTCGTCAAGGTAGAATGTTTTTTCAATGTTACAATTTTTTTCTACAATGCTCCATATTTCATCCTTCATGGCCCTCTCTGGGAAGTCAATGTTCTTTTCTTTTAACCATCCAATCAATCTCTGCTTTGTCCATGATTTTCTTGGAATATCCTCTAAAAGGCCGGAATGATAGCTTGCGTTGTCCATCACTATCAAACTTTTTGGAGGAAGATTTGGTACCAGCTGATTTTTAAACCAATTTTCAAAATTTTGCTTATTCATATTGTCATGATAATCTCCGCTTTTTAGTCCACTTTTAAATATTAAACTGGCCCTAATATAAATCCTTCCTTTGATCCAGCGTGAACTACAATATATCGATGACCTTCACTAGCTTTTTTAGAACTTGTAGACATAGTGTTATCCTGCCAGCTGTTTCTAAACGAACCTTTACTAAAAATCCAAGTCTCATCAATAAATACGGTGGTATAAGCATCTTGTCCTAGATTTTGATTTTTGACATATTCCCTCAAGAAATTGATTCTCTTGTGGACGATGTGGGGCAAATCCATCAGGTATTTTCTATTATTTGATTTCTTCCACTTAAAACCAATACTTTTTACGTATTTTCTTAGCGAGGTGATGGAAAAATTAAAATATTCATTTATCTCTTTTAGTTTTTTAAGCAAAGTCTGCATTGTAACATATTCATTTTTCGCATACATGCAGTAGATCGTATCTCTTATTTTGTTCTTTAAGTAATCTGTAATTTTTGTTTTTACCTCTTTTTGCTTTTGAGACATTCTGGAGGTAAAGGATTCATCGCTCGTTATTCCTCTTTTCTTAATATTTATGATTGTTGCATGGCTAAGTTTGTTGTAATGTTGCATTTGAAGCTCGTTCAATTATATTATCAGTTTGCGGAAGGATTCCATTTTTAGCTTGCTCTTTTTCCAATTGAAAAAAAGCCAAGATATTCAAAACTATTAGCTGTGATTGCTGATTATATCTTCGCGGCATCTTGCAAAAGTTTAAAAAGAATCACAACAAATCAATGTCAACTTTGACGAATATATTCTGAAAGACACATAACCAAAACCGGCATTGACTGTTGTAAAGAAACGACAATGAGTTTTTTCAAAATGTTTTTGTCACTGTCAGTTAACATAAATCAAACAAAAATAACCAAAAATGACGTCATTCCAGAAAGGTAATGCGCCAACTATATCAATGCATAAGGTAAGCTTCACTATACATTAGACGCACTGGTTTCTTTTAGGCTCCATGCGTACCATATTGTTTTAAACCAGTCGCTAACAGAAATCAATTACGATCGCCGGCTAGATTTCTGCCACTGGTTGACGAACTTGGCAAATGACGATTCCCAGTTCATAACGAGAAATTTGTAAACCGATGAGTCCACATTTAATCATGATGGTGGTGTCAACCACTATAACATACAGTATTGGTCGATCAGTAATCCCTGTTGGATGCGGGAAATACAACAACATGATCATTGTTTGGGGCGGCATTGTTCATATAATAATCATAGGCCCATTTATTTTTAATGCAATGATAGAATTACATACGTAATTCAAATAATCCCTCAGGTGGAGATAGCAGCTGCGATGCAGTTAACCTGGAATAGAGCGATATTATATATAGAAAATGACGCAAAATAATTGCAACTTTTAGGAAGGCATTAAAAATTAATCAGAATTTTTATTCGATGGTTTAGTTTTTTTATCCTTAGTTTGTTTTAATCGCAAGTAATATTTGAAAGGTT
The DNA here is from genome assembly GCA_030620095.1 of Kuschelorhynchus macadamiae. NCBI lineage: Eukaryota > Metazoa > Arthropoda > Insecta > Coleoptera > Curculionidae > Kuschelorhynchus > Kuschelorhynchus macadamiae. Next base: position 619,663 of record JAUTXW010001856.1, read on the forward strand.
TGATATGCACCCAAATGTAATATATTATTGCAGTTATTGTCAAACTTTTTGGTTATTTTACTTTTTTTTTATATTTTACTTCGACGGTTTAAGATTTTTCTTTATATCGTCTTGTTAAAATTTCCTATACGAAAATTAAAATTGGCAAATATATGTTTTCAATAATATTGTTACTTTTCATAATTTGATAATTACACCCACTAGAGGCCAATTTAAACACTTCGAAATAATCAACTATTCTTTTAAATCATCTAAAACCTGAACCATATGACATATTAGACTGGTTAACCCACATCAAATACGTTTTTTAACAACCGTGTTAACTATTTTGCTTATATCTCCAGTCAAGGAAACGGCGATCAACTGCAGTTTTCGTGATTTTCTTCGTTTTTTAAACTTCTTATGAATTTATTATAAATATATCATTCCATTTGAAATTTCCAAGGAAACAAGTAAAATATGCTCTTTTTAACGAGACCAAAAATCCTTTAACTATAATGGACTTTTCTACACACGAAACTTCGAGCTTCCCCACTTTTTATTTGATATCTTTGAGAGAAAACTGCTTATAAAAAGTACTCACAATTATTACTATAACATACCTACCTACTTTAGGCTCGTACTAATTGGGCATATTTCTGAGAAAATACGCTTTTGTTAATTGACCAACGACGCCGTCTAGCGGAGAACCCAGACACTAATTTCCAGCGATTTCCCTTGGACCCTTAATAAACTTTTTTTACGTAAAAAGATTAGGAGCTACCGAGATTCAGCCGGCGATCTTTCTTATTTTTGACCCCTGTAGTATATTGAAGATATTTCTTCAAAACTCACAGCGCGCGCGGCGTTTGCATACATATTTCTTAATTGAACTATTTTGATAGTTTTAATGTTTTTCAAACATAACCTCATTTTTTTGTTTATATATTCTGTTGAAAGAAATTCCAGCCTGACAGAGCTTTTAGTGAATACGTAATGTTCTCATGATTTTTTGCAAATATAATAAGGTTTGCATCCATTTGCATTTTTGTCAATTACTACCAAAAACCAAAAAGGCTTTAATTAGCATGGCCGCTCAAAGTTCAATTTCCCTTAATATTAAACTTAAGTGCAAATCATCCTGTACTGAGGCTAAAGAAGCATCGAATTAACGACTCTTAAGTCGAATTTTCCCTATATAACGCTGTCTGTATCCATCTTCGCATAAATCAACCTGCTCTATACATTCACTTGCATGTGATACATAGATAGATTGAAGTTCTCGTGTAATGTTTAACATATGGATTAGAGCATGTCCTGTACTTTTATGACCGATACCTGTTTTATATTTATATAATTTCCAGGGTGTCTTTTATTTATATCTCTACCACTCATGAGCTAGGATAATATTCAGCTTATTCTAGATTTGTGTGAGTGATATTTCTCATTTACGTAATTTGGCTAAACGGGCGAAAACCATTAGTTCCTTAAAACATTATTTAAGGCCAGATACTCGGAGATTGATATATATAATAAAATATAATAATTGATATATAATTTTCTGGGCAACGTCAAGCTATTATATCACTGTGATTAAGCGACGATAATTCTAATTTGTGCTTTTTTAAGCGATTTTTATGTTGTTAGAGCAATTTATTTTGATTTGTTTGAAAATCAAGTTAGTAGTTTGAATATTTCAAACTTTCATTTGAATCGCTCTTTTTCTGTAAATAATTTTCCTCAAGTGCGCTTCCTAAATTAGCCATACCTAAATTTAGGGGTTTTTAGTCTTTTTTAGATTTATTGAATGGTTTAGTCCATTTAAATTCGTCCCTTTAGAACGTTTCACTTATCAGCCTTCTAGAATGACAACCATTGGCATTGACTCATACGATACCTTTAACCAATAATTATAATATATTAGCGTATGTATGTGTTTATTTTAAAGAAACGAGTACGCGCTCAGGGGGTCAGCGCTTAAGGCATTAGCGTTTCCCACTGAACAATGGTGTTTCATCCTCCCAATGATGTTATTTAAAAAAGTTGATAAGTCTATTATTTCAAAATTTTGAGTTGAAGTAGGTTTCTTCCGAAGTTCTAACGTAACAATCTAACAGATTTTCTTGAAAAAATTTGTCCTGTCTATAGCACAATTAATATTAGTTCAAGTTTTGATAAAACCAAAAAAATCGCATATATTTTCTCCGAGGAACACTGTCGACAGTATGTATTCCTTAATAAAAGGGCTCCCATGTCATGTCACTCGTGCAAAAATAATCAAGCATTATATTCGTGCGCAAATTTTTTAAGTAAATCGCCCCTTTAACTTTTGTAAACGTTTACTTCTATGTTTCAATTGCCTAAGTAATATTCACGATTTTAGGTCATGTCAATCTTTATCCACGTGAAAAATTTGTCATAAACTCCTCAAACGTCGTTGCATTTGCCTAAATCGGGAGCTTCTGATAGTCATAATAACCGCAATCCAAATACGCAAGAAATGTTTCATCCTTGTTCTGATTGTGGTCAGAGCAATGACAGTTCGCCAAATTCAGAAATGAAAGTTCCTATTACTAATTGTAGTAGCACTTTATCTGCTGCAGGCGTAACAGGTGAAAGTGTTTTACTATCTACCGCTCTTATTGACGTTATAGATAATAAAGGCTTGTCTCAAATGTTTGTTATGCTATGCTTACCATAAAGCCCACAGGGCAGGCCAGTCCAGTTCTGGTGGCGGATGCGGTATTTTAAATAAGATCTGTGACAATTTGTTTCTCTTTCTCCCGATTCTTGGGCGCATATTAAAAATTTAAAATTTGGAGTTTTTTATAGACCTTTTCTTGCCAGTGACTTGTTTTCAAAAATTCTGTTAAATGACCGCATTCAGGAAAATGGGAATAAACCTGATGCGCTGAACCCAATTTTTGGGTATATTGTAATGTGGAAAACTATTTCGCCCAGTAAGTACCCTGCAAGCAATTGCATTATTATGTAATAGATCCGAAATTAACTTAGAATCTATCTTAAAATGGGCTTGAGAACTTGAAGAAGTCCCTCACTTAATCTTTTTCTTCTGATGAGAACTTATGCGAACCAATATTTGAAAGGGCCACAAGCGCGACGCGGGTGGTAGATTCATTGTTTCACTTCCATTTAAATGTAATTTGTCCATTTTCCAGGCATACATGATCTGACATTAGATAGGTTTTATTCTCTCGAACGAAGGTTATTAAAAAATCCCACCTTGCGCGGAAATACAAAGATTTTATGAGGGAATATTTAAATGTTATAGCACATGGAAAAGGTGAACTAGACAGCCCTTATTATTAACCGCATCATTACGTAGTGAAGTCATTGGAAAATTATCACTCCTTCTGGCACTGTTTCAAATTTGTCGACAGATCTAATACATGTATATCAGCAAGAAGAAACCCATTTCATACTCCTAATAACTTCGAGTCACCATGTATATTTTTAATTGTATATAATATTCCATTACCTGCTGCTAAAAGTACATACAAAATCCTGGGAGCTCATACTTTTTAGTTTAGCCTTTATTATTAACCGCATCATTGCGTAGTAAAACCTGAAAATGTAACGCGTAAATTTCGCGTCGTTTTTACTTGAAGGGTAAAATTGCCTAATCAAATGTCTCTTAATGAGCATTTATTGGTAGGGCGTAATTAAGAAAAAATATAGCCTCTATTATTCTTTTTCTACTATCAAAGCATTATTTGGCGTTTTCCCCCTGGTGAACCAGTATCGTTTGCCCACGTTACATACGGTATTTTATCGGCACCTTTTTTGGCATTGCGCATCATTTTACAGCTAGTTAAGGATGAAGGAGACAGCTTCTCTTTAGCCACCCGCGCTATATAAAACCTAACCTATATTGACGATATCACCGCCTGCTGTTTGACCTTAAATGACGCTTTTCTACTGTAAACAGAACTCATTTCTTTGTTAAAAAAGAGTGGTTTTGACTTACGCAAGTGGTCAAGTAATGCGCCTTCATTGCTTAGCCACTTTAGTCCGAGTTTTTGATCCCCTCGGTATATTGATTCCGGTTACCTTTTATACAAAATCTACGGTGGTGTGGGTTAAATTGGGACTAAGAACCGTCCTCCTGATGTTATTCGAACTTGGACCCAGTATAAAAATAAATTGCGAGTTCTAAGCAGTTTAGTGTACCGAGATACATTTTTGAAAATGTTGACTATATGTTACCTATATTGATATATTATTTCACATTCTCGTTAGTTCTCTTTTGCCAGTCTAAGTCCAAAAATAACTAAATTTATTTTAATTTATGAGGACTTGAAACAAAATCCGTCTTTTCTGCATCGATTGTTTTCGGTATCGCTCTTTTATTGTTTTATGTTTTCTTCTAGTTCCAGTTACTGTATCCACTCATTTTTATTTGTTCGATAATACGTGATACCCCGGTGATATAGCTGTAATATAACTTTCAGGTAATTATAGTCAGAAATGTTTTTAATAGGGTAAAGTTCTTTTGATATATAGTATATACTTGGCAATAAATTCATTCGACACAGTCTTGCATAGTTCCTATTTATTTTTCTATATTATGTTCTAAATATGTTTCTTATAATACATAAGCTGCTTTACAATAAAGTAATTTATGTAACCATGTATAAAAAGCAACTATTCTATACAAATTCTTAGGAGTAACGAAACTACATCAGTATTATTGACAAATCAACAAATGAAAGTCTGGATATAACCGGTGATTTCCGTACCTTTAATACAACAAATTTGGTGAATCTGTGTTTTAGTAAAATTTGCCTAAACGTAAGGAATTGTCAAGTATAGTGTAATTTTCTAAAAAGGGGAAACGCACGGACTTAAACCAGTTTTTTTTTTAATTTTTAGCGGGAAATTTAAATCTTACTGGGTTTAATCCCGCTGTTTAGGGTAAACTATTTTTTAGTTTAAACTGGGTAAGTTTTAGTTAGTATTTTTAGGTTTATGGAATAAAGAGGCAAATTTAAACCGTCGCTAGGTAAACGAATATTTAAAATAATGTTCTTCATTTGAAAGAGTAATTGGCGCTAACCAATATTTCCAATCGAGGTCAAGGGTGGTTTCACTTTTTAAAAAGGTGATGTTATCTCTCCAAAAGATTACCGTCCCGTTTCCATTGTTCCCATAGTTGGAAACATTTTTGAAATTATAATAAACACTTGAGCACCATACAATTTTAAATTATTCTCAATTTGGTTTTCGAGGACACTCTACTATTTAAGCAGCCGCTAGGGTTGTTGGGGACTAATCAAGGGATAGGCTTAATCCAGTTTTTATATATAAAACGTCCAGAAATTACACATATGGCAAATTTTATGTACTAACAGAATCCAATTGACACAGGATAGGAATAGGTATATTTTATTAAAATAAAATTCGTACAAGAAAAATACAATGAAAAATACAATGAAAAAGTGACAAATAACACTGATAGTCGACGATATTCTGATTAGAACCTGCACGCCAAGTGAGAGAGACTTTACGTTTTCATCCATGTTCATCCGTCAAATAATTCAATTAAATTTATCTTCATTACCATCAGGAATAACCTTAATTGGGCCGTTGGATGTATAGTAATTTGATTTCTAACCTTGATGATTTTCTTTATGGTAATATTAGGTACGTGTTCACAAATAGCAATAATAGTAAAATGTCTTTTATTTCATAAACCGAACAGTTGACAAAATTAAAGGATGAGAAGGCGAAATACAACATGTTGCTCTCTTAACCCCCTTTAACTAAAATGATCATTTATACTAATTATAATTCTATGGAACCACACACGTTAAGAAAACAATTCAAAAACTTCCTTTTAAGTTATTAACACACACATTGTGTGCAATAATGTAACATACTTATTTCTAATGTCTCTCTTTCGTAACACAAACTCTCTCACCTTTCTCTGAAAAATGTTAAAGTTTTTAGACTCTGACATTAGCGGGAAGTTTTTAAAACAAAATGCTTAGAAACTGGGTCAGGAATCGATCCTTAAGTTTAACCGTCCAGACTGAGAGAAGCGTGCAGGGATGTGCAATAAGCGTTGCAATAAGAAAAATTAAAGAATATTTAGTTCGTGTTACGTTTTTTGTAGAAGAGAGAAAACGCGACCCTCAAATTTTAAATTATTTTTTGTTCATTTCTCTTACAAACCCTCCTCCCTTTTGTTTACTTTTCTAGTTTATACTTGTGCAGTTTCAACTTTTCGATTCAAATAAATGAATTCAAATGAAACACGTCAAAAACTATGAATGTAATAATTTTTAGTGGAAACTATGGCTAGCATCTTCATATAATTAGATAATGCAGTGAAAATAATTAACTTTTAAATACTTTCAAAAATGTTTGAAATGTCTCAGCCGTTAGAGTAAATTAACGAATAAATCTTGTATTACTTATAGACTAAGAGCTGGTAACAAAAAAATCAGCGTCATTTTATAAAAAAAAATTACTTTCTGGAGTATGGATATGATGGTGTAGCAACTGAGCATAGTTGCGTTTAAGAGGGGAGAAAGTTGAATATGGTAAAATTGAATGTCATGAATTTGTGAAGTAACCTTTTTCTTTCAAGTGGTAGCCTCTTTTTAAAATTGTGCAGGGGGATCACGCATAATAGCCACTTCTTTAACTTATATGTTTTTTTTTTTACTACAAACAATTAAAAAATGGAACTACTAAGATTTTTTTGAATGCTTTTGCACAGGTATTGGAACACTATATGAACTTAAAAATATACAGGGTAGATTACAAAAGTTACTACTTTCTAAATGGAACATCTTGTATACTTTATGTCTACCAAATGGATCTCTTCCTTCTCTTTCTTCCTGATTACAATTTCACTAGGTTTGATAAGTTTATCTTAGACACCCGAGAATTTGATAAAAATTCTCGCATACGAGGCAATGTGTTAGAAAGGGACAAATATGGCAGTTGTAATTATAATTCGCCTTGGTTGGCGAGCTCAATACATACAATGTGGTACAATATGAGGCAATAACATACGGCTGTTCTTGAGACCAATTCTCAAATCTTATTCAGATTTATAGAACTCGAGATCACCAGCTTATTATTTGGATGTTCGTCTTTCGGAAATCCCCTTACTTCGAAGTATCTTCTTTCAAAGGTCATTCAGCTATAATGCTGTGATTATTTGGAGCGCCATTCCATTTGCGGTGCAGCAGTAATCGTTGTTTCGGTTTAAAGAAATATAAAACACACTTGCTAGAGAGATTAATACCATAAAGATTCAGATCATCCATGTAAAACATGAAAGTCACCATGTGGGTGCGATTACCTGGTGCCCAACATTGGTAAGCACGGGTTTATATCATAAAGTACCGGCTCGACTGCCCTCAATACTCTACTAGAGCAGAAGATAAGAGTAAAAATCTTATAACACGTATTGTGGCAGATTATGAACCGATAGTTTTTAGGCTTCTCTAAGTTACTTTTTGGGGTAACAGTGATGTTTTTTCTTCTACAGTACACTCAAATCTCTATTTAGCGAAGAATCAAAAATCCTTTTTAGATGTGGAAGTTGTTGATTACATCCAGATCAGAAGCTTGAAAGTGCCTTTGTCCTGATGCTATGTGACCAGTGCCACATTTTACTTGAAAAGCTTTTTGTCTTGCTAATTCATCTTACTAACAAGTTTCTAGATTCGATACTTTTTTAGTGGGTAATTTTCCTTGATTTTCGCATTAGTTGACTTACCATTGTGTAAATTGCGTTGTTAAGCGTCGCTATTTCGTTAGTTCTGAAAGTGTCTGCCGAGAGCCATAGTTGTCCTTGTGATATCATGAGACTTGATTTAAAGTTTTATGTTGTTCAATGCTGGTGTCTCGTTCCTCGCCTTCTGGTAAGTGTTCTCGTGAGCTTCATTCGCTTCACGTAGATTCTCCGATATTCGAGAATTTCTGATGTGTACAGAATGATGACGATGCGCAAAATAATCTAGCAGGCTTTGTGGTGAGAAATGACTATATACAGGCTGTCGACGCCATATGATGAGCATTGAGGCCATATATCTCCTTGTTCCTGGTACGCTCATTTGATAGGCATTCATTAGGCGATCCCTGAATTTATTCGCCCATAGTGTGCGTCCATGCCCCTTGTGAAAGTCTTCATCGGACATTCCCCCAAGTGTTCTTCTATATTGCCCAACGCTTTCACCCGAATGAGGCGGGATGTCAGGAGCCTAATAAAAATTCTGCTGCATAGGAATAAGGATAGTACTTAATTCAGCATTTTATCACGCCGAGCGGAAACGATATTATGTGGTTAACGACCAGGATTAATCCGAAAGAAGGTACTGATAATATTCGTACCCCATCTCTGGCTGTCCGATCTCGCTTGGAATGTTTTATTAGGGTAGCAACAATAGCGCCCATGAGTAACCATTGCGGCCAGACATATTTATTATTATTATTACATAGTGGAGTCATTGGAAAATTATCGCTCCTTCTGGCACTGTTTCAAATTTGTCTACAGTCCTAATATATGTATAATCAGCAAGAAGAAACCTATTTCATACTCATAATAATTTTTCGAGTCACCATGTATATTTTTAATTTTATATAATATTCCATTACTTTTTAGTTTTTTGTAGTGAAAAAAGTTAAGGGTAGGGACTACCTTGTACAATCTTGACAAGAGGCAATTATTGACATCACCTCTAAGTGGTTGTTTATTTCATAAATTCATAGCACATGTTAACAAAAAACAATCTTTATAGTATTACATAATTTTGTTGACTTTTTGGCCCGATTTCAGCTCCCTCACTTCCAAAATTTTGATGGCGCTTGGTTGTCACACCATCGTATCCATAGATCTAAGACATGCAAAAATAAATTTGAAGTGAAAATTTTATTAGCTCTAACTTTATTACAGTTGGTCTTCGTATTTAAGTACCAGTTATAATGGAGATTATTTTCTACTAACTGATTACATATTTTGTTGTTTAGGGGACCAGTGCCCAATGTTTTTCGATGACGGCTCCGACCCCTATCTGGATCCTGAACTCCACCTGATTCGATTTAACTTCGGAAACGGAGCGGTTCTACTAAGTGTACAAATAGTAGATTATAATAGTTTATTAATACTCACATTTTTAATGAAATATTTGTTTTAATTTTTTTTTATAATTGCAAATCAGACCAAAAATTGACATATCAGGGTTTTTTCCTTGTCATATTGTTAGAAATTATCTCTTTTCAAAACATATCTATAGAGATATGTTATCATTATTTTTGGTTTGTGTGAGTTTAACGCAACTAGAAATTTTATTGTAACTAGAACGTGTTTCTAGTCTATATAGTCTTACAAAATTTGACTAAAATGTGGCACTTTTATGACCTCCATTCATGACTTTTATAATGGGAATCTAAATTTTTTTTAACATAATCTGAATATATTGTATGATATTTAAGACCTAATGTAAATTTAGACTGAAAAAATGCAAATAATTTTAATACAGCATAATATAGTTATTTGAACACAAAGAAATAACATTGCTGTATTTCATTTTTATACTAATGTATAGTTCAAGTTTACAATCATTTAATTTAAAGAATCTCATTTCTAGGAGTAATTAGCTATTGTTTTTCAATTATACGTTTTTATGTTTGTTAAAAAGCCAGCTTAGCATTTAAGCCACCCGGTAAATTAGTTAATTTGTGGTGGATCTAATACTTTTATACAGAATAATGTACATTTTATTGCCATGAACTATGAGTAAAATTTGTCACCCCTTTAGAAGCTTCATATGTATTATTAGATTTTTTTTTTTAAATAAGTTTCAAACATTTTTATGTAAATTTTCGATGTGCCAACTAAGAAAGCAAATGACATGCGGAAATTAAACTTAAATGGGACACCCTGCATAATACGTTTCATTAAATGGACCTCTTCATGCTGTCCTCTCTACGACTTTATAACAATGATTCCACTATGTAGCAGAATGTTTTTCATCTCTAACACCTTGCCACTTATGGCAGGGTTTTTGTTAATTTTGTCGGTTGTTTTTAAAGAAAAAGTGTCAAACTTAGTATATTTATAATCAGCAAGAGTAAAAGGTGAGTAAAAGGTGCCCATTTATTACTATACAGGATGTTCAAGTTAAAATAAAAAAGTTGATATTCATTTGTTTTCATTTTCCGATTGTCATTTGCTTTTTGATTAGTGAAAATTTTTATAAAAAATCTTAAAACTTTTATTTATACTTTATTAATGAAACTTCTGAAATGGTAGTAAATTTTAAAGAAAAGCCTTGTACTTTACCAATATTTGACATTATAGCGTAATAGATTTTCTCTGAAAACATTCTGATATTTATATATCTCTGTCATTCCACAAACATTCCATTTTAAGTGGTATTTATAGATCTTTTGTATTTGATACTTGTAGATAAAAAATTCTCGATCTTCGTTATTGAGTATTTCCCTAGCTTGACTGAAGTAGATTTTTTTTATATCAAGAAGAGACACCACATTACGGTTAAATATTTGTTACGTTTCATGGTGGATATCTTTAAGATAGTCCGTAAGTAATGTTTGTAGAAATATGTGCCTTTTTATTATTACAAATTGTTAAATACTCTTTATTAAATAATTAATATATTATAATACTTCTGTAAGGGTTTTGCACTTGCTACAGTCCAATTTTTAATTACATACAACTGGTATTGTTCGGCTATTATTCTATCTTAAAAAGTGTTCTTAGAACATGTGTACCTTTGATAAACATTTTACCTCTGGAAATACAGCGTGTCTTACGTAACTGTGCCACTTAAGATTATTTCTTCATGTTGACTTATAGAAAAAAAATATCACATGTTACGTAGTTTTCATGGGATAACTGGTTATAAAAACAATTGAACATTCAATAAAAAAATGTGGTAGAAAAGCTTATGCAGGGTTTTCCATTTAAAACTCGAAAAGCCGTTTTCTGGGAAATTTGCGAGGAATCAAAATTTGGTAAAAGGTGAGAATTTGATAGGGCAAAATGTAATTATTTATGTCTAAAATTTCGTCGGACGGTTTTATAAACCACTTCCTTGTGGCTTCATAAAATAAGCTAACGGACTTAAACCTGGACTTTTTGTGAGCTGTTAGCCATTCTAGAGGTCGTTTTATCGAATCTAAAGTTGATATTTATATATCTAAAATAGCGCTTACCCTCTTAATTTTATGGATAGGCACACTTTCTTGTTGCCATTTTATATTTCGGTATACATTTCTTCTAAATTCTCTTTAGTTATTGTTTGCAGCCATTCCAAATACAAGTTGCTGTTTAAGTTTTGTCTATATATAGTTTCCAAAATATACCTTTCTATTATGTCACCTCATAGACCAAGAGCTTGACGTGTTTTTTTTTGAACCTCCTCAATATTAAAATAATTCTTCATGGCCCACATTTCGGTGTCCCTTTGAGTAAACATCCCAGGAGTCGAAAAATCTACTCCGTCATAAAAACATTTTTCACAGTATTGTGTTAACAAATTTCCTATTTAAAGTGCCTTAACAGCCTTCTTGAAAAATGCAGCCTTACTTGAAAATACGTGTGTGAAGATCTTTTGAAATGGAAGAACGTGTCTCTATTGAGATCTGTTTTTACGCAATTTAACAGCCTTCTTGAAAAATGCAGCCTTACTTGAAAATCCCTGTGTGAAGACCTTTTGAAATGGCAGAACGTGTCTCTACTGAGATCTGTTTTTACGCCATTTGATAAATCTGTTGGATTTGCATGAAAATATTCTAATACAGCATGTTTCTGTCTGGCATTTAAACCTTGCTTTCATTTTTTTAAATTTCTCAACTTTTTCAGTACAGAGTTATTGTCTGTAAAGTTCTATTTGGTGTAACTTTCCTAATAGAATATTTTTGGATATCTATACTTACATTAATTACATAATTTAATATTAATATAAGTAAATAGAATTCCAATTACTGCTGATTAGCAATTCCGTATTGAATGCTTACTAGAACCTTAGGAAAATTAGGTAGCATACTATTTTTTTTAGTTATAGCTTTTTAAGGGCTCTTTTGAACTAACCAAAGTTTACATTGCTAGACTCTGCGAACAAGTTGCAAAAATCTTTTCTGTCAATATATAACTTGTTAGCCTAGCCAAAAATGGTCCTGATGATTTTTTTCTTCCAATAAGACCTGTCCAAACAAAAATCTGAAAATTCTGAATGAGTTCCGGGACTCAGTTTATCATAATTTCAACAAAAAATATTTTTTGGTAATCAAGAATGAATTTCAAATGGAAAATTTAAGGCTAAAACATGTGATAATTAGATTTTGCCTTCAAACTGCGCCTATACGGCAGCCTGTAAGTAAAACAGCTGAAGCTTTCCCCGCTTGATCCATTTTCACTGAATTTAGAAGTTCTTCTCTTCGCGTATAGAAAATACGGTGATCAATACGACAATACGACCTTAGATTGAAATAATTACCTCAGAAAAAAATCCAATTTTAACAGTAAGGGATACTTGAAATTCTAAAAAAAGTGCAATTTATAGAAAAAAACTAAACACTAATTAGCATTTGAAGGTTCCAGTGATATTAAATATTGAGCTATTCTAGAGAAAGTACTAAAAGTTAAGATGAATAAATTTATTATTATCGACCACAAATAAAGCAAGGGTTTAAATCTAACAGTATGGTTCCAGGCTTTCTATGGAAGATAACAACGTAACGCAACCTGACATTTATAAAAATACGAAAAAAAACTAAATAAATCTAATTATCCTATGTTATAGCCAAATATTTCTTTGAAATTTATTTTTAAGCATACAAAATTATAAATTTGGTCCCCAGATGTAATCACAATGTTCATTTTTTTTTCCTAGCATAGATCATCAGATATTGGCAAAAAACTAATTTTGTTTGCAATATTTTGTTGCACTTGCAGAGGATCTACCAACAATTGAAAAAAATAGTAGGCCTGCTCCTAGTTTTCCCGAGGTTTGACGCACCACCCGTGAACACCTTTTTTTAGTCGTCGAATTGGTGTAAACAGTCAAAGCGGAAGCATATTTTAAAACCCAAATATACACAATCTGCCCTCATAATCTACTTCACCATCTTCACCCAATCCGATTTCCATCTAATAATATAAAAAGCGATTTTTTAGAAAATCAGTTTTTCCGTCATTTTTTTTTTTTCATTTTATTCTTAATTAATTAATTGATATTAATCAATTTAATGTTCATTTGTTTTTCTAATTGCTATTCGACTAGCCCGGAAAATTATGTGGCCCTCCTAGTGAGAGATTTTGTTTTATAACATTAAATAATCAGATAATGCTCTCTATAGTAGTGATTCTCAAAGTCTTAATAAAAATTTAAAATTTTACAAATCATGGCCCAATTTTAAGACCTCGTTAATCAGTTTTGAAAATTTTTGAAACCATAAGTTGTAATTTAAGTATGGTGCAGTTTCCAACTCTTAACATTTATAATAACTCAAATAATATGTGGCTTTCTTTTTTACTGACTTACTAAGCTATATATATATATATATATATATATATATATATATATATATATATATATATATGGATACTTTCAATTTTTTTTGATATAAATTTTTACTAAAAAAGACTTTGATAAGAAACTTTTATTAGCTTCTAAAAACATATATATATATATATATATATATATATATATATATATATATATATATATATATACATATATGTCATGGGCGGTAATCCAACACATATATATATATATATATATATATATATATATATATAGCTTTAAAGAATGTGCAATTGTTGCTTTTTTGTCTTAATGATAGTCGTTTAAAATGTTAATTTTTGATGATTTTTTTGTTCTTTTCTACAAGAGATTCATTTTTTTGTTGAACGCTAAGTTTTGGTTTTGTTACTGAAACACTTTCATCATTCCAAAAAGAACAACCCGGCTTTTGGTTATTTGCTATCTTAACTTTTTTAGCTAAAATACTTAAAGGTATCTCATCTTCATCATCAGACCACTTATTTTCATCTTTGTCTGGTTCTTTCATCTCTCTAAAAGTCAACTCTGAGGGTACAAATGTTGTTTCTGGTATTACAGATGGATCAAATGGAAAGATTCCCGTTGATCTGAAACCACTCTGTATGTTTGAAATGTGCATGCATTGTTTCCACACCGGATTTAAAATTTGTCCAAATTTTTCTTTCTTTAAAGCTCTTCGAGCTGTAGGATTATCGTTCCAATAACGTAAGAGTTCGACGTCCCAATAATGTTCAAACGCTCTAAATACCGCCTTATCTAGGGGCTGAAACTCATGCGTCATGTTAGAAGGCAAGCAGTAGAGAAAAATTTCATATTGTTCCGCAGTATCTACAACCGAAATATCTAAGTGGCATGACGCATCGTCTAGAATTAACAAAATTGGTCCAGCTGGTTTAAACTTGGAAAAATGGTGCAGCCAGCGTACAAAAATCTCTCTAGTCATGCTTCCTTTTTCAGCCATTGCAACCACTGAGCCATGAAGAAGATTTTCCTTGAATGCTTCTTTTAATCTAGATCCCTTAAAAATTACCATCGGCGGTATTGCATGACCCAAGGCTCATGCACATGCAACTATCGTACAATTTTCAGCATGTTCGTTTGAAATTAAATGTACTCGACGTGACCTCTTTTGAGCCAATACGGATTGATTATGATGTAATGTCAACCGGCACCCCTTTTTATCGATGTTAAAAATTCTTTCTGGAGAATTTTTGATTTCTAATTCATCCATAATGTTTTTCAGTTTGTTAAAACGATCTTTTGCTATTATGGGATTTAACTTTTGCGCCCGGGCTGGATTTAAATTTTGCGCTTTCCTCTGAGAGATGTTTCTGTGTCTTCTTAAAAAAGATTTGTACCAATCGTATCCTGCCATTTCTCTGTCGCTGGAAAATTTATTTGGAATACCATTGTCAACGCAATATCTAAACACAATTCTTCTTAGAGTCATTTCGACTTCCCTTTGGGACACACCTTTCTTTAGCAATATAAGAGCTTCACTCATCATATCCTCCGTCCAGTTTGCGCGAATTGCTCTGTTTTTCTTCCCCATAATCTAAAAGTTTTAGTTTAAAAAAGTATGACACAAATAAAGTTCAAGTCGAAGATATGGTCCATTACAAACATAAAAGCTGGGACATATTTTCGCTTAAAGTTTTTAATTTAGGTTTATGTGTCTATATTATGTAAAAAACAAAGTCTTTTTACAATACAAAAATGTAAATTATTTGACTTAATAAGAATAAACCGATTTTTTATACAACTCCACAACATAATGTACCCACCTTAAAAATTACAAGCTTTAAAACCACAGAATAAAACTAGTATTCCTGTACTATTATGTAGAAATGCCTGCTTGCAACAATAATATACTTATTTGGTTTTACCTTTAGGCTACTAATCTAAAAACAAAAAAAAAACATGTTTGAAAATAAGGACGAAAATACAGCCCAGGGCGAAAATATGGCCCGCTTTAAAATTTACCCGGGCCATATTTCCGGCCGCTTTTTCAAATTTAAGGTTATGTAACTAAATTATAAATACTTACAAAAATTGTAATACTAAAAAACAAAATTAAAAATCATACAGTTATTGAGAAAATAAATACTTACAGACTTTTTTTTAACACAACTCGAACTGAACGTAGTTTAAAATGGCAAAATTTTATAAGAAATACGCAGCAAATAAAACACGTGGTCATTTATCGTTACACAAGCAAACAACTGTTCACTGAATCACGAAAATGTTTTCTACTTCTGACCGGCTTCATAGTTTTTAGGCAGTAGGGGATAGATGGCGAGGCATATCCCTAAAACTCAGGATGGGCCTTATTTTCGCCTGGGCCATATTACCCAAAGGTAACTTATATATATAATTTGTTTTCATTCCGGGTGTACTGAAGTGTTGGTGACTGCGAGGCTTCCTTTTATACATTTATTTTCAGAACGACAGTAGTGAACGGAATGAAAACACGTTGTATTTTTCCATCCATATATATATATATATATATATATATATATATATATATATATATATATATATATATATATATATATATATCGTTTTTTTTTTCTGCAAAAACTCATGTTAAAATAAATAAACTTAGCAAATGTTCAAAAAATGTTTTTATTAATTTAATTAAGATAATATTGTATTAGTCCAAGTATATATATATATATATATATATATATATATATATATATATATATATATATATATATATATAGGGGTGCAATAGAGCCCTATGTATAAAAAGTCTCACAGCCGGTTGCACAAAACTTAGTTGGTTGGAGTTTTCGGGTTTGACAAGCTGGTTATAGAAATCTAGGAACTCGCTGTCAAATTTGACATTCCGTTAAACATTCTAAACTTTAATTGTGCTATCTGCAGCCGGCCGTAAGTCTAAAAAAATAATTACGCCATTTTTTTGGAGATTTTTTTTTATAAATTGCCGTCCATTTTGACATTATATATATGTTTTATATATCTACTATGTACATTTATTTTAAATAAAAATTCATATATGACCTGTTCAATCGTTTATATTTTAACGAAGTACTTCAAAAATCTCCTTTTTTAAGATAATCAAAGAATCTATTAATAAGGATTCCATAAAAAACTTTTTTTATGTAAAATATCGGAAAAAAACTGGAGAGGCGTTTACTGACCTATGAAGATTGAATGAGCTCGCAGAAATTCAGACGGACTTTATACCCGTTTTGCTAACGAAACGGTGACCTCGTGTTAAGATTGATTTTCACGTGTCAGGTAGTCTGCATCCCCGTATTTTTATTTTTTAGTTTTTTGTGTGATTTAGACTGCAACCCGTGTCTTATTGTAGTTTTTTTTTGCGTGGAATCTGGAAACCGACACAAGAACCGAGGTTTCTTTTACATTTAAAATATGTCCACTGGTATGCTGGTGTTTAGCTACAGCAAATTGAAAAATTTAACACATGGCTGTGGTCGATTAAAAAGTCATGGTTCTTGAGTTTAGAACGTGTCAAAATGCAATTGAAAATTCAAAATTCCGATCTAATGAACTAAAGAGCCTTAAAGATGCCTCCTGCTATCGAGGGTGAACCGTCGGAAAGTTATTTCATTTTCACACGATCTAATCCCAAGAACCATGATTTCATAATAGAACAATTTGTTTATTTTATGCATCGTTTATATTCCCTAATTTTAGTGAATATTGAGCGTCCTGTTTCTCCCTTACACTTTTCGTTACACTTCTACACAGGAACAATAAATTTAATATACTCTTTCTGTTTGGAAAGGTACAACATATTTCGAGGATCGCAAACATTGTCCAATCATAGGTGTATTGAAAATTGTATGAATACGTTATGCTCGACCACCGAAGTATTCGTCATATTTTATTTGTAGCGCTATATAGGAAGACAAACACTACTTAATGGTGAATCCTTATCATTTTGTTATTCTCCTCTCGCGGAGTTTTTCTTTAGTGCAATAGCCATTCCCTCTTAGAGCTTCGGTCAGTTTTTGTGTTTTCAATATTAAAGAAACTTGATCAGAAATCAAAAGGGACCTAAATATTAGTGAGTTTCTATAGGATGTTTCTTATTCTGGATACTGGTGGGAATTTGCATTTAAGTATATATTTGAAGGCGTTGGTTTTTTATAGACAATGTTCTAATACCAGAAAGGGAATGGTTCCATTCTATTCAATTTCTAAATTGTGATTTCATGTTCTGGTGTTAATTAAGGTACGGGGTCCTTAAATAAGAGATTTTCGAGTCCATGGGGTAAAACAACAACCAGAGGGCAGCTATATCCTGTGGTAGCGAATATCTTTATGGAGACCTTGGAGAATAATGTCGATTTAATGTCCACTAATACAAACAATTGGTTCAGATAAGTACAGTATAAGACAGAAAAATATAGTTCTGGGTCACCATAATCAATAGCACCAAAAAATGTCACAATTCACATTGAAAATTGAACTGAATAGAACAATTCTCTTTCTAGATGTATTTGTTCAAACGAAGAAAAATTGTACATTAGGACGTTTGTCAGGCACGTAGCCACAAACTCAGTTCGGGGAGGGGAGGTTCCGAATCAGAAATGCAAACGGTCAAATCTCACAAAAAAATAGTAAGGAGCATGTCCGTACCAATATATTTTCAAATTTTCGGAGGTGTGGGGGGTCCAGACCCCCAAGACACCCCTCTGGCTACGGGCCTGACGTTTGTGTATAGAAAACCGACGCATACGAAGAGATACTTAAATGCAATCAATCGATTATTAACTCACTAGTATTTAGAGCCCTTCCGATTTCGGATCAACATCAGAAACAGAAACTGACCGAAGCTCAGAGAGAATGACTATTACACATTACCCATTCAATTAAAAATACAGTAATTTAACTCGGCTAGAGAATTATAATAAGGAGTTACATATATACACTCTAGACAAAATAGGATGATTAGTTCGGCTATTAAACATATGTGTACAATCTTCAATCAAATAAGGAAATTGGATAGTGCTTGCGAACTCCGAAAGATGCACCTTTTTTTAGAGAAGAACCGGTTTTAACATAAGGTCACGGTTGAGTGAGTAATTTGACACGGTCTAATCCGAAAGACTATGTTTTCCTAAATCCCTGTATTCGGTTTTAGTTTAATTAATAAGAGAATGCTTAACGTCCACATATTTCATTTTTCAAGGTAGCAAAATTCGTGTGCGGCCATGTGATCGCCTGTAGTAGCGAACGTCTTTATGGAATATTTTGAGAAATCTGCTCTAAACTCTGTGGTTCTATATTGACAAAACTGGATGTCAGCCGATTTAAATCTGTTGTGGCATGGTGTGATAAAATTATTTTAAAGTCGATCATCAATAAATGTATATTGATAGTTACAATTTTATTGCCGTAATCCCACCTTTTCCACATATTTGATAAAGGACTGGAGATGGTACCTTCAAAGAATGACGTAAGAGTTATTTGCACATCGATAATATGCCCAAGGCGTTTCGAATGTTTGGTTTTATTTTTAGTACATACGCACATGGTACTACTTTCCTATAAAGAACTTAAAGCAGCAATGCACAGAAGTCTAAGTACCACCGGCAACATGTCGAAAGGAAAGTTAAAAAACCGAAAAGCAATGTTTCGGTACGCCACTGCCTTGGAACAAATAGGTATGGAAGGATATACAGATTATAATTTCATATCAAATAACAATTTCGTGGACTGTGAAATAGAAGTACAACAAAATTGACCCTGAAAAAGACCTTGGAAAAGCCGATGTAAAGGGCAGAGACCTGCTTACCCCTGTCCAATGCCTCCTAACAATTTTACCGAATATTTTAACATTTAATTAAATCGACTTTTAGTTTTGCCATATATGATTAGCACTTGAATTTTACAATAATTTGTTTCACACTTGATTTTCGCGCATTTTTGCAAGTCATTTGAATAAGTAGTTTTTTGGTACTGAATATCTGCAAAAATCAAGGAGAGTGATTTTTCACGATTATAAAACTCCCCTCGTAAATGAACATTTTGCCGCCCTCCTTAAAACAAAAATTCTACAAACGGATCTCATTGATTTTATAAATAATTTGCATCTTTTTTTTTTAATTTTCGGTCTATCCCATTTTTATTTAATGAAGTATTGAACATTCTAATACTGCAATATCTGGATGACTACGGTAAGCCCAGAGCTAAAGCCACGCCAAGCCAAAAACGCCACTCTATACTAATAATTATAATAAATAACTTAAAAGTTACTGAATCTAGTGAATCTAATAGTTTTATTACAATGTAAAATACATCTGAAAAAATATTTACATCATAAATTAAGACATTAACAGAAATATGCATGTTCCTAGCAAAGTAGGTATACGTTTCTTATTGCCACCGTAAACGATAAATACTAATTGAAATTGTTATATTTACTTTTTCTATTATAGATGTCATTAAACTAGACTGTTTCAGAATTTCTTTAACATAGCCCAAACCATAGTCTGAACAATATTAAGGTCCGTCCACATCTGAACATTTTTACCAATCCGCGCAAACGTACTGTATACTCACCATGTTCATCGTATTCGCTCTGTTCCCACAGTTTGATCTAGTCTGTAGTGGTGAGATGGAAACAAAATATCTCGGTGCGAAAATTATATAGAATATATATATATATATATATATATATATATATATATATATATATATATATATATATATATATATATATATATATATATATATATATATATATATATATATATATATATATATATATATATATATATATATATATATATATATATATATATATATATATATACGTATATATATATATATAAATATATATATATACCGTTTTAAAATATATATATATATATATATATGAAATGCCCTATATTTTTTTACATTTTCTGAAACTACGCGTATTTCTGAGCAATATATATATATATATATATATATTTTTACACTTCAAATAAATCTGAATTTCTCCCAACTCTAAAACAATTTTATCTGAAATATATATATATATGATTTTTTTGTCATATTTTATATATACATATATATATATATATATTTTTTTATATATATATACTGATTTGAGTAGCTGATATATATATATATATAGTTTTTATATATATATATATATTTTCAATGATATATATATATATATATATATATATATATATATATACCTATCATTTTAACATATTATATATATATATATATATATATATATATGAAATATTTGATAACAATATATATATGATTTGTTTGTAATCTTTGGTGAGTGTAACAAAATTTATATATATATATATATACTCCAATGATTCAAACGCATATTATATATACGCCGTGTATCACCGGAGATGAAGATATATATATATATATATAGTATATATATATATATCCAAACATATATATATATATGAATATATATATATTGTGTATATATATATATATATATCCAATCAGCAGAGATGGCATATATATATATTGGTCTACCGAGAATCCAAATTTTATATATATCATCAACAAAAATTTTCTTTTATATATATATATATATATATATATATATGAAATATATTTTTTATAGTTTATACTTAGCTGTCCGCGTTTGGTATCAGTTGGATAGCTCATATATATATATATATATATTCGCAGGCGAGGTCCATATATATCACCTGATCTAAATCCTTTAGATTTTTTCTTGTATATATATATATATATATATATATATATATATATATATATATATATATAATTATAACTGTTATTTTCACTTTTATTATTATATTATTTTTGTTGTATTGTTGGTTTTAAATAGTTAGGCTATTGTTTTATTCACCTGTTTAACAATATTTTTATTTATGTATACGTAATCTTTTTCTATTATTATGTACATAATATTCATTTCTTTTTATTCCCACTAAAGTCTGAGGTAAAGTGTAGTTCCTTTGCATTCATTCAATTTTTTTAACTAATTATGGTTAAATCTGGATGTTTTTCATTAAATAAGTGACAGGCTCTAGCATAAATTTTGTTACACTCCTCAAAAGTTACAAATAAATCGTAAATGTCAGAAAATCAGTAGTATTATTGTTTAATTATACTGCCATGGAGCCTTATATTAATTGTTTTCATGGCACACTACTACTAGAATCATTAAAAATTACTTGTTTTATGATATTTCATAAAGAAATGCTTATAAATCAAAAACTTGAAGAGTTAGGTATAGGCAAAGTATACACTATTAGAAAGCCACTTTTATCAGCTTCTCAAATAAGTATTGATATACAGGGTGTCCTATTTAAAAAAATCGAATTTCTCGCACTTTTGTAAGTTACCTACATGCATCTATTTCTGGAGCACCCTGTATGCTTCAATATGACAAAAAAATCAAATACCTAAGGGCATTATCTAACCGCATCCCAAATTTCAGATTAAAATTGTTTTAGAGTTGGGAGAAATTCAGATTTATTTGAAGTGTTGTTTTCGTTAAAAATATTCTAAATAAATTAATTCCTGAAAAACGGCTACACATAGGTATAGGGAAGTATTTAGAAAAGTTGCTCAGAAATACGCGTAGTTTCAGAAAATGTAAAAAAATATAGGGCATTTCATTTAAAATAGCGATGTTGCCACCGGTTTTGAGTATAACCGGCAACACTGTAAGGCTGAAAATATTTTAAAACGGTAGATCAAGGTCATTTATGTAAGTAACCGAAATTTCAGAAGGATCCATCAATCCGTTCTCCAGAAACGTCTAACGGTCCATCCACGTGAATCACCCTGTATATATACATATATATATATATATATATATACATATATTTATATATATATATATATATATATATATATATATATATATATATATATATATATATATATATATATATATATATATATATATATATATATATATATATATATATATATATATATATATATATATATATATATATATATATATATATATATATATATATATATATATATATATATATATATATATATATATATATATATATATATATATATATATATATATATATATATATATATATATATATATATATATATATATATATATATATATATATATATATATATATATATATATATATATATATATATATATATATATATATATATATATATATATATATATATATATATATATATATATATATATATATATATATATATATATATATATATATATATATATATATATATATATATATATATATATATATATATATATATATATATATATATATATATATATATATATATATATATATATATATATATATATATATATATATATATATATATATATATATATATATATATATATATATATATATATATATATATATATATATATATATATATATATATATATATATATATATATATATATATATATATATATATATATATATATATATATATATATATATATATATATATATATATATATATATATATATATATATATATATATATATATATATATATATATATATTTATAAGATTTTAAATATATATTTTTTGTTCTTAAAAAAACCTATTATTCTTATATACCTATATCTTAAAGCTAATTTCGATTTGATTAATACAGAACTGCTTCAGTTTCCGGTGATCCGAACGCAGTAATTTACATTAATTCTATAACAAGCGGACAAGCGTCTGCAGCCGGCAACAGCAGTTTTATGCCGCTCCCATCTCTATTTGGCTTACGGATATTCACCAATGCGTTGCCATAGCAACTGCCGTAAACAAATCAAAGCGAGAAAGCATGCGTGCGGGAGGAGTCTAATGCGGAATTTGTTATTGCTGATTGTGATTCCTCAACGGGTCGCTCTTATGAAAAGGTATTCAGCGCGCTACGTTTTTAGGTCATTATTTTTTGGCTATATAACTCACTAGTTTTTGATAGAAAAGAAGATAATGGTATAATTAAGTAAATAACGTGAATTTATATAAAACAGTACATTTGTATAATAAAAATGTAGATTATAAACTCTAGATAGTAGTAGATAGGTTTAAGTAAATTGATTGGATAATGTAGGTGAAACGGCGCTTTACCCGCTTCCCCTGGCGAGCCGCCATTTATATATATATATATATATATATATATATATATATATATATATCAATTAATTCGAGACATTTCCCTAATCCCAATATATAAAACTTAACTTAAAACAAATAACTACAGAGAACTGCATAATTTTAGGCGCGTAAATGCCTCAGATACCACAAACTTTAAGTAATCCCGTCGAAACTGAATGTCTGGCGAATAATTAATTATTTTGAGTAGCTTCGACTTACCGACACGTGCAGTGAAATATTTTGCCGCATTCACGTTCCATTCGGTTCGGAGACAGGTCCACATTAGGCGAGTTCGGTTCGGCGTACACTATTCTTGGCGATTTTAGATGTGGACGCACCTTTAAACGTACATGATGGATTTAGTATAGGAACACGAACGGAATATTTGATATAGGTTCGAACAGTTCGTACTAAATACGAAAGGATGGTAGTCCTAATAAATTAATTAATATTTGGGTTCTATTTAGAAAATGTAGTTTTGTAGTGTAGGTAGGTACTTTGACGAAATAAATTTCTTAATAAATAGAACTGTTCGTTTAAAGTTAATACATATTTTAAAACAATAAGTTGCTTAGAATAAAACTTCTTTTAGTATTTAAATACCTAGCTTCAATAATAACGTCATAAAAAAATAATATATTTATAATTGGTTTATTTCACGGTTGACGAGATACCTGTACTTTGCCTCGAATTTGTAACATCCTGTATAAAAGGCTTAATTTATAATGTGTAGCCTTTTACTATTTCATTTTTCAAATTAGTACAAACTCAGTGTATAAAATTAGGTGAAAATCCTGACGCGATACCCGTGTTAACAATGTAAAAACACACATCTCGCAGCTTAAACCCCTTGTTTGTTCTCGGGAAGAAATTCAGCTCGTGGCGAACTCTCTCTTAATTATACGTCAACATTTTCGTGTAGAATAAGTGTCATTCTGTAAAGCAGGCCATGGTAAGTGTGCTTAAGCTTTTGTTAGAGATACGGAAGGCGCACGTAGTCTTATCTAAAATCTGTAGTTCCTGATTCACAGAGTCGGAGGCGACTTTTTTTCTTGTTAAATATTGAGCAACTTAATCGAGTTAGCTATACTCAAGGAAAGGGCCGATTTTGCCAACAGATTTTCTTGCTAACACACTATTTAGTCAAAAAAGGTTTTAGCTGAAGGCAAGTAAAATAGTTTAAATGAAGAGCTGCATATTTATTACTAACAAATACCAAAAAGATAAAATTTTGTTAATGTTCATGTCCAGTTTTTAATTTAGAATAATTAGCTAAACATTTTTAGGGAATCATACTATAAAAGTGCCCACATTTATATGAGGAATGGCTTAATTTTTGTCAATTTTTCTATTTCTGTATATCTTAATTTTTTAATTTGTTTAAGATGAAATCCCTAAGTATCTCCTTGTTATATTAATAGTGGTACTGCTTTAACCAGTTATATAGCGTAGTAAAACCGTGAGTAAAAAGGTTAAATTTCACTTACTATAGTGTGGCATAGAGTTAAATGATTTATGATAATGTTGAATTACTAAGCAATACTGAGAGCCATATTATATTTTTTTACAATTTTATAGCTATAAGGATTTTCTATTTAAATAAAATACTTTTTCTGTCGGAGTGCTCTTACTAAAGGTCAAATTAATTTTTAAAAAGCATTTTCAAATCCTTCAGAAAAAATACATCGAATGGCTATTTAAAAAAAAAAACGGGAGTGTTCACTTTTTGCTTCTCACTTCAGAATGTTCCACAACACATTGAATATATGTTTCATCTTCATTTTTGTATAGAGATTGGTGGTACGCATTTTCAACATTTACTGGAAATTAACATTTTTATGACGTAATTTGTTGAAAAATAAAAATCCAATCCAAAGGATGTAGGTGTCGTTAGAAAGATAATTTAAATCTCTTTAAAACACTACACTTTCTTAAATTGATTAAAATACCTCAGAATTATGTCCCCTAAAATAAAAAAATTGGCAAGTTCGAGCTTTTTGCGATTTTTTAGTAACTGCAATAAAACGTAGGTGTAAAGTTTTTAATAGCCAATCTTGTGTATATCTCCCCTTCCAGTCATTCTGTAGAAAAATTTAAATCGTTTTTCTCAAGTTGAGGTTATTAAACCGTTATTGATTAATCCTGATTGGAGATGACAGCATGAAATGGGGATTTCCGTAAATTGCGCATAATTAATAAAATTAAAAACCGTCATACTGAAAGAAAATAATAAAATAGTTCCGTTTATTCTCTTTTATGTGCACAATGTATGGCATTAATCAAAAGCAAAATAGTGCATTCACGCCATTCATTCGGCAAAGATAAAAGGAGTAGACAGCGACGTCAACGAGATTTGATTTAACAATACTATTTTGAAGTGAAAATTAAGGCTTTTGTTCCACGCGGCTAACCAGTCAAGTCAAATAGGTATACAAAAACGCCGCTATCTTAATGTTCGCCGGAATTAAATTGTAAACACAAAATGAGATGATATTCATGCAGTGGTACAACACATACAGACTATATATATATATATATATATATATATATATATATATATATATATATATATATATATATATATATATATATATATATATATATATATATATATATATATATATATATATATATATATATATATATATATATATATATATATATATATATATATATATATATATATATATATATATATATATATATATATATATATATATATATATATATATATATATATATATATATATATATATATATATATATATATATTGTGTAATTTCAAAAGGACCATTAAATTTGTTTTCGGCTTTAGATTTTATTTGTTACTGTTTAACATACACATTATTTCCGACTTTGTATTCAGGGATACTAGTTACATGTTCGTCAAACCTGACTTTTGCTTTTTCTTTTTGTCGTTCTGTTTTTGCCCTAGCGATTTTGTAAAAATATTCCATACGGTTATTAAGGTCTTTTACGTATTTTGATATTAATTTTTCCTGGTTGTATAAAGTTTCGGGTGGTCTACTTGACGTGTGACCAAAAATAAGTTCAAACGGTGTAAACCCATGAGTTTTATTTTTCGTATTGTTGTAGCAGATCACCGCGTAGGGTAAAACATTAAAGGGATTTTCTTTTGGGTTTTCGGCTATATTTGCTCTAATCATTACTGATAAGGTTGCATGGAACCTTTCAATGCACCCGTTAGATTGGGGGTGATTGACACTAGAGAAAGTTAATTTTATGTTAAATAGTTCACAAAGATCTTTGAACAATGAGTTGTCAAATTCGCGCCCATAGTGGCAATGTATTCTTGGTGGCGTACCGAAGTGTTGGAAAAATATTAATAAGGTATTTACAATTGTCGACGCTTTTTTGTCTTCGACTGCGTAAGCCTGTATGAATTTTGTAAGTTCGTCTCGAATCGTGAGTGC
Source organism: Kuschelorhynchus macadamiae (assembly GCA_030620095.1). Classification (NCBI taxonomy): domain Eukaryota; kingdom Metazoa; phylum Arthropoda; class Insecta; order Coleoptera; family Curculionidae; genus Kuschelorhynchus; species Kuschelorhynchus macadamiae. The sequence continues at coordinate 646,763 of JAUTXW010001856.1, forward strand.
GTAATATCTGGTTGGATATTCGAAGATGTCAATGTTTATCCTTTCAAATGAAGTTTTCGGAGTTTCCGTTATGACGAGAGGCGTACTTAGGTTTTTAGGCATATTTTTACCTTTTGGCATATTTCGCACCCTTTTATTAATTTTTCGACGTCTTTTGTTAAATTCGGCCAATTGTACTTTTCTCTTATGAGCCTGACTGTCTCGTTAATTCCCCTATGCAAATTAGCTTTGCCTGAATGGTAGTGTTCTAAAATTTGGGGTATTTCGTCGGTGTCTGGGGTTTTTACAAGATTTTGGCAAATTTTTATTTCTTTGCCGGCGAAAATGAATGAGAAAATTTCGAGGATAGGCAGTACTAGGTTATTTTCCACGTAATACGTTTTGGACGGGTCGAATTCATTTTGGGCCTTAAATAGGACATAGAACAAGTATTGGGCTACAATTTCCGGATCAAATGGTATTGGGATAATAAAGTATTTTCTATCTTTCACGGTTTTGTTAGAGACACTGTTAACGCTCATGTTTTCAAAATGAACGCTTTCTTCAAAGATATCTTCGATTATTTTGTAATGCATTTCTTCTGGTTTATTTTGCCAGAAAAAAGTAATAATTAGTTTATGTGGTTTATCTAAAAGCTGTGAATTTGAAAATTCGGCTTTGGAATAGTCAATTATTGATTTGTTTGGTTTGGATAGGTCTACAAACTTGTTGTATTCCTGTGTAATGTACTCGTCGTCTAACTCGACGTCATTGGACTCTGGCTGGTTTTGATTTTCGTTTTCGCTATTATTTTCATTTGCTGCAAAAATGGGGAATTTTGATCGGAAATTTGCGCATTCTTGAAAATAATTAATTTTTATTCGCGATAGAGCATCTGCATTTTTGTTTATTTTGCCCGGTTTATGTTCTATTTTATAGTTGTATTCTTCTAATTTTAGACGCCATCGCGCAAGTCTGCTTCTGGGATCTTTAATTGAAAACAACTATGTTAACGGCCGTGGTCTGTAATAAGCGTAAACTTTCGTCCAAAAAAATAAGGGCGGAAATGCTTTACTGCCCATACAATTGCTAGTAGCTCCCTTTCAATGGTGGAATATTTAGTTTCTGCACTACAGAGTGTTCTGGATGCAAAGACTATTGGGAGATCTTTTCCGACTGGACCCTGGGACAGCACAGCGCCTATTGCAAATGCGCTTGCGTCTGTGGTAAGGAGGAAAGTTTCTTCAAAATTAGGATAGATTAGAATGGGGTCTGAAATTAGGGCTTTCTTTAATTCTTCAAATGCACTTTTACATTCAGAATCCAGGAAGAATGGGATGTCCTTTTTCAAGAGTTTAGTTAATGGCTTGGATACTTTTGCAAAGTTTGGAATGAATCGGCGGTAATAACTCGCTAATCCCAGAAAAGATTTAATATCCTTTGGGTTCTTTGGTTCTGGGAAATTTTGGATGCATTCCACTTTTGAAGGGTTAGGTTTAAGGTTAGTTTAGGTTAACTTTGTTAACGAGGTGTCCCAGATAGGCAACTTCTTTCCCTAAAAACTCGCACTTATTTGGTTGAATTTTGAGGTTTGCGTTTCGGAGACGCTTAAAGACTTCTTTTAGCCGGTCTATATGCTCATGTATGGTGGGAGAGTAGACGATTATGTCGTCCATATATACAAGGCAACGCTCGTTTTGAATGCCCAAGACAATATTGTTCATGACGCGTTGAAACGTGGACGGGGCATTCTTTAGACCGAATGGCATGCGGGCAAATTCAAAGTGTCCATTGTCAACTGAAAATGCTGTCTTTGGTATGTCATCGGGATTGATCTCGATTTGATGAAAGCCGGACGCGAGATCAAGCGTGGAAAAATATTGACATTTACCAAGTTGGTCCAAAAGGTCTGAAATGTTTGGTAGAGGATATTTATCATCAATACTGAGGTCAATGAGCTTTCTGTAGTCAATAACTACAAGCCATTTTTGTTTCCCGGACACATCAAGTTTTTTGGGTACCACCCATACAGGTGAGGACGACGGTGAAATGGAAGGCCATATAACATCTTTCCCATCTGTGTTTTTAATTCCTCTTTATGTATCTGAGGATACCTATAAGATTTTGTGAAAACGGGCTTTGCATTATTAGTTTCTATAACATGCTTGATTTCATTGGTGAAAGTTAGTTTATCACCTTCGATGTAAAATATGTCAGAGTATTCTAGACAGAGATTTGTGATCATTTCCGTTTCTTCGGAATAAGGTGCTTAATGTGTATTCTGTCGATTTAATCGGCTTCATAATTATCTTGGGTGTTTAGGTTTAGGACAACATCATTAGGGGTAAATAGTTCGATAGAAAGATCGGAAAAATCGATGGCTTTTGGCATGGCGGTAGCATTTAAATAGAAGTCATAAATTCACCGCTTTCGTTAACATGTACAATAGCATTTGGTAAACGAACTTTTTCTTTTTCTTGAGACATTAATAGGGCGTCTGTATTTTTTAAGTTACATATATATATATATTTATATATATATATATATATATATATATATATACATATATGACGCTATGTTTATTTAAGGGCCATATGGTGCCATCTGCTACCGTGGTATCAGCCCCGGCAAGGCTTATCAGGCAGTTTCCTTGGAGGGGCATTAACTTTAAAACCTGTTGGAAGATAGGTATTTTGAAATTCTAGTTGGAGACGATACATGCATTGCAAGACCGAAAGAGTCGAATATAGAAATTAAATATTTCCGGGTGGCACACACAGTAGCATAGTCAATATTAAGGTCCCTGCATAGAATTTTCCTGCCTTTTAGTGGTAGATTATTTAGCACATTTAGCAGGTAATTAAAGAAAGATTGTACTTCAGAATTTGATGATCTATAAATAGAGATTATATAGAGATGAAAGTTTTGATTATATAGAAAATTCAAAAAAGTTATCAGCTTACAAATGGTCATTTAGATACCGAAACGAAATCCATATTTAGAGAATTACTCAGTGTTCCTCCATGAGCTGAGTTATTTCTGTCATCGAGCTATTGTGGAATATCTCTCCACATAAAAGGGTTCGTTTAGATTCAGCCAGTGCTCAGTAATTGCAACAAGTTGGGGAAACTCCAATTCTTCTAGAAATAGGTACAACTCGTCAGTTTTATTTCTAAGAGAAGCGATATTAATTAGAAACATACTAAGACTCGAAGGAAGAAGGAAGTTTTGAGGAATCTAGTTCCTCAGGACAAGTTCGTCTAAAATTTTTTTTCGGGGAATTGTTGGAAAAGTATATTTTGTGGCATTCTCTGGTCCTTTGAAGTAGGATTGTTCTCTCCGAAGTTACATAGGATCTGTAGGCAGCGAGATCAGCTTCCGCTTCTGCTGTACTGAATCCATAAGCATCATGAAAGTCGTAGTATGCAGGGTTGTATCGTCTATAGCAATGTCTTCAGAAACTAAAAACAGCCTGATGCTGGCATTTGTGTTCAAAGTGAATTGATGCAGGTTGTTCTTGTAGAAAGGCGAGATATAACTTGAAGGCCTTTCAAGTGGCAGGCTCTCTTAGTCTTGACATGAGGAAACGGTTATCAGAACTTTTTTCGGCCAACATAAGCTTCACTGTTGGGGGAGTCATTGGATCAAAAGCGGGTTCTTGGACATGATGAGCCTTCTTGCAAAGACTGTAGAAGTTGTCGCTCAAAAAGGCGTTTGACCTGCAGGTAACAATAGCCTCTTTGTCTCAAGTTATTATAATGCGCTTTTGAGTAACTGGAGAGGAGACATCTAGTGAGTTGCCGGAGCCCGAGTTAGTGAGCAGTTTCGTCGTTGTGGTGGAAGGAGGGTAGTTTGCTGCAGATTTTTTAGGAGGGTCGGATTCAGCTGACTATTTTATTACAACGCCATGGGGCCATAGATTGCTGTCTAAAAGCTTTTCAGGGCAGTTTCTTGATTGGGTCCCAATTTTAAAATCATTATTTGAATTATGATTGATTAGGTGGTAGCAGCGAATCTAGTGTCTAACATTTTCTTTACGTAGTGAACTATGTTGTTAGGCGTAAATCCTGTAGGAAGATTTTTTACCATTACATAGTGCCATTGTTGCTTATTATTACAAGCTAGTGTGTTGGAGCCTTCCATAATAATGGGAATATCCGCTGGAGTAGACTCAGTTCGTGTAGAGGCGGTGAAGCGGGTAGTTTCCTTAGTTTGTGTAGACAAAGATATGGTGGTAGAGTACTTACGTCTTTCAGAGGCTTACACCTATCTTGGTTTTCAAATTTGGAGTATAACTCTTTTACCAAGTCTTCTACACAAGTTAGGTTACTTTTTTATTATCAATACCTGCTTTTACTTCAATAGAAGAGGAGTCCCGTACTTGGATTTTTATCGATTCTTCGGCATTGTTGAAGAGGATTTCAGAAATATTGAGAATATTCTGTTCCATATCTATTATAGACGGCATATCTGGCTTGTAAGGGTATGTTGTGATATATATATATATATATATATATATATATATATATATATATATAATTGCTTCGTTTAGCCTGCAGAGGTCGTCAAACATTTTTTAAAAAATTGGTGTTTCTTAAATTTATTGGAAACGTGCTACTGACTTTAACGATTTTTGGTGTGTGACAAATCAGTTAATTTTATCGGGTAGATTGACATTTTTTTAAACATTTCTTCCTCTTAAAAATGTTTTGTAGGATGAGAAGTTTTGCCAAAAAAAATTGTTTTCAATTACTTGCGTAAGTACAATAAATATTGTAGTAAAATTATGGGCAAATATAATTAAAAATGAAAGTCTAGTATTCTTAAATAGACACAATTTATTAACAATGTCATGGAATTATATTGTTTACCCTAGCAACTGCGCTCCTTGCGGTCAATTTACAAAAGTTTTCAGTCAATTACTTCTTTGCACATTTTCTTTTCAAGACGCTAAATAGATTTCCGATATATAGATATATATATATATATATATATATATATATATATATATATATATATATACATACATACACTTACAAGCCAGATATGCTGTTAAAGTCTATAATGGATATGGAACAGAATATTTTCAATATTTCTGAAATCCTCTTCAGCAATGCTGAAGAAGCGATAAAAATCCAAGTACGGGACTCCTCTTCTATTGAAGTAAAAGCAGGTATTGATAATAAAAAAGTAACCTAACTTGTGTAAAAGACTTGGTAAAGGAGTTATACTCCAAATTTGAAAACCAAGATAAGTGTAAGCCTCTGAAAGACATAGGTACCCTACCACCATATCTTTGTCTACACAAACTAAGGAAACGTTTAACCGTAAAAATACATCGAATTGTCAAGGTCTTATTTTTCGACAAAGAAAAAATATGTTGTTTTTTTCGTTAAGATTATCGGAACGTTTACAGTTATTCAAAAAACAAAAACAAACTTTTGAAATAGAAAAAAATGAAATATGAAAAACATACTAACTTTCCGACAATCTTAACGAAAACAAACTACTAGGGTCATCATTTTTTTCTTCGTCCAAAAATAAGAATTTGAATACCCCATGCATTTTAGAGTCACTCCGATATTCTCTTAAACACAATATTAAACAACTATTAGGTTTAGTCGAATAGACTATAAAAATGATATTATATTGATTACTTATATTTATTGATTAAATTAAATATCAATTAACAATAATTCAATATTATTTGTTCTTTTTTCCTTCCCTCAATTCACATTTTATCTAGGCTTATAGCTAGTCCCAACTGTGTCAGATCCGAAGTTCGGAGTGTGTTTAGAGGCCAGCGACCTAAGGTGGAATTAGCTTGATGGTTGTCCCGTCCATTTTAATAATGATGTCCAGAAATATCTCGACCAACATATTTTAATAGGAGGAGATCTCAATGCCAAACACAGGGATTGGGGGTGTAACATGACAAATACTCCCGGACTGACACTGATCAACTCGCAGGACGTCTGCAGATATAATATTCTAACCCCGTCTGAACCCACTCATATCAGTCAACAAGGTAGATCAGAGCTTCTAGATTTCTTTCTAACTAAAAACACCCAAGCTATAACCCAACCAGCGGTTATCCATGAACTTTCCTCTGATCATTCCCCCGTTATCATTGATTATGGCGACATAATCACTTCCCATAATGACTCATATATTAAAAAATTAAACAATTGGAACTTATACCAGGAAAAAATAAAAATGACGCATTTCACAGAAAATATTTCTACCCCTACTGAACTGGATATGGCTGTTATCAATCTAACCTCAAATATTATCTCTGCCATAAATTCTTCTATAATCTTTAAATCAACAAAAATTACAAAAATACGGCTCGATTCCCTCGGACATCAGAGAAAAAATAAAAGAAAAAAACAGACTCAAAAATCTGGCCTACAGAACTGGAGACCCTCATTTCAAAAGCCTGGCTAACAAAGCCACTAAAGAAAATTAAGGGTTTACTTAAAGACTTATATAATCCGCAGTGAGAAGATAAACTCTCCGCCCTAAATGATCAAGGTACTCATTACTTTAGACTCTCGAAAAACCTCACCAAAGGGCCTAAACTCCCCATGCCCCATATCAGGAATACTCTCAACAACTCAATAATCTCTAACCCTGCAGACAAGGTAGAATATTTTGCAGACGCCCTGTATGAGCAGTTTAGTGAAAGTCAGCCAATCAATTTAGCTCACGAAAATAACGTACTCCACACGATCAGAATCTACGAAAGAACTCCGGTTGGCATTGCACCCTCAATTCCTCTTGCTTTGGTTCAATCTGTTATTAAAAACCTAAATATTAAAAAAGCCCAGGCCTAGACAACATTACAAATATGGCCATTAAAAAATCCACATTGAACCTTTTTAAACACTTAACTTTTATTAGTAATGCTATTCTTAAATTAGGCTATTTTCCACTCTTGTGGAAACAAGCAAAAATAATAGTTATTAGGAAAAAAGGTGAAAGCGCATATCTAACTAACAGCTATAGACCAATTAGTCTCCTCCCGGGATTAGATAAATTCACGGAAAAAATTATTTTAATTAAACTTCAGGAAGAAGTCGCAAACAAAGGCCTTCTTCCAGACTTTCAGTTCGGCTTTAGAAACTCGATTAGCGCCATTAATCAAACAACTAGACTAGCAGCTGACATTATTAAAGGTTTTAACAGGAAAAAAAGCTCTGGCGCCATTTTCCTTGACATAAAAAATGCCTTTCACAAAACATAGCACTCAGGCATATAGATGGCTTTACCTCCACTCCTAGGCCAATAAGGGCGGGAGTCGCACAAGGTTCTCCCCTCTCTCCCCTATTATCTAACGTGATTATTTCTGACGTTCCGACCAACAATTACACCACTCTCTATCTTTTTGCCGATGATACCGCTCTAATGTCTACAAATACAAGGCACATTGGTGCCATTCAATTCTGGATGAATCACTGGAAGCTATTATTTTCACAAAAAATAGTAGAATCACTACTGCTAAAAAAGTCAAAATTCAAGGACAGGAGATTAATTGGTCTAAGCAAATTAAATATTTGGGAGTAATATTTGATAGAGGCCTTGTGGTGGTCTGCGAATACTGACTATAGTATTAAGAAAGCTCGAGGTGTTCTAGCTCAATTATATTCATTATTGCACCAAAAAAGTAATCTTAGTATTAAAAACAAGATCACACTTTCTAAACTCTATATTAAACCAATTCTAACCTACGCTTCACCCACGTGGAGTACTCATCATAAAAACCAGTCAAAAGAAATTGCTCCAAAATAAAATAATCAGGATCATTCTAAACGCGAGCAGATTCATCAGAAACTCAATTCTCCACTGGGATACAAACCTTGAGAGCTTGGGAGACTTCATTAACAAACTTAATTCAAATTATTTCATAAGGGCCGAACTTGCTAACAATGACCTCATTACCAAAACTCATGATTTTTCCCAACCACGTAACAAATACAAGTTCCCTAAAGACTGTCTTTTACCTAGAATTTAAACAACCTTTATATGGTAAACGAATTATTTATTTTTTGCATAAACCAACTAAAACCTCTATAATGTTAATAACTTAAAGAATAAACATAGTCGATAGTGATTTAGATGTGTATTATTAAATCGTGTTATTAATATCATTTCCCCCTTCCTCTTCTTTTTTAGTCGTAAGTACATAGCAATAATATATTTTCTTTTTTCGTCATTTATAAATACATATAATGGTATGAGGTTGGGAGAGAAATAATGCTGTAATGTTAAAAACTGATAAAACGGCTGTAAGAAAATCATAATAGACTTGTTCTGGTTGAGCTAACTCAACACAAAATATGCATATACTGGATAAATATGTCTTGTGAGTTCCGAGGTGTTTTCAAAGAAATAAAGAGTCACTGGAACATTCTTATTGTTAAGCATTTTTTAATAAAATACTAGACAATAAGCGTTTTTAGTTGATGTACCTTATAATACCAACATACGAATAAACATACGTCCGGAAACGCTTTATTTATTCCTAGATATAGGGCCAATACGGTTTGCATGTAAACACGGTGTATATCGAGAACAAGGTATTTGCGAACCTATGTTCATATTAACATGTTTCTTATTTTAGAAAATATAATGACCTAAATCTGCTTTGTTGCCATAATGGTAAGTTTTGCCTAGACAGTTTAGAACTACAACATAGTAAATATATAAATAATTTGACTAAAACCAGTTCTCAACTGAATACAACACACTCTATGAGAGTTTGTTATGTCACCCAATGTCCCCTTTGAGGAACACAAAATATAATATGATTCGAATTGGGCTCAGATCAAGGATCAGTGGGTCCAGTACTTGACGCCCAAAAATGTACGTTTCTTTAATAAAACAAATAATCGTTAAGAATATTTAAATCCTAAGCTAAAAAGTGTCTATATTCGACCGAAAAGACTTTACAAAGCAGGTATTAATTTTGATAAAATGCTCTCAGAGTTCAAAAAGATGCCAAAAATGTACAAATGCTTAAAAAAGTAGCAAGTGAAAGTTTATGACCTTAATTCACTTAAAGCTTATATTATTGTTTTTTAATAACACCAAAAAAATTAAAGGTTTCAAGGTAGGATGTACCAACCGAAATGATCAAGCTAGTCAGCATTTCAACTGAACAGATAGAGAAACTGAACGAAAAATTAATCAATTAAGGTGTCAAGTAGTGAAAGTAAGATTCGAAAAAGAGTTTCTAAAAAAGTATTTTAACTACAAAAAGAGCCCCTTTAAGTGGTTAAGGCAAAATAGGGTGAACCTGTTATAGTTTAGATATCTATACGAGCCATGAAGAAATGGTAATAGAAAATTAATTTAAAGTAAAATATATACCAAAAGGAAGTGAGACCGAATATCGTCAGAATATGAAATTTAAAATGGGTTATTTATGTGGAAAAAATATGATAAAAGCCATTAACACCTGAGCTATTCAAGTGGCAACGTAAATTACAGATAATGTAATTTTGACATTAAAAACAATGAATTTGGTAATAGAAGGGTAATTTTCAAATATCAAAAACCTAAAAACTCGAAGAAAAAATGGGATTTTTAGTGTTTTAGGTGCAGTCGAATATAAAACTAAAATGAGCACAATCTATAATAAAGATAAACCTTGTATACATTTATTTTTAATAAAATAATAAGTTTCAATTTAAATTTATTTAAACGCGTACTAAAATTTAAAATTAAAAAATCAGTAAATTTTCTTTACCCGGAATTTCTCTCGTTATGAATCTTTTCTATTATTAGGAATAAAGTGTGACCCAATTTAGTTCCGTACATAGTAATTTAGTAAAATATATACAGTGTTTTCGAACAAAAATAATTTAAGATAAATTGAATAATTAGTTTTTAAATTGACACACACCGCCATTTTACATCGTCATGTTGAATTCATACCAGTTTATCACTATATCACATTTAATTTTTCTACCAAAATTTAGTCAATTAAATAAGATTGTTTACGTTGATTTTTTAAACATTTTATTTGGCCCCATTTTGTTTTGCCATCTTGAATTCTTACCATAACTTTACGATTTTATCTCTACATCACACTTAATGCTTGGACAAAATTTGAAATTAATCTAATAAATATTTTTTGAGGCTGAATATTTTATTAGGCCGCCATTTTGTTTTGCTACTTTTGATTCATACAAAACTATTACCAGTGTAACACTTGATTTTTTGGGTGCAAAATTTGAGGTAAATTGAATAATTAGATTTTTAGTTTTATTTTTTTTAACATTTCAGTAGCCCACCCTTTTGTCTCGCCATATTGGATTTTTACCAAAATGTTACCAGGTCATCCTCATATGACTCTTAATATTTTAACAAAATTTGAAGTCAATCGAATTAGTAGCTATACCGCGAACAGACAGACATAACGACGGAATTGAGAAAACATGTTTTTCGGCATCTCGGGGACCCTGAAAAAATCTCGGAGGTTGATTTTTTCACGATTATAAAACTTTCCTTTGCTTCTGTCTAGATTAAGAGGGAACTGCACGCAGTATTATGGATCATTTGCAATAATTCTGCCGCTGCAGTATTATGTTAAAGCTGTAAGAAATATTTATTAGCCTCAATATAATCTAAATAGGAAAATGTGTGTAGTTGGGCGCTACATTCGAATTTTTATGAAAAAATCAAATATTGATTGATTAAATAGAAGTAGATTTGTCCATTTTCGACCATTTTGACGACTTTTGATGAAAATGCCGTCGCATAAATTTTTTTTTTCACAAAATGGCTTTGTACCGCCATGCATTGATCCTTCGTCTACATAACTGCAAAATTTGAAATGTTAAACCGTACTCATGTCTTTGTATTTCTGCAGCGCGTGAACCCTTTTGAACTCGTTTTTAACCGAAATGTAATTTAAATTGCCTATACATAGCACAATGTTTTAGGGTGGCACATGTAGGAGGTTTTTTTAATACGCAGGTACTTCTTACTTTGACTAGACCTTGTTAATTTTTAATTTTTTGCGTGCAGTTCTCTCTTAAAATCGATTAAATCTGCATTATTAAGGTAGGTAATTTTTGTTATTTTTTGTTCTGCTAAGCGTTATTGTAATGTAGTATATTTTTGAATTTGTTGTTTTATTAATCCGCATAGTTTTATGGTAGGGAGCAATAGCAATATACGAATAAAATACTTTTGCCCCTATGACACATTTGCCCCATTATTTTTGTATTTTCTTTACAGATGCTTCGTTGCTATAAAAAAGCTTCCAAATCCCTTGTATTCGGAAGAGGACGTAAAAGTGTAAAGTATTTAGAGAGTACACAAAACCTATAAAATACCTTAGTCGACAATATACAGCCGTGCGAGAGGTCTTCGTGGGGTAAAGAAGCAAAGTATGGGTCGACTGACCGTCCGTCCTCGGAAATAGGAGAAACAATTGGCTACAGCACTAAAAACTTTGGAAAAGTGGGGGTTTGGTCTGTCAAAAAAGAGATGATGCAACCAGTTGGTAATTTCTTGAAGGAAAACAAAATAGAAACTTCCTTTAGGATGGCGTTCCGGGAAGTGATTGAGTTTTAAATTTCAGTAAGAGAAATAATTTGAGTATAAAGGTTTCACAATCTGTGGAGTACGTGTGCAAGAAAGCGACTGATTTTTTTGTCATATATAGCTACTTCTCGCTGCTAGAGTTACTTTAATAGAATTAAATCTTCAAGATTCAATCAGCTAGGGCAGATCTGGAATCCTGACGAAATTAGTTTTAGTATAGCACCTAGTAAAACAAAAGTCATGGGATAGAGGGGTATAATCAGTACCCCAGGCCGTGAGAATACAACGGTTTGTCTACTGACAAGTGCTGATGTACAAAAGGCACCCTCTTTGATCATATTTAGAGGCTCTTACATATGGGCCCAACGGCAAGCACCAGCTTTCATTTTTCCAGGACTATCCTATGCATCAAGTAAGAGTTATTGGATAGACATCGAAATATTTTTAAACTACTTTCAAAATACAGTTATTCCTGCGTTGGGTCAGAAATGATCAGTTCTTTTATTATACTTTACAAATTTTTTGTAAAGTGGCAGCGGCATAATATTGGTAGGAAGGTACCAAAAAGTATGTTTTCTAGATTTATAGTGGGAGTGTGGAAGGAAACGATGAAACGTATCTCAGTATTATTATAAATGGGTTTAAAAAGGTCCGAATTTCACCTTTCAATGATAAAGTGGTGTCAGTGGAGAGGTTCGACGCTGATGAATTAATGCGGTGGGAATCACAAAACATTCAAAGCCCTAGTCCGCAAGGCGTTCGAGCAAAAATGTAACAGTCATCCCTAACAACGATCTTGGTTCGAGTGAGTTATCAAATAACGTTTCCGCTGATAGTAACTCAACGTATCAATTGGAAAGTATTTCTATTGAAAAACTTTGAATGCAATGTCTCAAACAAAGTCAAGATTCACCCAAAGTACCAAAACGCTGGCGCTGAAGTGATTACTGCTCGAGAGAAGCCAAAAGAAAAACAATCTTGAAAACGTAAATCCAAGTCTACAAATTCTCACCAAAAGAGGGCATCTACCTCCTCGAGTGAATTTGATGATGAGCTTCCCATTATTTTTGAAGAATCAGATAACGATGTGGAATTTTTAGAAGAACTGATAGACTCACAAGAAAATCAGAACTCCTAAGATAAAATTCTTTAGAAGGATAAATGAGTCCTTGTTCAATTCTCAGCGAAAAAGAAAATTCTACATTTTGTTGGTAAACTCTAGAAAAAAAATAAAAAAAGGAAACGGTAACTAATTTTTTTAGACTAAAAAAAAATAAATTCGTTTGGCATAATATTGAAGACAAATTTTTGGTAGGCATGGTAAATATTTTTCGAAGTTTCCAGAGCCAACAGAAGATAGAAGAGAGTTCAGATTTAAATTTAACGTTAAATTTTCTGGACTGAATGTTTGTTAATGTTTTTAAATGTGAATTCACAACTTTCTGTTTTTATTTTTTTACGACTTAGTGTAATGTTTGGAATCAAGATTACACTGGCTGACAGAAAAGAATTTTTGTTGTAACGCAAATCAGAATAGCATAATCTAATAGAATGAACCTATCCAAATACGGAAATGACAAATAGAAAGTTGTAGCACGTAGGGTTTTCTTGTTAGAGTTGTAGAACCATATCGAATGTTACGATACTTAATATCTATAGAAAAAATTATTTCAGAAAATTCTTAACCCTGTTAATTGATTATGTTTACAGTTTTTGCCTATTAAACATACCATACATCTAAGAGAAAAGGAAACAAGAAAAATATTAACTTAAAACACTAATTAAACTTTATTTTTTCCGTTTATGAGGTGTCCTATCTTCTTTCTTCAAAAACCAACAGTAGTCACCCATCATAGCTGGATCCCATCATCCTTTCCCCCATAGAATTTCCGTTGTTCTGGTATCTTGGTGAAACCTTTCACCCTGCTCGTCACTAACAGCTCCAAAATTTTTAGGAAAAAATGACAGCTGGGAATGGAGGAAGTGCTTTATAGGCATCTAAGAGTCTAACATCTATTTTTAATAAAATAAGGTGGCACATGTAGAAAGTTTTTTTTTAATACGTTTAATTCTGTTTTTATTTTTTTACGACTTAGTGTAATGTTTGGAGTCAAGATTACACTGGCCGACAAAAAAGAATTTTTGTTGTAACGCAAATCAGAATAGCATAATCTAACAGAATGGACCTATCCAAATACGAAAATTACAAATAGAAAGTTGTAGCACGTAGGATTTTCTTGTTAGAGTTGTAGAACCATATCGAATATTACGATACTTAATATCTATGGAAAAAATGATTTCAGAAAATTCTTAACCCTGTTTATTGACTATGTTTACAGTTTTCGCCTATTAAATATACCATAATCTAAGAGAAAAGCAAACGAGAAAAATATTAACTTAAAACACTAATTAAACTTTATTTTTTCCGTTTATGAGGTGTCCTATCTTCTCTCTTCAAAAACCAACAGTAGTCACCCATCACGGCTGATATCTTGGTGAAACCTTTCACCCTGCTCGTCACTAATAGCTCCCAAATTTTTAGGAAAAAATGACAGCTGGGAATGGAGGAAGTGAATTTTAAGGACATTCGGGCACCAAGCGCTTTGTAGGCATCTAAGAGTCTAACAACTATTTTTAATAAAATAAGGTGGCACATGTAGAAAGTTTTTTTTAATACGTAGGTACTTCTTACTTTGTCTAGACCTTGTCGGTAATTTTTAATTTTTTGCGTGCAGTTCTCTCTTAAAATCAATTAAATCTGCATTATTAAGGTAGGTAATTTCTGTTATTGTTTGTTCTGCTAAGGGGAACTGGGACCGGTGGTAAAAGTGGGATCGGTGCACTGTTCCTCTGAGCTACCTGATGATGCGTTATCTCCATTATCTCTCAAATCAATAGCTTGCCAATTTAAAGGCGCAATCGGCAAATTTGCATTATGAGGAACAGATCGTATGGCAGATTGCAAATTTGGATATTCTATATTGTGCTTTCCCTTTTTGGAATAACCTTCAGTCTTTGTCAGGCAAAAACAACAATCGTCAAAATGATTGGTGGGTTCTCGCCATACCATTGGAACTGCAAAAGGCACACTTTTTCTTTTTCCCTTCATCCACTGCACCAATGATACACTACAACTAACACAGCACACATGGGGAGTCCACCGCTTATTTTGATCCCCAATTAACACACCAAAATATTTAAAGTAGGCTTTTTTTACATTTTCGGAAAATGGCTTGTGATTTCACCAGAAATTCTCAACAAATATAGCAAAATTTGTCAGGGGAAATTTTGCAACTTCGGCTCGTTTGACTCCACATTCTCGTCTTCACATACACTTGCTTATCGATACACAGAGAATCACTCAATTTGAAACTCAACAGAAGAGTGATGTTTAACGTTTATTTTATGTCTAATGTTGTAAACAACCCAGTCTAGGTAATTCTTCCGTTGTAAAATGAACCCATTTTAGCCGCCCCACAATAAAATTGTTTACCTGCCAATATAAAAGGTTCCAATTAGGATATTAAAAAATGGTACGTATTAGGGCTTTCCGAATATTTTTTCTATTATTGGGAGGGTATTTTCATTGTGAAAATAATGAGCTGGCCTGTGTTAGAAAAATCTTGTCAGCCAGTGTTATTAGATTCTTATCTGTTATGTTAATATATTTTATTATTTTTCGTCAGTTTTTTGCCCATTAAACAGCGGCTTGCTTTTCATATGTTTTTTTAATATTATGTAGTTCTGTTATTTTTGCAAATAAATCAATAAACTACATAGTTATTTTAGAGGAAACAATTTTCACAATTGCCTCACACGTTTTTCTCTGTAACTTTAATACCATGTTAGAACTGTTTGTTACATTTCCGTCAGGCTCCGAGGTAAAATGTAACATATTGTGGACATTTTAAAAAATATGTAACATCATTTTCTTCTCTTATTCAAAATCACTTTTTAATAAATTGATCCTATAGCTTAGGAAGCGATGAATCTTAATGTGGTATCAACTGTTTTATTAAAATAAGAAAATAAAGACATATTTTATTATTAACTATTATAAGTTTATAATATTAACTATTTTAAGTTTATAATCGTTTTACCCCAGTCTACCTTTTATTTCTTATTTTTATCATTCGCTAGATATGATCTGGCTGATCATATCCAGGGCCCGCTCTAGCTTTTCGGTCAATATGGGCAAAAATAAGATTTGCCGCCCCAAAAATTTATTTGGGAGTCCAGCCCAGGAGTAAAGGAGATGAATGAGGGTATTTGATTAATTTAGATTTTAGGTAAATCTGCACAAAAAATTTTATTATATTCAAAATCAAAACAAATCACAAAAGAGTTAAAACTTAAATATAATTAAAAAAACACTTTTTTGCGAACTTTCAACTCCGCAAAATTTCTAATTACATCCTTTAAATCTAATTTCTCAGCTATAACATGCTCAATAGATATCATAGCTAAGCCATTCAGTCGAGGTTGTGTTGATGTCGACCTTAAAAAATTTTTAATTAATTTAAGTTTGGAGAAACTCCTTTCTCCACTAGCAACACTAACTGGTATTGTTAATAAAATCCGTAATGCGATATTAAGGTTTGGTGCGAGGTTTAAATTTGTAATAAATTTGAGCACTTCCGCAGAGCTTTCTTTTTTTCCTAGAACACGACGGGTATCTCATCGGCCAATTCATTTCCATTTAAATCAGATGAATCTCGAGAAGTTAAAATATTTTCTAAATCTTTACAATGGGATAATAAATCTTCTTTTGACATATTTTTTAAATTATAGATGTCATACAGAAACTCAAAATATTTACTATAGTCACTTAGGAGTTTAAAACGGGTGTCTAATGAATTAATTGCTTGATCAATTGTAAAGAAAAAAAATCTACTTTATATTTTTCTTTAGGATCTTCGAGCACTTCATCTCTATTTTCATAGGGAAACTGAGTTTTTCTTCTTCTAACCCGATGTCTTGGTAATGTTAAGTTAAAATTAGTCTCTGCGTCGATTTCGTTAGCCAGTTCTTTTGCATCAATTAGGACATTATTAAAGGATTCGTCGGTTCTTAGATTAACAAAAAAAGAATGACAATTTTTAATAAGACTTATAGCTAATGATATATCATATTCCTTAGATTGCATCAGTTTGCTGATAGGGTTTATTTGATTTAAGATTTGATACCAAATAATTACCGAACACAAAAATTTAAAGTCTTTAAGGCAATTTAATAGACCAGAAGCTTCCACTTTTACTAAGTTGTCAATATCTGCATGTTCATAAATATTTAGAAGAGCATCGTATATGTCACCAATTTGATACCTTAATGGTTTTAAAGCGTCTACTCTACTCTCCCATCTGGTGTCACTTAAAGGCTTTAAAGTTAATCCTTTTACATGCTTTAAAAGAATTGACCATCGTAGAGTTGACGCTGAAAAAAAAACATATATTTTTTGAACCATGTTAAAAAAATTTGCAGCCTCTAGTGATGACTTAGCCATGTCATTTACTACCAAATTTAATATGTGATTACTGCAAGGTACAAAAAATGTCCTAGGATTTATATTTGTAATTCTAGTCTGCACTCCCGCCTTATCACCTCTCATATTTGCCCCATTGTCATATCCTTGCCCTCTCATATTTTGAACATATAAACCTATAGTATTTAGTTCATTAATTACTACATTAGACAGTTCTTCACCCGTAGACTTTTCAATTGGAAGAAAACCCAAAAAACTTTCATTAACATCAATGTTGACATCCGTTTCAGATACAGTTATAGAAACATATCTAATTATTAAAGTCATTTGCTCAATTTTACTCACATCAGGAGTGCAATCTAGAATAATAGAATAATATTTTGCTTTTTTAATGGCATTTACAATATAGGATTTTATATTATCGTGAACAAGCATAATTATTTCATTTTGAATATTTTTTCCAAGGTATGTTGCTTTAACTGCTTCATGTTTCAGGACTCTACGAACATGTTCTTCCATAACCGGATCGAATTTTGCTAATAACTCTATTAATTTTAAAAAATTGCCATTATTATATTCATAGAGCTTATTGGTTGTGCCTTGGAAGGCTAAACAATTTTCACAAAGCATTTTTGTTATGGAAACAATACGTAGAAGCACCTCGTACCAATGATTTATTTCTGCATTAGTTAGCCTTTGAGCGGCTGCGTCTATAGTGCGACCTGAATTTAGTCGCTGACTAAGTTCAATCCATGCTTGCTTAGATTTACCATGTCCGCTTGAATTTTCGTGGCTTCTTAAAGTTTCACCAAGGTGCTTCCAGTTATTGTAACCGTCTTTTGAAAGTGAACTTAAACTACAACCAAACAATTTACAGTAAAAACAAAAAACTGAGTTTTTAGAAATAGAGTAAACAAGCCAGTCTCTTAAGACTTGTTCTCCATTTTTTAACACTCGATAATAGTAACTAGAACTAAATTTACGACCTTTATTGTCGGATAAAAATGAATAATTAATTAAACGCTTAGCTGGTCCCTCCCTGACTAAAAATAACCTTTCTGCATCTCCCAAGATTTGAGGCCATGTTCCTGGATCAGAAGATATATTTTCGACACGGTCATTATTTTCGATAGTGTCGTTAGTATCGTAACTTTCATTGCGCTCGATCGACGAACCATCATTACTGTTACTAGTCTCAGTCTCCTTGCCCACTACATTCACCATAGCGTTATCAGGATTTTCATCATTTTCCGATGTTGACATCTTACTCGTAGTTGGACCAGTTTGTAAAAAATGTGCCAATGCCCCAGCTTGTTTTTGTAGATGGGTTTGTTTTTCTATCCTCGTTTTTTTATACTGAGAACCAGATAGTCTTTTCCTTGCGTAAGACATTCTATAATACAGTTATTTATTTGATAAAGAAAAATCAAATTACAAAATTGTCACTTTTTTAAGAAAGATTTGATTGGCTGTTACGCAATAGTTAGGATAATTTTATATTTAAAAAAGTTAAAAATTAAAAAAAATACTTTAACATTTTTTGTATATCACGACAATGTCGAAAATCTACCACATAATGTTATGATTTTATACAAAAATGAAAAGCATTTGAGGAAAACATTATGTGGTAGATTTTCGACATTGTTGTTTGTTGTGATATACAAAAAATGTTAAAGTATTTTTTTAATTTTTAACTTTTATAAAATTATCCCAACTACTGCGTAACAGCCAATCAAATATTTCTTAAAAAATTTCTATCGCAGTAAATAAATTGAGATTAAACTAAAAAATTGTCACTTACCTTAAACAACAGAAAAAGTTTTCCAATACATTCACTGAACAATATTCATATTTTGGCAACAACGCATGCAACGGAAACTGTTCTTAATTATACATAGATAATAATATTATTCATTATTCATATAAATCCATTAATAAAAACTTTAGCACTAGACCCATCAACTTAAAGAGGGTGCGCCCTACAGATCGAACAAGCACCAAACACAATTAGAAATAGAAATTAATAAGTAATAAATAGGTACAAGACACCAACGCATCGATCACAAAGGGTGCAGGTGGCTTATTAGCATCTCATTGGACGCCCGAAAAAACCGCGTCGTCCGTTGCTATTGCGACCGGCATTTTTCTGGGAAACTATTCGCGTGCCGAACGTCTCATCTTTTTTATTAAGGTGCGTATCCACCAAGCGCGCAAAATGTTTGCGATTGTAAGCGAACATTTTCAATCTTTAGAAAATATGATTGTTAGAAATGCTTATAATGGACAAAAAATTATATTGGCTCCCAATCGCCGCTTAATTTATTTTTATTAAATTGTTTTCAAGCTAAAAATGCCGCCCCAAATTTAGCCGCTCCGGGCAAATGCCCGGGTTGCCCCCCCCCTAGAGCGAGCCCTGATCATATCAACCATCGCGTGAATCTGTCTTATGTTTCCTCCACTTTCAAAATCATTTTGGCTCGCAAAGGGAATACCAAACTAGATGGAATGGTCCGGTTAAAGTATTCGATGTCAGAGGAAAACTATTCTATCAATTAGCTCTATTTTAAGGTTGATTTACAATTTGTACCATTTTGTATGAAATAAGTAGTACAGTCTGTATAAATAATTGTTGAAAAATCGCTCGAGCTAATAAAACACTTAGTATACAAAATAAATCTCAAAATAATGCTCTAAAATCTAATCTTCATTGTGCATATACATATCTTATTCGTACAGTATTCTGAAAACTGAAAAAAAGTTATATGTATTTAATAAATTGTTTGTAATGTTTTGGATATATAATTTCATGCAAGCTCAATGCCAAGGGTTTTAATGACGGTTTAGTGGTATAAAAAACACATATAAAAATAGAAAAATCAACTGTAACTCAAAATTATATTGTACCATGTCTTTTAAAACCGTTTTTATTTTAGACTCAATTTCAACAAGAGTCTGAGTGGATAACGGAATTTAAGGAATTCTATTTAAGGATAACGGAATTTAAGGAATCTAATTCTAGGAACTTTAAACTCAGGTTTCGTAATTGTAGCTATATTATTGTAGTTATTCATTATTAAAAACATTATATGTTGAACTATGTTTTTGCAGTAAGACTTTTAACAAATTCGGAATTGTACTTGTTAATTTAAAGGTCGAATTGTACATATCCGTAATGTATCAGTACCCACACAGTTGAGTGAAAATTTTATCATCCTGCTTATGAAGCAATACAGAAGTTAAAAAAATGTCACTGTGCAGGACACGTGTAAACGTTTTCGTTTAAATTATAGGCACCGATATATTTTTCCACTGACACAAGTAAGTTCATCGTTACGGAACTGGACAAACACGTCACGCTTATAGTGAATTGACTATTAAGGTTACATTTTTGGTCAGTTTCAAGGCTTCATTCATAAAATTTTAAAATTCAAGGTTAAAGTAACGATGTTAAGTAAGGCACCGAGTAAAGCCCACTACCTTCTATTCGGTTTGATTCGTCAATTTACATGCATGAACGCATTGGCTAATCAACGAGTTGACGAATATTTCATTTACACAATGCATCAATTGTAATTTCTTCGCATGGATTTCATACGTTTCATTGTTTGACAATGCATAAAAAACATAAGATTTTTTGCGGGCGAATGTTTCGCCTGCTCGCTACTTACGATTCTGTTCGATTTGTTCATTCGATTCATCCATTCATATAAATAAATGAATGGGCGAATCAATGAATGGACAAATATTTAATCCACACTATTCATCATTTTTTATTTAATATCTTCACATGGATTTCATTCAATGTTTGAAAATCCATAAAAAACAAATGAATCAATTCGGACGAATGGTTCTCCGAGGTTAAAGCCTACTTGATTACCCGCTCAAAAGACGGAAACGCCGCGCAACGAAAGGAACGAACGAGTAGAGGGCTTAAGTTAAATCCTACTTTGATGATTCGTTCCCAAACTCCAGAATTTCCGCGCAACGAGTTGCACAGATTCATACTATAGAACAAAAACTCCTCATCAAACAAATGCCTCTAATGCGAAATGTTATTTAAATATAAGTATGTAACGACAAAAAGCAAAACAAATTATACAATCGTCACGGTTAACGAATGTTGTCGAACAAATGGAGGCTTTTTGTTAAATTTTGTGCGGTCGTCAGCCTAAAAAATAATCATTTTTCACGGGGGAAAAAATCTAATTATTTCGGTGAGCGCACAATGCGGGCTGGAAAAATAACATATACGATACTTTGTATAGCGTAACATCGGATTATTCTATACTTCGTTGACGTTAGCGATTCCCTTTTTAATTTGAGTTACGTTTTTATTAATTTCTTATACATCTATTTCAGTAGTATCTGTAGAGAGGTTTACGCTTACTTTGCCTTCGCAACATGGGGGTTACGTAACCTCCAGTGGCGACTCGTAGGATTGGAGTTTGGAGGGACGCACCGGAGCTTAAAGACCAATAACAAGTTCTGACAATCTATTCTTTTTGCTTTCGATTTTCTCCTACATGCTCGTTCAAAGCTCGAAAATACTGGTTTAATTTATTGTCATAAGTGGTTTCTCACAATCCTATTGGAGAAGCGCTGCGTACCATAGTTTGTGTGATGAAACGCAGTTTGGAAAAGATGTCTGGATCTAGTAGTTCTTTGAGGTACGCGAAAATTATCTGCTATCAAAAATTAATTGCATCCAATTCTTCCAGTTACTAGTTTATATAAAAAATGGCTTAAGCATTTTGTCTTCGAGATTCCAAACTCTCTAGTTGAAAACGTGTATGGTATGACAAATCCTTGTAAAAAAATCTTAATTTGAAAAAAAAAAATTGACAAACTTTGTCGCACAGCTTCGAGACGTTGAATAGCACAATTGTAAAAGGGACACTATACAACAGAGTTATATTCCAAAATGCTACGTACGTGACAGAAATATAAACATTTAATTGTCGTAACATTACATATATGAGAACAAACCTAGCATCCTTGAGGCTTTTGAACTATACTATCAACATGTTTGCTAACAAGTAGATTTTCACTAAAGACAACATCCCAATCATTAAAACTATCTACACACAGTATCTCCAATAGAATATGGGTACAATACAGGAGTTTTAGTTGTTGAAAATTGTGTTACTTTGCATTTAGGCATGTTGATGTCCAGGTTATTTGAATAAAGTACACCATTTTTGAAACGTTATTAAGTCTTCCTGAACACTTAGACAATCCTCAACAATTGGCAACATAAAAAAGTTTGAGGTCGTCTGAATACAAAAGGCAGCAAAATTAGTCCCAAGTGTGTCCCCTGTGGTACCTACGTCCAAGTTTGTTCAGTTTTCGAAACACTTCTTTATATGTGAAACAATGTCGAGAGACGACTATGCACTCTGTCCCTGTTAATTGATTATTCTCGATTACTGGATATACTGTATAATAACTTTCAAAATGTGTAACAAACGATCCAGCGATCTTCTGTGGCGTAGTTGCTATAGTATCACCATACTGCATACTGCTTGGAATGCAGCACCAAAAGTGCTTTGCATTGCTGGGAATCATTTGTTTGGGGTCTGAAACATCAAATAACTAAACCCAATTGAGTATTTTGGTATCTTTCTTGGCTTGAAATAATAATGCTCTTGTTTCTTTGAACGTTCATATTTAACGTATGATTTTATATGTACAGCAGGGGCGCCATCAAGGAAGGGACGCCACCAGAGGCAGGCCGCCATCAAGATGGCGATGCCCCCCAATACCTTAAGCAAATGGATGAATTGTAACTTGGTTAAATTTGATTGAGTTGGCTATTAGTTGGCAAATTACGAGCCATATTTACCAACATCCGTACCGAAATTACCGTATACATTTTTCTTTAATTGGTCGGTGATAGTTGGCACCAATACTGAAGCGCGGAACTTTTTTTTAGTCAGTTGGTCTTCCTTTCGTCTCCCCCCCCCCCCCCCAACAACAAGATTCTAGGGATGCCCCTGTTCTAGAGTGCCGTTCTTTAATGCCTCCCTCTCTTATTTATTAGATTAATTTTTAAAATTTGGTATATTTTTACAACTTATTTAATTATTTTTGTGTCTAATTCATGACTGCCGTTTCAAGTTTGTTTAAATTTCTTTCCTACACACTTGCAGAACATTATTTTTGCAATTCAGTTACAACAATGTATTTCATTGTCAAAACTCGTTCATTTTAGCACTAGTGTCAAATTAAGTTTAGCTCATAGAGTTTTAAAGGGGCAACCAGTGAGAAAGAAAAGTCCAGCCAAGAGCCTCTCTTTTCCACTGTTGCTTGTTTGTAAACAATTGCCAATTCAGTGTTGCTAAGTTTGCTAGGCGATATTAGCTATTTTGCAAACCTTTCTTTATTTTATTTTCTAATTCTAATAATAAAGGGTTAATGTGTTTTTAAGAAAATTCTATTATCTTTTCTTATTAGAATTCGTAAGGTATGGGAGAATATTTCTAAAATTATAAATTGAGGTACAGATAGTCAAACATTCCTAACCGTTTAAATCCATATATATTATTTTAATTGCATTTCAGCCTCTTAAATGTAGATATACACAGAAATATAGATATATCGGATATCCAGAATAAGTTTATGGGAACATTGGAAACCGCAAAATACACAAAGTAGGTTAAATTAGAGAAAAAAGTTTGTTTTAGTTAATTGGAATACCGATCTAAACGTAACTAACAAAGATGTAAAACACTTTATATAGTTTTTTCACGATTGTTGTTATTTAGAAAATTAAACTTAAAAATCGAATCTTTCTATATTTTACGTTGAATGTGGGAAAAACTTAATAAAAGTTGTTTACATCTTTATTTGTTATACTTAAACTGGATATAACAAAAAAGTCGATTTAAAAAATATAAACTTTTACAAAGTAATATTTTACAATTATTTGTGCACTATGTTTGTAGTACCCTACAATTCATCCTAAAATTTAATTTTAACTGATGAACTGACTTTTTTCTACTTTAACCTACTTTGTATCTCTTCGTGGAGTCGAAACTTTCACCCTTAATTTTTCGGACTGCTTTATGAAAGTACGTTTTAAAATATTATATGTTCATTTGATAACCTTAAAGGACAATCATGCAGAAATTTTATTAAAATAAGAAGAAAAATATGTTTTGACTTTACAAAACCTTAAACGATTGTATTCTAAATTTCAATAAAATTAGCAAAAACATTATGTTGACAGATATAGCTTGGTCAGTCATAATTAGTTCTTGAAAACTCTTTTACTGAACTAAAATCCTTTATAATAAAAATAATAATAAAAAAACTTGTGGTCTTGTTGAATCCGCTATGGGGGTGTCCAGAAACTCTCCCGACAAATATTAAGGGCTAATTTTCCAAGAAAAACAAATATCTCCTGTAAATGTTAATTCAAAAATGATACGTTTCGGAAATACAGAAAATCGAACATTTCACAAGAAAACCCTTAAAACATATTTTTAATCAAAAAAAGTAAAAATTATTTAGTGTTTCTGTAACGAAGCATCTTTGAACCCATGTTTATAGCAAATTTTTTTTCTTATTTTCTTGTTGGAGAATCACTCCTTAAAGTTTGTCGGGAGAGTTTTTGTTTTGCTTGGATTTACTTTTTTTTAAATGTCTTCCAGTAATTTGGAGAACTTTGTTCAAATATGCTTTTCTATAATGTTTTTATTACATTGAGATGGATATGAAAAAAACAAGCTTTGAGCATATAGCGACCCTGAAATATAAAGATATTTAGAACCTAAAAATTTATTTTTTGTATGATATTTTCTAGCGAAAAAAGGAGATTTTTAATTTTCCAATCAATCGGCCAATGTCGCATCGACGTGAATTTGTGGGGTTACTTCGATTGACAGTTTTGTCAAACTTTCTGAAGGTCTTTTCTAAGTTTCTGTGAGTTTTTAAATAAGTTTTATAATATACCTAGGCGGAAAGTTAATAAAGATTGTTAATATACTGTATAGTTTGTAGAATTAAGTGTAGAAAGGCGAACAAAAAATAGGTAAGATAAATTCACCGGCGTCACACAGACGGGCAAAATTTCAAAAAGCTGGCCAGAACCCCAATTCGGGAAGATTGCCATTTCACACTTTTACGCGTCTAGGGGCTTTAATAGATCATTGGGCTTTTTAAAATTAGAAATTCCGTAGATGGCGCTCTTCGTTGAATACGGTGACAATAGTTGAATGTTAAATGTTGTTCGCGTAAGTGTTTTTGCAAAAAAATATTGGCTGTTTTTGTGTACATATTGTAGACATTATAGTGCTCAAAGTAAAATGGATTGTACTCCTGGTGGTAAGTAGTACCTTTAGCTATACTATTTATATAAAATAATAATATTTTTTAATTATGTGTATTTTATACAGAAATAATTTTCTGGAGTAGTGCAAAATTATAGTTTTAATTTTATTGTTAATATTTTAGTAAACTTCCGGGATCTTCCGGGTTTAACTTTCTGGAAGGTTGTGTAGCTGAATACTTTAAATAGTAAATGGAGAAAAAATATTTTCCGCTTTTGTCTGCCTTTTTGAGAAAACTTAATCAACTTTGTTTTGTGTCACTTGGAATTTTCCCCAATTTATCGCTTTCAAATCGGTTAGGGCTAATTATTTTTATTTATTTCAGGATCAAGGGACGTAGATCCGGATGAAAATGTTGTTTTAAGTATGAGAACGCTTTCTGAAGTAATACTGACATGCACTTCACCAAAAATTGAAGCTAAGTGCGAATATTTGCATTCGTATGTAAAAGATCTAACTAATTGCTCTGAAGTATTATCTAATGTAATTAAACAAAAGCTTTCACATTTTCTTTCTGATTTTAAATTAAAATATAAGACTGCCCAATACAAGAAAGATATTTTGCCCAAAACAAAACTTGGTTGGAAACAAATTTAAAATTTCATTTTTTTGTGCAATCACCTACAGCGAGTTTAGGTGGTCGCCCTGCTGTTAATTTCCAGACTAGTAGCGAACGAACAAAACGAAGACAAACCGAATATGTTGGATCAACAATGAGTTCCTCAGAGCCTGTGTATGCTGCTCAAATGAGTCTGCGCGCTGAAGGAAGTATAGATGCTGCAGCTGTTATGAAAGATGTACAATTTTCAACCCCAAAAAGGGCCCAGAACTATAGAAAGGCATATAAAAAGAGAGCTGAAAAAGTTGATCAGCTATCTGGTGATAAAGCATTGTCAGTATTTGTTAAAGCAAATAGACACCAATATCAGATCATAAGGAGTGAAGATAAAAAACGTTTTCCATCGTATAAGAAGATTCAGGAGGCCAAGGGGCGCTGTTACCCAAATCGGGATGCAGTTACAATCACGGGGCAAAAAGCTGAAGTAAAATTACAAGCCTTACTAAACCATACTGCCCATCGTATAGTGGAGGTGCAAAAAGATGTATTGGAAACATTAACAGAACCTCAACTTGCTTGTTTGACACTTAGGTATAGCCAATACAAGCAAAATTTTGACAGCGATGAACGTTCGGATGCCAGTATATTTTTAACATCCTTTGTGCCACTTCTATTAACATGCGACGATCCAAATAAATCTACAAACAAAATAGTTTGGCAAAATCCACGTCCAGGCTCACCCCGCTTTTCGTCCAATCAGAATTCAATTTATACATGAGACCACTGATTTAACACTTCAAGAAATAAATACCATGCAGAATGAAATAGAAAACCTTACACCTACTTCCATTAGTGTAGGCACAAGGACATTGAACACAACTTACTTTTTACAATGGTAGATGGCAAAATGTGCAATGCTGCTTCATCTACGACATCCACGAAAAAGTGTTATATATGTGGGGCTTCTTCCAAGTCTTTCAACAACATAGATGTTAAGTAGAAGTATTTTAATCAGTTTGTTAAACTGTGAAAATAGTGATTTTTTTTAGAAAAATATGATCAGTAGCAAAAGTTATGGTACGAGCGGGAATCGAACCCGCACCTCTGCGTGTCTAGCGCATCGTCCTAACCAATTGAGCTATCATACCACTGATAATAATAATATTTTTGCAAACTATATCTAGTGGATACCGTATAAATATACAAAAATTTAAAGATTATGCTTTAACAACAGCTAGGATACTTGTACAAAAATATCCTTGATACAACATGCCTAATACGGTCCACAAAATTTTAATTAACTCGTCAGATATTATTGAATCTTTTTTATTGCCTATAGGACAATTATCTGACGAGGCCCAGGAGGCATTAAATAAAGACATTAAGAAGTATAGAGAAGGATTTTCCCGAAAGTGTTCAAGGCAACAAAACTTGGAGACTGCTTATATCGTCTGATCCAGTCATATTAAGCATGCGAAAACTTCCAAGGCGAAAGTCCAATTCATTCGAAAAAGAAGTCTTAGATTTATGATTAGCCCCCGTCCAGAGGGATCTGCCACTAATACTACTAATGAAGACTCAGAAATTAATAGCTCAAGTGACTCAGACTCCGGGTCCGGGGATTAAAAACAATAATTAGTTATGCGACATTATTTCTGAGAATAAATGATGCTGTTATTAGTTTATTAATTATTAATTTTACGCCGTTGATGACTTTAAATAATATAAAAACAGTAAAATGTAGGCAGTATTTTTTAAAACAATTTAAATTCGGTTTTATACACATAATTATGTTTTTGTCAAGTATTTATTTATTATATTATTAAATTTTCCACCAGATTAGTAGCCAATTGACAAATATGTTAATTAGTTTTTACAATATTATTTCTCATAAACACATTAAGAAAATTTTATTACTACATATCATCGTTTAAGTTTTGGCCAGGTTTTTTCAATTTTGCCCGTCTGTGCGTCACCCGCGTGCAGTCCTCGGAGTTAAATTAACTGATATGTAAGGAAAGCAAGATAAAGAATCATTAACTACCAAACTAATACACTATCTTTTAAATACCTGCCAATTAAATACACATTGGAGAATATTTTATTATAATATCTAAAATATACCTATAAAACATTTTTACTAGGGTGATGCAAGGTTTAATTCAATATTTTTTTAAATTGTAGGGTATTTTATTTTCTTCTACAATTTAATATATACATTTAAGTTTCTGTATGGAAAACCTTTAGTGTAAATTTAGTATCAGGATTTAAATATGTGACCTATGTTTTTACTATAAGTCTTACTATCTTAAAACTATAGTTTTTAGTTTTCCGAGGGATATTTATCGAAAGGAAGTTTGGTGTGAGTGTGATAAAATTGGCATAACATTAGAATATTTATATTATTACTGAAATAAATTGTTTAGGAAATTATTATATCGGATAAAAATAGCTGATTTAGATTTTTGATTTCGTAGATCTCGACCAAATTTAGCGAAAATCCTTTACCATTGGAATTTGCTCGAGCTGGCAAACACTACACATGCTCTCCAAATTAATGAGAAAATTAGGGTTTTCCTAGTCCAAAACGGATAGAACATGGGCTTTTAGAAAAACATTTTTTTCTTACTAATCGTATTATTTTTCCAGTCACGATACCATGGTGAGAAAAATAATATATCAGTTCTAGCATAGTATATGAATCAATGAGTAAAACGCACTTAATTGTTCATAATTTAATAATACGAAAATTTCGAACATATCGATCCAAATAACATAGATTAGATATTATTTTCTTTAATTATCCTTTATTGACACTACTAATAACAAAAAGGAATATTAAATATATTATTTTTTTGCTGGCTGTGTAAATGTAGGATTTTATGTCTTATTAATAGGCGATTGTGTCTAGAAGAATTATTTAGGAAATATACGTATACATATATTTTTTTTGTAAATATATGTATATACATATTTTTTTGTTCACATCCAATTAGATACGCACATGTAGTCATAATAGAGGTAGAGTGTGGTTTATTGGTGTTATTGTTGTATTAATTTTTGTAAATTATTACGCCACTAAACCAA
Organism: Kuschelorhynchus macadamiae; assembly: GCA_030620095.1. Classification (NCBI taxonomy): domain Eukaryota; kingdom Metazoa; phylum Arthropoda; class Insecta; order Coleoptera; family Curculionidae; genus Kuschelorhynchus; species Kuschelorhynchus macadamiae. The sequence goes on from JAUTXW010001856.1 coordinate 675,756, forward strand.
GTATTTTGTTATGTATCAAAAAGGAGTGTACTTCCTGAAGAAGATATATTTTTTTGCAGCGCTAGTTCATTCCATTTTCCAATTTTATTTATTTTACTACAGTATAGCGATAATTTGGCCCGAAATACAAATATATCTTCGAACACAATTTAGCGTAGGGCATTTTAATATTAGATCTATAAATAATGAATTTGATGAATTCAGAAATTTTATGCACAACTATAAATTCGACATCTTGGGACTTTCGGAAACTTGGCTTTCCAAGGAGTAATCTGTATCTTAAAAAACAAATAAAGTTCAAAAAAAATAAATCTAGATTTTAACTCACAGGATTTATTTGAATATATTAGTACTGAGGTTACTCTTAATTCGAAAAAATGTTTTGTGGCTCGTATATACCGAACCCCTTCCACTCGAATAGAACAAGTTCTTGACAAATTTGAAGTCATGTTAGGTTTAACAGTTCCTCATTCTGACAGTATCTTTCTTATATGATACATTAACATAGATTTCAATTCAATTAATAACTTTAATCTGAAATAATTAATTTCTAATCCATCAAGGATAAATACTGCTCACATTCCTTAATAGATATTATTGTTACGAATCTAGTACTGCACTTGAATGAGCGTACTCGGTTGAAATCTTTGAAGCGCTGTCAGAAACACCGTCAAATTTTGCTCAATCTAAATATATAAAAATTATAAATTATCAAAATATAAATATGGAGGCATTTGAAATCGATGCTCTGAATTTGCCGTGGTTTGATATATATACCATCCCCTCTATAGACCAAAAGCTAGACATTTTTAACCAAAATAGTCAATATTTATTAAACAAACATGCACCTTTTCAAAGAAAAACAATTATTGAAAAATTTTACACTCCTTGGATAACAGAAAACATATAACTTTTAATAAAACTGAGAGGCCAAGCCCACCGTAATTACAAAACGCTAAAAACAGAAGCTAAACTCCGGTATTATCGTCAACTACGAAAGTTTACAAAACATGCTTTTAGGGAAAAAATAGGCTATTTTAGACATGTAGCTATAAACAAACGTAATTGGAGAGGATATAATTTCAATTAAGGACTTAAAGATATGTTTCCCTTACTGTATAAATTCGTTAATTAATATAAAAAAATACGTGCATTTTAGATGGTGAATACCCGGGCATATGGAAAAAAGCTATAATTAAACCATTGGCAAAAGTATCAGAACCTCGACAGATTTTAGAAACACATATATACGACGGATAAATTTGCTTTAATTCCAGAATGCCAATCGCGATTTAAAAAACATTTTAGAACACCTTCTTTTCTATTGACATTACAAAAAACGAAGGCAACAAACACTCAACCTGCCTAACACTACTCGACTTCAGCAAGGCTTTCGATACAATAGACCACAATATGTTGTTGGCTAAATTATATTACTGTGACTTTTCTCAGCAGTCAGTGACTTTTTTTGAGAGTTTTCTTAAAAACCGGTATTGTTGAAATTAACAAGGATTCAGTATATAAAAAAATCTATTAATAAGTCAATTTCTTCATGGGTTTCCCAGGGTTTGATACTCTTACCATTTTTCTATATATTTTTCAAATACGAATAAATTTATAAAACATTCTATAAATAACATACATTTTTAAAATACCCCGATGACTCTCAAATCTAATTGCCTCTTAAAGAAAGTTCTCTTCCAGAATGCCAACAAAGTCTTAAATCAGATTTAAAAGCCATCTCACAATATGATAAAGCCCATAACTTACAGTTAAATGCTTCCAAATCCCAAGCCTTAATTTGTAATTCTAGAAAAAATATCGGGGAGGTAATATCAAATAATCTTTTAATTCAAATTGATAATGAACCTATTCCCTTGCTTAATAATGAAACCAAATTCTGACTTTGTGATTCTGTCATTATTTGATTATGGTGATTCTATTACAGAGCAACAACATTCTTCCTATGTATAATCGTTTTTCTGTCATTGAATATTGCACTTGCCAATCATCCTTCATTCTCATTGTTGTTATATTAACTACATCCGTATATGGTATTTTAAGTATGAAGGTGAGCCACATGCTGTGGCTTCTTTAGCTTCTTGGTCTACAAGCTCGTTTTCAGGAATACCTATGTTCTATGTGCACCTTAATCCAGACAAAATAAACATGTTTGTTTATTTCTTTTAGTTTTTGCACAGGCGTTTACAATTTTAGTAATCAGATAATTTGCAGGTGGAACATCCAAACAATTAGATAATGCTGATAATGTAGTTTGACTATCAGAAAATATTACAAACCTACTATTTTCATTAAAATTAATACAATATTCAACTAATTGGAGAACAGCCCAGAGTTCTGCAGAATAAATAGAGGTACCATCAAAAATAAACCGTCTATAAAAATTGGTTCATAATTGACCCAAATCGTGTCTTGTTGTTCCCGAAGGGTATGTTTTAAAATTAAGTGAAGTTTTTCATTACTGTGTTTAATAATAACTTTTTCAGGATTTTCGAAAGCATAATATTCTATTATTCAATTATATAAATTTATATCCATAAAGAGGGATGCTGGCCAGTTGGTTCACACCAGAGCCATAAAACATATATACACACACACATACACACACACACAATTGCGCTATTCTCGAATTGGATCATATCCAGGGAACCTATTCACGATAATCCAGTAAGAAAAGATGGTAAGGTAATATGTTATTTTGCGGCTTGAAAATGGACATCCATTTAGTTTTGTAAGTGTCAGAGAAAACATTAAAAAGCTCATACTAGCTCTTGTCTTTGTCATTGTTGCTACCATTGTCAGCATTGCGGTCGCAGCGTTTTAGTACTACGGTCCTTTTTTATTTCCTCATTTGGTCGGGATTTTCGACGGGCTGGTGGACAGCGGTTCAGGGCGTAGCGAGTGCTTTGACTATTATGTAGATAGTACCGAATTGTGTAGTTCCATTTAAGTAGCCGAATAGTAATAATTCACTCTATTCTTCACTTCCTTATTTCTGTCTTTATTTAATCCGTTTTAAAAATATGTATGGTTCGTTTGAATACAAACAAAACAGTTACGGCGAGTACAACACTCAAATTGGGAGTATGGTGTAGCGCGTATATAATACGTTATTGGTATTTGAGGTAGGATACATGCGTTTCAATTAGTTTTCTGGCCATGCTAAGGACCTAAAATTAAAACGCAGGCAATTTCTCTGGTGAATACGCTGATAATAGTCGTAAAAAAATTACTCGCCTTCAAAATTCGTTAATTTTCAATACATTTTGGTCAAATATATGGGCCAATTTAAATCTCAAAAATGTAATTTTGGATTTTGGTTTAAATAGTAATTATCATTAAATATCTTATTATAAAGAGTGCTTCTTTTTTTAACGTAATGTTTAATTTGTATGCATTTTTAATCTTCATACTCACAGAAACAAACACCATAGCTAAATATTTATAGAGGAGATGTAAATAAACAATGGCGTTCTATTGGACTTTTACTTTTAGGTTGGCTGCATTTCTTTACTGAGAAAATTACTTAACATCAAGTGTCTACGACTGCTCCCATACGCTTTTATAATTATGGATTCTTTAAATACGCAACTGTCACTTAAACCTAATTACTTTGAAGTCTACTGTTATCTACAAAGTTCCCATTAATCCCATACTATATATTATTACCAAGCGATTTGCGAACATTTCGCCGGTTCTTTAAAATTTAATGCGTTGTGCCGTAGCATGCGGAGAGTTGCGGTACTTGAACCACTACTATAATTCTGCCATCTATCATAACTATAACCCTTTGTTTCATTTTTATTTTTTGTTTCCTTAAAACACCGCTTTAGGTTGTTTTATTCAGGTATGACATAACCAAGTTGCGATATTTTTAATTTTCTATAAAATGTGGCTGAGTGACGAAAGCTACCTTTTTTTCTTATGGTATGTAAAGCCATTGTGAACCATTTTAACTTGTCACTCGTAGACGATAACACAACACATACACCATTAATTAATAGCTGTAGACTGAATTACAATGACTTTTTAAGGACAATGGCGACAATAGAAGCCCACCCGCCAAATTTCTAAAGTTTTAAATGGGGCCACCCATATTATCGTTAGTTTTTTGCAAAATATGACTAAATTAATCTACTTTTATATTGACAACCTCTGTCACCGTCAGTTGTAAATGTAGAGTTATGTTAATGTTTTACTTTAATAATCTATTCGAACTATCTAGTACAAACTTACTTTTTCATTTAGATCTTTTACAAATAACAATGTTTGTGCAAGCGATTAATGAGTGTTGTCTGCCAAGTGAATTTAGTAATGTAATATGTATGAAGAAGGCCGACAAAATAAAGCTTATTTCATGCTAATCTTAGAGAGCTTCTACCTCAAACTGAGGTGCTGAATGAAGTAAAACATACACTAAGACATGAAACAATATTGTCTTCTACAGCAAAATAAAACAAAATATAATAATGTGCAATATTTAATAACTTTTTTGGAGTAAACTTAAACTTAGGACATTTACGGTCGTAGTCATTTACACATTCACTTTATAATTACAAACAAAAACAGGTGAACCAGGCTTAAATACATTTCTTCATATGGCCAAGGGCTGAGAACTTCTTGCTTGAATCAATATTCGTTTTAATAATCACAAAAACTAATAAAATCAGACACTAAAACAACAAACCTCATAAGAAACCCACGTAGGCGAAAAGTAAACAAAACGATTTTAGCAGCAATATGGCCTAACCAATCAAAAATTGGTTACGCTATTGTTGCCACTGTTCTTACAAAATCACCGACCGAATCTCGCACCAGCGCCCTCTTTTTCCGGAATCTCAAGTACGAGAGGTAATAGTTTACTTGTAGTAAATAATTACTGTAATTCTTACTTCTAAGTTGCAACAGAAGAATAACGACTGGTAATAGTCAGTTTAAACTATCAGTAGGCGATAGCTTTTTCTACTCTGCAACGACTCGTTTTACTTTATAGTAATGCGTTATAGGAATATTTTCGAACGTAATGGAGTAGTCTCTGCAAAGTGCAAGAAAGTACTGATACTTAAAAGTTGTAATTTAGTAAATAGATTAGAAACAGTAACTTTGAATAATTACTATTATGTAACAGAAAGAAATGACGATCTTGGAGTCAATTCCTTAAGTAGTTGCTTGGCATTAGTTATTATGTAATTACTTTACATGGAAAATTACTATAAAGTATTATACGAAGTAACAAATACATATATAATACTTAAAAACGTGTAACAAAAAGTGTTTGTTGATATATCTATTTTTAGTAGTAAATACGTAAAAACTCTTAAAGAGTAGTAGTGGAGATAGTTGTAGCTACTTTAGTGCTAACTGGGATCATTCTAGAATTCTAGCCGTGTTGCACTCGAACACCCCTCTTGGCTTCCCCTTTTCCAGGAATTTTTTTTTTAATTTTTTTTCTTTTCTATATAAATTAATTAAATTATGTTAGTGTTATCATTTACTAATTTTTAAATAATATTACTTAAAAAAAGAATTTAGAAAGAGGGGTGTTTCACACTGATACCGTTTATGCTGTGGATCAGAGGTAATTTTTCCTTTGACAAATAAATGCTGTTTGAAGTTTTGTTATGCACGTCATAGGAACGATTACCATTATTTATTAGCTTTCCTCTGTCCCGCCAGAATTTTCTTATACGCCCTTATACGTATCCTCTGCTGCTCTTCCTTTTTATAACTCTATGGTTTAGTTATATAAACACATTGCGACATATTGGAAAATAAAATAAATTGTTTCATACGCTGCGTTTGACTTACTTGGCAGCAAATTTGCTTGTATTGTAACTCTTTAAACGGAAGGTACTCATCAGATTTGCTTATTTTTAAAAAAAATGTCCTGACATTTGCGCTTTTCTATGCTAACTCTTAGATCGGGATTGGTGCATTGTTTACACAACTTAGTTGCAATTTACCCAACTCAACCCCAATTCAGCCAACGGCTCAAAACATTGGATGAGCTTCCTTCCCTTAGTAATATCCCTGATAGCTAAACTTTCTCTATATGCAGAACTTAATTGTGTATAATATTTATCTTGCCCAGCAATGCAAATGTTTTGTGCAAGAAATAATACAGTCGCGAGATGGCCCGTGCTTCTCAGGTTTTGGAGAAACCTGATATAAATCATTTATTTCTTCCAGTTGGTGTCCATTTTAGGATCAGATATATAAAATAATAAACACGGAAATAGTATAATAAGTTTGTAACTTTATACTCACATATCCAGTTATTTGTTTAAAGTCTTTTTTGAAAAACGACGCATAGATGACCTGTTTTGGGCTTTTCGTTGACTAGCTTGAGTTAGATTTAATACCAGCAAAGGCCTGCCTAGTTCTTTCATTTTTAGTTTACTTAAAAAACTGCAAACCTTTTTATACAAAAGGGTTTGCGGTATTTATATTGCCATTTAAGCCTTTTACATTTAGTTCGGTTCGAAAACAATCTCAAAGTAATTACAATACCTACAATACCAATTAATTTCGACCAGTTTGGAAACGGATTTCCGCAATACGAAACCGAATTTCTACTACTAGAGATAGAGGCTGATGTTTTTTGTTGAAATGTTAGGAATAAAGATTGAAATTGTGTATTACGTCAACATTTTTCAGGCCCCCCATGCGGTCTTAAAGTAGCAACCACTGGTAATTTTATAATCACAATAAATTAACATAATAGCAAGAATTCAATTGTTTCTGTCATTCTTGAGAAAACAACGCAGCAATAAGAATAGTTTTCTGCTAATAAGATGTTTATGAATTTCAGAAAGAAGATGCAGAAGCAGATGTAATTTACTTAACTAGCTAATTTATGAAGCGACTAGAGGAGAGGAGGAGAGTTAAGAGACAATAATTATAAAATATATATGGACTAAAAGTAGGTTGTACAAATAAGTTTACAAAATCTACTATCTTTTCTATTAAAAGTTGGTGCCACAAAAAAAATAGTGTTGGAAAGTTAAATAAATTATTGCTGGGTTGGAACTATTTTAAACGAAGTTTAAAAAAAATTGCTTAATATAGCTAAATCTACCTATTAAGGTAAACCCTTGGACAGAGTTTCACATACTGCTTCATGTGTTTTATTTAAATTTCCTTCAAAAAATTATCCTTTAAGATTTTCTACCTCTCTAAAATTTGTAGGTAAATAGATATAATAAAAATCTGTAAATTCCCTTTACCCGGAACTTCCCTTGTTATGAATATTTCCTGTAATTAGGAATAGTAAAGTGTGACCAAATTTAATTCAGTATATAAATATCTAGGATCACATATATGTACTGTCTTTTCAAACATTTTATTGGCTGCTATTTTGTTCCATCATATTGGATTCCTATCAATATTTTATCAGTTTCTACTTATGCTACCCTTGATTTTTGGGCAGAATTTAAAATAAATTCAATAAGTAGTTTTTATATTGACCCACAATACCAGTTTTTCATATATCACATTTAAGTTTCTGCAGACTTTAAGGATATTTATGTTTATCTTTAAATTTGGACAAAGTTAAAAATATCTTTTCAACGTTGTTTTTTAAAAGTTTTTGTTCGCTGCCATTTTATTCAACCGTCTTGAATTCGTAACACACCTTTACCGGTTATATCTATATCACAATTTATTCTTACACAAAATTTGAAATTAATCTAATAAGTAGTTTTTTCAGGCTGATTTTTTAAATATTTTATTAAGTCGCCATTATTTTGCTATATTATATTCATAACATACCATTCTCTTGCAACATTTGAACAAATTTAAAGTATATTGAATAATTCGTTTTTTGTTAATAATGTTTTTAACGTTTCGCTAGTCCGCCATCTTGTTCCGGCATATTGGATTTTTACCAAAATATTACCAGATCAAACCCATGAGAGCCTTAATTTTTTATTAAAATTTAAAAATATATAAATGTAAAACCTGAGAAGTGGTTTTTTTCAGATTACAAAAATTTTATTTGGCAGCTATTTTCTTCCGCCATCTTGAGTTAGTACGACAGTTTTACTAGTTCATCTCTATACCATAATTACTTACTGCAAACAATTTGAAACCTTTTAAAAATATTTAATCCATGTTACATTGAACAATATATGACTTCTCTATTGCGTTCATCATTATATCAGGAAAAAAAGACTATGTTAGGATTGTACATTAAATAAGAATAGTTATTTATACTATAAGGGATGTAAGTAATATTCACCAGTCGAGGACGAGTTTGCGACCGAGCGATAGCGATGGCTGCAGGCAAAAAAGTTCGAGAATGGTTAATGTACTTACATCCTATATAGTATATAAAATTTTTCTCCCTCCTTGTATTGTATGTTTACAAGAAAATGCTGGATATATTTTTGGATTTTCATTATCATTACATTTGATAGCATTCTCATTAAATTATGAAAGCAGTCGTGATCCATTGCCAGAGCAACATAAGCAGTTTTTATTTTATCAACAACGTCAAGTTGACAGTTCATAGCGAAAAGTTTGAAGAAGTCGAATTGTTTGATTCTGATTGTTTGATTTAAAATGGATGTTTCAGACATAGAAGAATCAGCGAATATTGCTTGTTTATCACTACTACCGGAAAAGTCCAAAAAAAGATATGAAGCAGCATATAAAAGAATTGGTGCCAAAGCAAGACGGCTACTGCAGTCTCAGAAACCTTGTTTTTGACGTATTTCCACGAAAAAAGTGCTATATTGAAGTTCCCATCAAGTTTATGGTGTGAGTATTCGATGTTGAAGTCCATCCTGTTTATAGAGGAAAATATAGATATTTCTAAGTATCCGAAACTTCGAACATTTTTGAAAAGAAGAAATGATGGTTATAGATCCAAAAAATCGAATGTGTTTAACAGGGAAGATGTGAATAAGTTGATGCTTGAAGCCCCCGATAATATATACTTATTGATGAAGGTCGTAATGGTGATGGGAGTTGCTGGAGCGTGCCGTTCTAATAAACTCTATGAAATGAAAATAGACAACGTTAAAATAAGTCAAGAAGTCATAATTGTGACCATTCTTGACTCCAAAAATGGAATGTCACGTACATTTACAGTGACAAAAAGTAACGACACTCAAGTTTGTCATTTTAAAATAATTCAAAAGTACATTGATACAAGATACCACATGACGACTATTAATCTGCGCTTCTTTATGCGATATCAGTGTGCTTAAACCCGCCTGTCGGGAAGAAGATGTTTTCGTCAATTCCAAGTAAAATTGCAAAATTTCTAAAGTTTGAGAACTTCAAAATGTATACTGGACACTCTTTTAGAAGAACGTCGGCAACTTTATTAGCAAATACTGGAGTTGATGTATTAGCTATCAAGCGAGATGGTGGATAGAAATCTGCTACTATTGCGGAAAGTTACGTAGCTGAGAGCCTCAATAATAAAAAGGAAGTAGCGAATAAAATTTTATACAATAAGACCCAGCCAGAAGTTTCTTGCAGTGCTTCAACAGTGACAGAAACACTGGTTAGAAATGAAGGATCTGTGGAGTCAGAAAATGTAATACACATCGAGAAGAAACGAGAAAACGTGTTTCCAAATTTTGTTAATAATGTGAATAATTGTAATAATTGTAACATTAATATCCATTTCAATTAATATCACCGGATTTTTGTCCATATTTTTGTAATATGTTGATAAAATTAAAAATTAAAGCTACTTATAATAATTTTAGATTATTATTTCCCTAGGGATGTAAGTTGACTTACATCCTGTCGTTAAGGGCAACCAATACCTTGTTGAGTAACTTTCTTAACTTAACTTAACTTACGTTTGTCAAAGCAGTGTCAAAATAGGTTGCTTACGATACAGGGAGGGAGAAAAATATGTTATTATACAATGATGATACATAATATGCATTAGATCCAGTGGCTATTTGTTAAACGTGAGTTTTAGAATAAAACTCGTATAAATAGAACTAAAAATAATGAAATTATATAATTTCTATAAAAAAATAAAACCGACTTCAAAGAAATGCACTTCAATTTGCAAAATTTTATTCTGTAAAGTCAACGCCAAACTAATAAATCAAAACACTCACTACATAAATATATTTTTGTAATTAGGTAATTATGAGTACATCTAGAGCCGACTATAAAGAGGAAAATTTTCCAAATAAAATTTTAAAAAAAATTTCACCTTTTAGTGCATTTTTTGAAGTCGGTTTTATTTGTTTATAAAAATTTTTATTAAACATCACAAAATAGTAATTTTTGGTGGAATTAATAAAAATTTGGTTCCCCCAGTCAAAAAAAATTGATTATAGTGTTATAGATTTTCTATCAATATTATCATTCCTAAGTGTTAGTCACGGAATCTGATTTTATTTCGGATAATGTTATTCACAAAGCAGCTTCAGATAATATCGATAAGAAAAGACAGGAATAATATTTTTGTATGAACTGTGATTTAATAAACATTGAATTCATGTTTTACATTATCATAATCGCTTTATCTATAATAACTTATTATATATTGTCAAAAAGTGCATGTATGCAACTTTTTTTGCAATTTTTTTTTGAACTGGCAGAGTGTCTATATAGTAATGTAAACTTTGGCTAGTTCAAAAGACCTCCTAAAAATCTTTAATTTAAGAAAAACAACTGGCCTGTTTTCTTATTTTTCTCAGGTATTGGACTATAACAGTTTCGTTGGATATTATTAGTAGGGTGGATAACACAGAAGTGATTATTACATGTGTTTAAGTGCCGCCCTAAATAGTTTAATTAGTTTTATTTAATAATAAAAAATATTTTATTTAGAATATCGTTTTTTTTTGTTTATTTATTTTATTCTATGAATTAAAATCTGTTTCTTATTATTTTAGGTTTTGTTTTTTTTCACCTTTGTGATTTGTATCATACGTAAACGAATTAAAAATAGAGTAATTGAAGGAAGGTAGGGCAAGGGTCAACTGAATTTTTAACAGTGAAGATTAGCGACAACTAGATTATAATTAGAAGGTTTCTGATGAGGTGAAAAAAGTTACAAGTAAATAATAATAATAATAACACATTTATTGTTTTACCAATCATTTACATGAAATTAATATAGTCTCTGAATACTACTATTTTGACAAACAGTGGAACTTGGTAAAGCAGCCATCCAGGTACAGGAACCGAATACTGTTCAAGCCCTAATTTATACAAAACAATTAAGAATATATGGCATTGTTTATATACAGTGTGACAAATATGTTTTTAAATTTGGATGCAGATATAATCTGAAATTTTGTAAATCTACTTTTGAAAAGGAAATGTAAAGGAGAGAGGAGGGTAAGGAATAGTGAAAGAAGAGAAAAAAGAATGGAGGAGAAAAAAATAATGGTGGGGGAAAAAGACATAGATTTATTTAAACAGGCACGATGCCATTAAGCGAATGCACTACTGCTGACATAATAATTCGCCCTTTGCTATCTTTTAAAAGCAGATATCGAAAGTTGAAAATCAATATCAGAGTGTGAGTTTATTCTAGGAGCTACGTTTTATGAAAAAGATCTCTTGTAAATTTCCTTTCTGTGTTGTGGGACTCTAAAAAGTTGACATCTTTGCAAATTAATTTTATGAACATCAGCACTAAATAAAATTTTAGAGTGTAAATAAGTTGCATGTTATTTTTAATTTATACAACCCCGACTCCGAGTACCAAATGCAATTACGGTCGACTTTCCAGGATTCAGAACCAATAAGTGCTCTGATGCCGTCCTGTGAAACTGGCTCGGGTCTGAGTTTACTAGATTTTGCGCACCTTTAATTTGGTGCTCCTCAAACGAAAAATGGAGTGTAAATGGTTAATAATAGCGGACCCAAAATGCTTCACTGAGTTACACCGGCAGATAAAGCTAAAAGGCTCGAATGCTGCCTACAACAGACGACCTCCTATACACGATCAGATAAATGAGAATTTATTAATATACGGGCATCATCGTCATCCTCAATGCAAGCCAAAGCACTCGCGCAACTATGATTGGGACTAAAACCCGACTGGGTCTCTGGCAGAATATTATGACGATTAAGAAAAGCCCTGATTTGACTTTCCATTACTTTTTCCAATATTTTAGAAAATATGGGAAGTATACTAATAGAGCGTAAATGCTCATACTCGATGGGTTTGCTTATTTTTGGCAATTGAATTACTTGCGCCTGTTTCCACAAAACTGGAAAGTACGAAGATAATATACATACACAGCAAAGAATAATCATGGTCAAATTGATCTTATTAGCCTAACGGCCCTTGATTTTGTTTTCTTAATTTCATTAAATATTTCATTTTCATTAGATAAATTAAAGTAAAAAAATTCATTAAAATGTGTTAAATAATTATTGTTTTAAAAATGTATAATTTCTTGAATTGGGTTATTGTTACCTACTACGGAATTAATAAAAAAGCTGTTTGTTTTATCTGGCTCAATAAGATTTAAATGTAATTCACTTTTTTTTGCCTTGATTAAATTTCAATTTTTCAGCCCACGCCATTTTTGTTTATACATACAATTTTAAAATCTAGTTCGTAAATATACTTTTGTTTTACCGGAGCATGTTTGTTAAAACGGGCTAAGATAAGACTATTTAAATATTCCAATTTTTCATCAACAGAAACTAAGCGAAAAATGTGATGACAGTCAAAGCTTTCCAGATCAATCTGAAATTGATAGAGATCAATTCTTTTTATTGGCCTATAAAAGAAATCGACAGCCGAATTATTAGGGTTCTCCAATTTAACCCTAACAAAGTTCAAAAGATGATCGGCAATTTCCGCATCCATAGTTTCAATAATGTTTTCCATATTAGTGAAAATTAGGCCAATAAGAGAAGAAAGTATACATAGAAATACGAGTTGGCTCGGTGATAATTTGTGACATTCTAAATGTGGAGAGCAACCTCTCAAGCTCTGCACAATTATTTTAATCCAAATTCAACATATCGGTGTTAAAATCTCCCATGCATGTAATGCTATCAAATTCTGCATACAAATTGGAGAGAACATCCTCCATGTAGTTTAAGAATTGGGAAACGTTTGAATTTGGTGGCCTATATATAATTCCTAAAATGATAACACCATCACCTATTTTAAGTTTTATCCACACGCATTCTATATAATCCGCACCAAAGGAATGCTGCCTAACATATACCCCGATGCCACCTCCACGTCTCTCGGGGCGGCTGTGAGAAAAAAAAATTGTATTGATTTATGCTTACAGCTGCTTCATCTATCTCAGTTCGTAACCATGACTCCGTTACTTCGATGGCATCATACGAGCAACTACATGACTTTTAAAAGAAACAAAGTTTAATAAAAGAGACCTACAGTTTACATGGGCCAAATAGAAATCATTCTATTTTGAAAAAAGAAGGGTAGATAGGAAAAACGTTAAGTAGATTTAAATAATAAACAACAACAAAAAATTGTACATGAATGAAAAAAGCGGGTTAAAAAGAAAGTGTGTTACAAACATTATATATATTTTCTTAATGTCGTCGAGTACTCACACTAGCTCCAATATAAGTGGAAAAGCGTGAACCCCCTTGCTATATATTTCAATAAGGAATGCTTCAAAGCCTCATAAGTTAGATGTAAATGAAGTTATAGAGAGACACCCAATTAGAAAGCACCTAGATTTACTTTTCATTAGATTCTTTATTAGAAAAAAACTTTTTCATAAACGGACAAATAAAGCATATTCGATCGACAAGTAATCTGAAAACAAATACTGTGAACTTAAACGTAGAAATGTAAAACAAACATCAAATAAAGATATATGATAACCACTGAAATCTAACTTAAACATATATTTGCACCAGTGGTGTATTTCTGGTTTAGGCAATACACGTCCAATGTATTTCTCTTTTATATTGACAATACCGTCCCCGTGTTCCCTTTGTCTTCTCAGAAACTTTATTTAAAGGCCTTCTTCGTGTTGTTCTAAGATTTGAGCAATATAAAATTTCAAGATTTTTCTAGCAGTAAATTTTACGATACAAAATGAATCGACTTCTACAATAGTTGGAAAAGTCTCTTTATTTTCTATGTTACTATGTCACCAACAAAATCGCTGTTGTTAGACAATTTTTTAAAATATAATATCTTCATTAGACTCACTGCTGCTGCTTGAATGAAGACAGTTTTCAGTCAGTTCTTTAAACGTCTTTTCAGGCTGGGAAACAGGCGGAGTTTTACTATTTAAATGTAGCTTATAACACTTCAGCACTTCAGCCACACGTTTCTGCCTTACTAAAGCTGAACCGAGTTTGGTTGATTGTATCTAAAAGAAGTCTTTGGAAACTAGTTTGTTTCTCATTATTATTACTATTACATTTGTGTCACGATATGATTCGCCGTCTCTATGTTTTTTAGTTCTGTATTTGAGGGACCTGGTAAATTTTCTACGTCTAAGTCTGCGGTCTAATGAGGTATTTTGCTTTGTTCTCATCTTTTCAGGCTATCGAGATGAAACTTTCTGGGGCAATTACATTATGATTATAAGGATATATTCCGTTTTTTTGAGGCCACCTTGGATTATTTCTTTATATTTTTCCAATGTTTTACCAACTAATTCCGCAAATATTCTTTTGGTATTTTTTTGCCAATATTATGGCGCTGCCAGCTACAAAGGTGTTGATCCCAACCATTGAAATATTTAAAAACAGATATGTCTATTGGTTACAAACAGAGGTTTAAATATGGGGGCATTTTTAAAATGATAATTGGATTGTTGCAAGCAAATTAAATTATACACTGATCAACATGGGTGCTATGCCCATAACATACTAACAAAATACGACGATAAGGGCCTATGACTTTTAAGAGTACCTCGGATTTCATCCATTCGTTACGTGTTGCAAAATAGCACATTTCTGGGAAGCAGTCTTTATTTTCAGTTGCAATGCACTGATCCCAAACCAATTTAGTTCTAAATACTTGAGTCGCTTTCTTGCCACCCACTGGCACTTACACTTACAGCTGATAACAAAGTTTCATTTTCCCTACCAGAAGTATATGTTGTCCATTTACTAAGCTGTCCTGTCACCCCTACAATTTTATTCTTCCGTGAATCAGTCAATTAACTTGTTTCATCAAGATTCCATATTAAATCTGGCATCTCTAGTAAGTTCAATTTATCGGTAGTTTTTTTCAATAATTTAAAATATTGAAAAATAACACATTTTCCTTCTCGAATACTCCACATTTTACGGTTTTTTAATTAAGAGACTATTTTTTTGCTTGAATTGCAAATACCAATCCGGACCAGACATGACATTTTTAAATGGTGTAGGTATACTATTTTGTTTTGATGCACAATGCGACATTCTGCAAAACCTACAAATAAAATTTGGGACTGCACTAAATGATTATTTCCAGAAATATATGCCAGAACTTACTTTCTTGCGACTAAGTCTAAAACATTACATGAACATGAGGCAGTTTAAGAGTTCCCTTTCCGCTGTGTATGGTAAAGCTGGAACTCGGCCTAGAGTTTTACGTTTTCTACCTCTTTTTCCTGTCATGTGATATTATTTGCTCTAGTGGTATTTGTAAGACTCGTAACTATACGCTACCTTGTTTGACGTCCTTTTATGTATTCTCACCATATTATACAAAGTAAAAAACAAACTTGTGCTATTCATACTTTTCTCAATGGCAATACTTAGATTGGCCCCTTTTAAGCTGTTTTGTGGGTCAAGTGTGAACACTGCCCAAACCTTGCTATCAAAATCTAAATAATTAGTACTTTACTAGTTTACTTAATCATAAATGTTCCCAAAATTACTAAGAATAATTACTTTTAAAAAATAGTTACATGATTAGACCGATTTAAACAAAAAACTAATGACTCTTACGCAATTTTAAATAATTACGTGAACTCACTCGGTCAAATGTCATATGTCAATTCACAGGTAGCAGTGAAGTCAAATATATATTACAAAGCTAGCTCAAGAGCGTTAACAACGACGGTGTATATAATCCTTGGCCTTCTTTTGGTATGACTGAAAAAATGGGTTCACACCTCGTTCACACTTGCCCCACCTTACCTTATATTCCTTTTCCTTTTCCTATTTCCTAAAGAGATTTATCAATTTGTTAAATATTTTCTCGTCTCGGCATCATTTTATATCAAACAGTAATTATATAAAACCATTAATTACAAGTTTATTTTCTTACTAAATATGCTTACAGGTAAAAAGAAATAAATCAGTACAAGTAATTTTTTTTGATTGTCAAAGCCTGAAAAATTATTGGTAGTTTTTTTACCATAACTAAGCTCTACTTTAATAGTCAATAGGTACTAAGGCAAGGCTTGCCAAGACTTGTGTGTAAAGCTAACGAGCGTTATGGTAAAGAGCTGAGATTAGCCACGTTTAACGTTATTCGTTTTCTTTTTAAAAATTGATTTTCTAACTATATTTTTGACTAGATCAACGCAATGTTTACCTATTTATGGAAAAAAACATACCTAAGCCTGTTAATAATTAGCGCCAAAATGTATGCGAATAAATATAAATTGAGTCCCGTAAAACCGCTGATACATTTAAGATAAACAGCTTCAGAATATGAGGAAAAGTTTGCCAAAGTTCTTACATTGATGCTTATCGTTAAGCTCTTCTTGAAGGATATTAAGTTTTGTTGCGTTTTCAGTGGCGTTACAGAAAAACACTTATAGAGGTATACATTACAGAGGTTTAAATTACTTGAGACGTACATTGTGATCAATTTCCAGAAATTAGAGTGACAACATTTCAAAAAGTTAGGTGTAAAAAAATGAAGACTTCATCTTATAACTTGCAAATAAGAGATCAGAGAATTGCAAACAGCAACAATAATTTCTCTAATAATAAACGTAGCAATAGCGACAAAAGGAGTGGTACATCGCGTTAACCGTGCATTTTTTAATTTTTAGTTGAATGTAGATCGAGTTAAAACACGTATTGGTTTGATGTTGAGATTCTAACTTTAAACTTAACTCAAATTACAAATCTATATGATTTAATATATTTTTATCATTTTTGGTAGGAATATATTTTAAACATATATGGTTTAATACGTTTTTATCAAGCATTGTGTTTTTTTGTACAGCTTCAGTTTTTGAAAAATGATTCACGTTGTTTCATGCTAGATCTCTATAAGATTACGGGCTAATACCTAAATTTTTGACCTATAAGTAATTTAATACTTACTTTGACTTACAATTAAATGTATATATTTATTTACAGATCTACTCTCTCTGGTAAAGAGGATGTGTATAAATTTGTATAATTAATATCCTATGCGTGTTATGCTGCACAACATTTTATTATAACGTAGAATTGTAATTGGGCATATTACTGTGCCTTTGGACATCTGATGATGCACTCGAAGACAGGCAAAAAGAATAGCGAAACTATGAAAACACTCACACTAGAAAATATATAGAATAATAACATATGAAGATTTTATACATACGTTCTTAACTTCTCGTGATCCCATCAGCAGCCATAATCAACAAGTCGATATTAGCAAAGGATGTATGTTCTCTTTTCAAAACACCGAGCGATCATCAGCTATTTTTCTTAACTTCGTATATTCCATTATTAATATTAGTCTTAGTTTACTGTTATTTTAATAAATTTATTACTAAAAATGACGTTTTTCACTAGAAAAGTGTAATATAAAGTTCATTCCTGTCATTAATTTTCATCACAGGAAAAGCAAATACTTTAAAAACTATACTCTCAAGATTTTGTTATCCTAATCTTGGAAATTAATCTTTGTGTTACATATGCAACAATGGAACAAATAAGTTTTCAGAATATCATAATTATGGAATATAACAGTGATAATCCACTCGGAAATGAGAGGACAACAGCAGATGATTACATCTGGAACGTCTACGGTCGGCTAAACGATCGTAATTCATGGCAAAATCTATGGAAATAAAAATTATTGTTATTAAAATTTGCAATTGAGAAGAATTTTTGCGGGGAGGGTTCAATTTATACTGCTATGTTCCGGTAGGTTTTTTTTCTCTTACCGTGGCAATTCTCTTACTATTAATTTATCTAGTTGCATACGACGTTGTCGATGCCGTTTAATAATCGATAATTTTGACAAATTAGATCCACGCTGGAGGTACTGTTAATATTTACGCAAGGCTCTGCCTGAGCTCCATCGGCAAGTCGGCCGACTTCTAAAGCCGCCAAACCGCAGTTACCAACTTGTCCCCCCCCTAGGTTCATTTGAAGACGAAAATATTACGAGAAATTAAAGAAATCCTTAAATTTATTACTTTACTTGAAATCACAAAAATCAGATCACATATGGAATATAAAAGTAGTTTCAAATAATTTAACACAGTATCTAGAGAAGGACCTTACTTGATCACGACTGGAGTGCCACTGGAGACAACAACGCGAAATCCGGCTTTTTATAGCCGAATTCTGCATCAGTCTATTAGGATAGGCCACAGGATCAGTGAGTTTAGAATTGTATCATCTTGGGATTGTTTGGTTTTTATAATTTAATACACTATGTGTATAAATGTGTATGCGCCGGTAAATTATAATAAAATAAATAGCTTATATTTTACTACTCCATAAAGGTTTTAACATTTTATATTCCGCTCTACTACATTTTTTGACATGACCAAAAAGGAGGTTTTATTTTACTTTAAGCTAAAAATGAAAATAATAGAATATGGGTAAATGCAGATTAAAAATCAGATGGAAATTAGATGTAAAGATAAACAAAAAAATATAGTTAA
This sequence comes from Kuschelorhynchus macadamiae, assembly GCA_030620095.1. Taxonomy (NCBI): domain Eukaryota; kingdom Metazoa; phylum Arthropoda; class Insecta; order Coleoptera; family Curculionidae; genus Kuschelorhynchus; species Kuschelorhynchus macadamiae. Next base: position 694,559 of record JAUTXW010001856.1, read on the forward strand.
ACTGCGATGAAACTTGAGTATTAATAACGTGGCTAATTTATAGACAACTATAGTTCAGACAAGTTATATAGACCAAATGTACTTTTCATAAATAACTGGAATTTTGGGGTCTGCCATTATTTTCATGTTTTTTATTGACTCCTACATTTTGTTTATCTTCTGTTATTCTTTTAATCATGTCACATGGTAAATCAACATAGCCTTTTAAGGTGTCCATTATTTATTTTTCAAGTTGTGTTCGTCTAACCTCAAGGGAAACATAAAAAATACTTGTATCTTAAAAGTCTTTGCAGTTGTTTGGCAGTTTAAAACAACTACCATACCTAAATAAATATAGCTACCCATTTTATTTTTAATAAAAATAATACAAATATATTTATTTATTATTAATTAATTCAATATTCAATATTGGGCATTGAATTCTTCAATTTGTGTACACTCAAATATCATATTATATAATGTTGTATAAAATTATGGGTTTTTGCTCGCTGTAAAATTTTGTTCTTTTGTTTGTTTAATATATTATATTAAAACAGAAGAACATTTGTAGGGCTATAATTCAATTGTCGATGTCATTCTTAAAGCATCTTTTATTATATCACGATAAAACACTTTCATTCCACTCTATCACTTATTTATAGTTTACGAACACGTTTTCTAACCTTCTTTGATTACTGCCTAATTCAACTTTTCTGCTCAAGTACTCTTTATAATAACCTTCTGCAACCTTGAAAGTTTTGATGTATAACACAAACCTGAGCTAAAAATCACACTTAAGACTTCTTTAGTACAAACCGAACATTCCATCACAGAATAAATAGACTACTTTCTTGAGCAATAATCAAATATTTAACTATCCACGATTTTGTGGAAAATGTAGTCATTTCAAAGCGTCACTCAAGCTAAGTATTTTCTTATGAATTATATTGACAGTCTTCAGGCTCATCCAACAACAATATAAATACTGAAAAATCATCGTCACCAAACTTAAGATAATCTGACAAATTTTCTGATTAAACCTACACAAATATTTTTAAAATATATTATAAAATCTCAGTTTGCTTTTTTGTAACTATATGTTTTATCAACCTTCTGGAATTTCCAATTTGATCATTTGGTTTACACCCACATATTTTTCATGTATTACTAAAGACCAAAATAGGTTTTCTTGCAAAATCATGCAAAAGAATCTTATGGGTGATAAAGTGCAAACAAAATTTTCGGAAAAAAACCGAAAAAATGTTGAGCACTTATTTTCCTAATAAAAGTAAGAGCGCATTTTTTCGAGTGCATGTGCACAGATGCTGTTATTTAAAGAAAATACGTGGGGCGAAAGGGAGTTTTTCCGAAAACATTTTTTTTGCATACGTTGTGTTTTATTAGAGTATATCCCTAGTAAATATTACACACATAGGTGGAAACTAAATTTTATTTTAGCCGTTTGTATTTACAGCAAAATGAATTAAATTAACCTCTGCTGTTTGCTATTGTTTGTATTTAAGGAGCGTGTGGGGTGTTGTCATGGTAACGCTTTAAGTGACATGCATCGTTCAAAATAGCCATACCAAAGCTACATTTACATTTTTAATGTAAGCTGTGCTAGATTTACTTCTTTGGCGTTCTAATTCGCTATTTTTATTACTCCCAATTAATAATATTAACGAATCGAACTGTAAATGGTTAATATGAGAAATTCTATGTGTCAAACGTAACAAATTCAAAGCTAAACTGATTGTATTTTGGAATTTGAATACAGATTTGTTTGACATTGGCAGTGAACATTACACAAGTGCATATTTTTGCCAAAAAATGCTTCTAGCTAGGCTTTTGTTTTTTTTTTGCCACTTTCAAATGAACGGAAACAATGGAATTTTTCTATTGTAAAATTGACGGTACGTTTTTTAAATCCCATAACGATGCATATAATTAGGGAATTTCGATGGCCACTGCCTATTGCCCAACCGTAGGTTTCTTGAAAAATCTATCTTTAGTATAACTGCAAATACGCTTAAATGTAGCCATCTTTCTTAACCAACCCATAAAAAAATATAAAATATGACCTTTCAGGTTCTAACTTTTTTAACACGCCTTAAGTCTAAGCTGTAAATCTATACCGATGCATACCTTTGTTAATATATTTCGCTTTCACCGAAAAAAAGAGAAAATAACTAATTTTTCTTAAAGAGTAAACAATTTCATGGATGTTAGCCATGCATTTTAAAGAGAGAAAATTTCTTGCGACGTCAATGAGCTGTTGGACAGCTAAACGATTGCTTTCCTTCCGAGCAACTTGATTTTGGCACAGATAAAGCCGAAGAAAGTATCTGCCCTACCCTAAATTTATTTTAATCCCTTTCTTTGTATAAATACGGTTCCCCGAAAGCGCGAACGAAAATAATAATAGATTTGCTCATTCTATCTGAAGGGAAATTTAGATTGTTTTGTGTGATTTTTTATTGCCGCTCAACAATAGAATCGCACAAATAAATTATTTCAGTTATTTGCGATAATAACGAAACTTGTTGGCAAAATTGGAATTTTGAATATCCCGTCTTGAATTGCTTAAAACCATAATTTGCCTGTGAAATAATATTACCAAAAACGTTTTGTGTACCTAGTGTGATACCACTTATTTTAATAATACCTCTAAAAACCTTTTTCAATTTTGTATTTGGTTTGAAGCTTTCAAATAAGTATAAAAAACCCGACTGCTTAGAGCTGGCATCAGAACTTGTTCTCCCAATAGGCCAGATAGGCCCGGGCCTTATAATCAGACAGGCCCCACGTTCGGCCTAAGGATGACAGACTTTCTTTGCCTGATTAGAACAAATTAATTTTGTTTTATTTAGATTTTGCTTAGTTCAAGGCGGTTTTAAGATTGTTAGGAATCGACGCTTTTGTTATTTTATATATAAATATATATATTTTATATATATATTTATATCTGATATATTTTACATTGGTTTTTTGAGAATGCTTTAAAACACATATTAAAATCAATGTAGTTTATAATTTAAGGGACCTCGAGTTTGGTAAGGGCCCAGGGTCCGCCATAAAGAAAAATAGATCCTGACTAGCATTCTAATATATGAAAAGCAATCACAAAACAATACTAACATAAGTGCACTTTATTTTCCATAGGTACCCGGTATCCCATATAAAACAAAGAATATACATTAAATTACTTACGAATATCCGTATACCGAAGAAAGCATCTACTCCGATGTCATATTTGGCACCCTCAACCTATTTATTATATTTATTGTAATTACATTTGGTAAAGTTTGACATGAAATTTTTTTTATAACTCTATTAATTTTGACGGGATACGTGAAATGTATTCTACTTTTTGGTCTGTATTCATTTTTATCGCCCCTAAAAGCATTTGAGGAGATATTTGCACAAATTTCTACATCTATGTCGGATTAAGAAAATTGGTCTGGTCAAAATATTTATCCTGACCTAGACCAAAAAATATAAATAAAAAAATCATGTAAACCACATTAGGCTTTAGGACATAGGAACATGGATGTTTCTTCGGTGCCTTTACTTCTTTCGTCCAAGATCAACCATTTAGATAGTACATGGCTGAAGGTGAAATAATTGCTTATATTTGGAACATTCGGTTTATTATAGTAGTATACAGGATTCACCAAATTCAGTGCCGGTTAGAAGTATCTAGAAAACCATTTAATAGATTACTTTAAAAATTTGACTCTGACCATAGGTGAACATTGTTCTGAGTGCTATGTATATTATTGTATTATTTGTATTTTCCTTCAGATTTTTTGTGTTATATTTCCTTTATCTAAATTCAACTGTTTTCGAGAAAACGATGATTCAAAATTGACATTTTTGATCCTTTAAAGCCCTGGCAAACGATTAAAATTGGAAGAAAATTGATTACACGTTCCTATCTTAGTTTTTAATTATCTATTTTCCCACATCAATTTCCGTTTTGACAGAAAGTGTCAAAATATCACATTTTATATCAAATTTGAAATTGACCTCATGAGGTGGATAGCCTAAAGCGGGGCAGAAGCCTGCACCTAACGAAAGGCTGCTGACTACTTAGCTACTTTAATATTTTCAAAGTAACTTTTTTCCTATATAATTCGATTTGAATACCAAGAAAAAAAGCATTATTGATTACGTTAAAGAGGTTTGTGTAAATTGGGAATTTTGCCCCAAGGGGTGGGGTAAAAAGATCGTTCGGATGGGGCAATAGTCCTATACTTGGGGTAAAAGTCCGATTTCAAAATCAATAAAAGCGTTAAATAGTAACATATGACTATACTTTTTGTCCTATAAAGAAAAAGAACAACTCAACTATAGGAATAGCATAAGTCTAAAATTTGACCAGTAAGGTAACTCATTTGACGGCAAAAAGTAGAATAAGCAAAATTAAAATCAAAGTAAAAATATATTCTTAACGTCACAAGACGGACACATATGTTCCACTCACATCTCTTGCCACCACTGTTGGCATCGACTACACTGGATCCAGTCAACTTCTCCAAAAAGGTGCTGACTTAGTGGGCAGACAGATGTTTCATCACGAATTTGGTTGGTATCCATGTCGGCAAATATATCACTTTTTCCATTTTTTAATGGCTTTTTCGCTTACTTTCTTTTTTCTAATTGCAATTTTTGTGCCCCTTCCTTCTCTAGCTCTTCGTTGTTTGGCGCTGAATCTTGGATGAATTTTCTTTTTTTCTTCCTACACGTAGGTTATTAATTTTGGATATGGCATTTAGTCATGAGGTGATTGCTAAATTGCAAACATGATTTTTTAGAAGATGTTGATGGTAGATCATAAGAGTGGCTGGCTGATGTGGTGTTTAATATCAGGCTGGAACCTGATATTAAAACTTTTTAGTAAAAGTAATTAAGAGAACTTCGTCATCACTTGATGAAGATTCGTTTATAATATTCGTAGTTCTATGTACAACTAGTTCTCCTTCTTCCTCTTGGAGAGGTTCCTGGTCAGTTACCGATGATGACAAAAAACCTTCGTCGCTAAATACAAATCTCTTCGGTGGTGAATTTCAACATGACATTAATAACTTTTTCACTGTACAACTCTTTGAATAAGCGTCACCAAAAATATTTGCTATCCCAAAATTGACTTATGATTCTTACTGGTTTATTTACCATCCACTGATTGCAACGCTGCTCATAGAAACCTTTTAGTTTTAAGAAAAAAACACCTATCAAGAGGTTGAATGTTATTAATCTTAAAAGTAGCAGAACAGGATCAGTTGTAGAAGACCTGATATATTTGTGGAAATGTTTTAACCACTTAAGAAATCATGGTTCTTGGGATTAGACTGTGTCAAATTGGAATTACTATCCGACGTTTCGCCTTCGATTGCGCGAGGCATCTTCAGGGATCTTTACTCGACGAGATCTGAACACTGAATGAGCTCGAAGAGATTCAGGCGGGGTTTTATACCCGACTTGTGCTCACCGAACCGTGACCCTGTGTTAAGATCGGTTTCCACGTGTGATGTAGACCGTAACCCGTGTCTCTATTGAAATTTTTTGTATGTTTAAATATTTCAATAGATTCTCTAATTTTTCGTTTATAAAAACCTGGAACCGATGCTAGAACCTTGGTTTCCTTTACATTTATGAAATGGCCAGTGTTATGCTGGTGTTCAGCTACAGCAGACTGAATAATTTGTTTCTTTTTAATACATCGTTCATGTTCCTTAAGTCTAGTTGATATTGATATTCTTAATTGACCAAAGCCGTGAAAGCTTCCGTTCTATGTTTTAACCACTTTCGAATAAATTGTGTTTATGTAGCCACTATCTGGTATAAGCATCAGAGTTTCAGGAGTAGCTTCAGATAAAAGCTTGGTTTGGACCGTTTTCTAGGAAAAATTATAGCTAGGGGAACATAATAACCAGAAGCACTAAAACAGCAAACAACTGTAACGTGTTGCCCTCTTTCAGCTGATGTTACCTTATTAACACTTTGCCTTTACTTGTTATCACTTTTGGTACTCTATTAGGAATTATTGTTAAACCACTCTCATCCTTACTAAAAATTCGAAAGGGTGGTAATTTGTATTTAGTGAATAGCTCACTTAAGTTGTCAAAAAATTGAGAGATTTGAGCTTTGTTGAACCCCATTATTCCCGCAACACTACAATAAACTGTTATACATTTTTACAATTCTTAAGCCTTGTCAAAAAAAATTAATTTTTGCCATTGGAAAGTTTTCCATATATAAAAATATACAGCAACAAAAAAAAAATAAAACATTTGTGATACTTACCGAAATTTTGCTTGCATCTTATCCGATAACTTAGTTACGTTGCTAACGTTACACAGCTATACCTCAAAGTATTTATTTTAAATACCTGAATATTAACATGAGAGAATGAGAATAATAAGAGGTGTTGCCAAATTTTAGTAACAAAATATGTAATAATTTAGCTATTGCCATAAGTAATAAAAATGACAATAAAATATTACACGTGTTAAATATAACTTTCGCTTTTTTTAGAAATGATATATTAATAATAATAATAATGATAAACGCTCTCTATTTTATTCAGAAAATTCCGTAATAAATTGCGCGGTAAATGGAGGCAATGTTGCTCTTATACAAAACAAAAAAAAATTATTTCTAATACCCAGTCCATTTACATATATTAAAGGTAATCCTGTACAAATTTAATATCATTTTGAAGATAACTTCTGCCAACTGCTAACTTCTGTACAAAGTAGATAACTATTAACCAAATAATAATTAATTGGAAATTAACAGTGTGTGTGTGAGTTAAGTTTATTTGGCACTGGAATAAACTAACTGGCCAGCATTCTTGCAAATTAATAATAACTTATTTTGGCCACAAAACAACGAGAATATAGGTACCTAACCAATTACGTGTGTGTTCAGTGTTTTGGTTCAAAGATGTATTTGTTGAATTTATGTTTAAAGTCGGACAGCGAACAGGGGGAGGCGGTGCGCGGTGAGGAAGCCGATTATAAATTTTTACAGCGTTCTAACTAAAACTGCGCTGCAATAAAGTAGACTTGTATAAAGGAAACTTAAATAAGCCTCTGTGGGAAGTATTAATAGAATGAGTATCAAAACTACATAAGTTTATTAAGTAAATATTACGGTTGCTTCATAGATATGACTTTGTTAAATAAACCTAAAAGAAGTGACTGAAAACGCCTCTTTAAATTTAACCTACGTGATAGTTTAAACGATTCAGAAGTATATTCAAACTTTCATATATTGTACGCAAATCTTATGCAAGCGTTTGGAACGCGCTGTAATCTAACTTTATTTGTCTGAAGCAAGGCTGGGCAGTAGACAGTGCAGCACTATGAAATGCTGGATAAAATTAAAGAATCTGTAAAGTTTCAGTTTAATAGATGTATCTAAATATCTCTGCTATGGTAAAGCAAACGAATCTTGAAAAAAAAAATGTTGTATGAGGGAAAAGACATGATTTTCAAATCGTAGGTTATTGTCTACAAGTAGATCAATTTTGACAACAACTCCCTTAGCTGCATATCCAGAAAATGTATTGTCAAAAAACACCCTTTCTTTGGATTACTAAAATAACTTTTGAAAAAATCAATAGCAGCATCACCTACTCCAAAGTATTTTAACTTAACAAACAAAAGATTATGGTCCAAAGTGTCAAAAGCTTTATTGCAGTATTATACAAGTGTTTTGACCTTTATCGGTTACGCGAAAGATGTCAACAGTAATTTCAAAATGTGCGGTATTTGTGCTATGGTGCCCTCGAAGATCGTATTGTATAAAAGGAATAATATTATGTTTAATGATAAATTCACCAAATTGATTTTTGACTATTTGTTTCCAATATTTAAATAAAATAAATTTTATTTCATTTATGCAATATTTTTCCAATAATAGGGATTACTATTAGTCGTTTAAAATACGACTTTGTTATTATCTGGCCTTCCTTTTGAGTATTTCCTCTTATTTCTAATTTAAACAATAATTTTTAGCGTCATTTTGCAGAAAATAAAAAACCTACATTTAAAAATATTAAATTTCACTTTGGACGGTTTGCGCAAAAGCCACAGCCACAAAAAGGGGATATAACTTGTGATACCCGACTGAGTGATAATAATGGTGTATGAATTAAATATAACATATACTCCAAACCAATATGCAGCAAAACACAGAAAAATAACGTTTGAAGTAAAAGTAATTTGCATTGTATTTCACCCTTTATCAGACAGTAATAATTGGAGTAAACTTCAATTGTGTATGTTCGAAGCTACGTAATATTGGAATGACAAAAATACCTACAATAAGTGAGGTTTTTGACGTCACACATTATGAGCGCTGGTCGAGCAGTTATTTTATGAAATTAATGAATACATGACCACCCTACTCACTGCCTTTATAGGATGTTCTTCAGTGTTAGCTTTATTATGTATCATTATCTTAAGCACATGTCTGATGCTGGACAATTCTGTCTTTAATTAGTGATATTTTATTAATTTTTAAACTTCTTTTCTCAACATAAATGAAGTGTTTAAAAAAAACTGATATTTTAAATATTTATTCCGAGATATATCTATATACTGTTTTCAGTTTCAAAAGATTTTTAGAAGTAAAAAAGTAGCAAATAATTCCTAACTGAAATGGTCTTTTGTATTTCGCTGCCTTAAAATTCTCAGGGTCTATGTTTGTTGACAGTCAAAATTTTTTCTTAAGTATTTCCACTAAAAACTTGAAACAAAGAAGGCTGGTTTAAAGCAGAAAAATCAACTCAATTTATTTTTAAATTTATGGAGTCTAATTTAAATCTCTTTTTAAGTATATGTTAAAAAAATTCTATAGAGATTGGCATACTTAAGAAAAATTGACAAACATTTTTTTACAGCACTGTGGGCAATATAGATAAAAGTTGACACTATACTAATAAGGCAGAAATGTGAGAGTTCAAAGTGGTTGGAAATCTTACGGACGGGATTCACGTTAGCATTTTTCCAACGTTCAGGAAACTTATAGGCAGATAAACATTGGTATCCGCCAATAAAGCATTAGATTTTATGCCATTAAATATATTTCTTTGTAACCTTCTCTGAATCGACGTTAGTAAACACAAAATTTTTATTATGGCTATTAACAAAATCGGTATTATTTAAAGTTGTTTGAGAAGTATTTGTGTGGAAATAATTAACGAGTTATTCAGCATCGTGTATATTAAAATTAAAACGATTTTGAGTTGAACTAGTGAACATTGAGGTATTTTAGGGTGCCCCAAAAATTTTTTGGCTCCTGAATAAATGTTGGAAAAATTTTTTCATCTCTGACTTAAGAGCCATATTAACTAAATTTCTTAATTATTTAAACTCGTCCCAAGATTCGTTGTTTTTTGTGCTTACTTAATGCGTTGTTTTAATTTTAGCACATGTTTAAGGTTGTCTGTGAGCCAAGGAGCCTTAGCGATGTTTGCCATTTTTATAAGTGCACGAAGATTAATAAAATCAAAATAGTTGTATTTAAAAATTCAACCATATCATCGAAGTTTGTAAATTCAAAAAGGTGTCTTTTAAAGCTATTTAAATGAATTAAGGATTGATTATCGTAGAAATGTGAAAAATTCCTGTATGTTTTAAAAAAGGTTTGGGATTTTGCTTAACAATTCCAATTTTACAGCAAACCATACGACCCGAGTAGTTTCCTGAATATGTTGAGTTAATCCGTACTTGTCAAGAAAATTAACATTGAAAACCCCCTCGAATACAATATAGTCGTGTTTAGATATTACATTTCCCAAGCTATTTTCAAGTATGTGTAAATGATTATTTAAATTTATCTGAGGAAGCCTATAAAGTGTTTCCAGATACACCTTCTTGCTAGCAATATTCTATGATATCCAAAGCTGTTTCAGAGTATCCGTGGGTTTGCCTATTTCTGACAAAAGTCTAAATTTTTAAAGTATTTTTTACATAAAAGGCCTCACCACCGCCCTTTCCATCTAGGTCACATGTCTTCAACTCATAGTTTTCTAAGAGAAATGGAAGATCTGACACTAGTGTGGTTAGCCAGGTCTCAGACAACCCAATAATATCCAAAGACAGATCGCAGATTGTGGAGGAAAACATATCAAAAGAAGTGTTAAGAGACCGGATATTAAAGTAAGAATATTCTAGCTAGCTAAGATGCAAGAGAGTTATATCGCTCCTAAAGAAACAACAGAATATCTATAAATAAACAGTGGCATTTGAAACCTTAAGTCATTGAATATACACAAACAATAAATATAGAATGTATAGAATATATCTGGATAGGCTAATTATTATATGTTGAATTTACATTATAATTTAAGAATAACAGCATGAAAAATATGTTTTATTTTTAAAAAACATAATATTACCTAGATATATACCTAATATTTTTACAATACCAAAGGTAAAAAAGTGGGCTCTATGAAAATAAGTTCAGTATATGTATGAATTTTAATTGTAGATCTAACACTTTAATAAAATGCTGGCTAACATAACAGCAAACAAACAATTACCTACGCACAAAATTTCTTTTTAAAGGGAAAATATATTACATTTTAAATTAAATTATTTTAAAGTAAAAGTTTAATATATCATTATAAATATAGAAGAAGAGATTTTTGAGGCATTTGCTAACCATTTTAAGTGTTTCAAACATCATCCAAATACAATCCACTCTGATAATTATAAAGACTTCAATGTCACGAATCTTTCTAATCACTGTTTTACTCTTGAAGAAATCGCAAAAAAAAATTGATACTTTGGATGTAACTAAAGGGGCAGGGCCTGATGGGATTACCCCAATATTTACCAAGACATGTAAAGATACATTGCTAGAACCCTTGAAACTTATTTTTCAGACTTCATTTGATAATATGAGTTTCCCTCTAATTTGGAAAGAGGCTTCCCTTTTTCCTATTTTTAAGTCTGGAAGCCGGAATGATGTTAAAAACTATCGAGGTACATCTCTACTTTCTGTAATGGCGAAAATACTTGAAGCTATTATAAATGATGAGATTTTTGAGACGTTTAAGCATCAAATGGTCAATGAGCAGCATCGTTTTTATAGACACTGTTCAGCTACAACCAATCTGGCTGAATTTCAGGATTTCCTTATCAATAATATTGGAAATGGCTCCCAAGTAGATGTTATATATACTGATTTCGAGAAAGCCTTTGATAGTGTCTTTTGGTGTTCATGGTCGTTACTTGTTGTGGATTTCGTCTTACTTGCGGGGTCGTATTCAGCGTGTGAGATTAGGGTCACCTCGGGGGTGCCACAAGGATCTCAACTAAAACCAGTTTTATTCTTGATTTTTATAAATGACGTTGTTTTAAATTTCAAAAACTGTAAGTGTTTGCTATATGCGGATGACCTCACGTTTTTTTGTGCAATACAAACATTGGAGGATTGCCTCAATATGCAGAGGGATCTGGACAGTCTTGTTCTGTGGTATAAGGGAAATTATTTAACTCTAAATATTAATAAGTGTAAAAAACGCTTTTTTAGACGTCAAAATCCAATACTTTTTTATTACTCAATAGAAAATACAGTGTTAGGGTCTGTTGAAATATTTAATGACTTTAGAGTTTGATTTAATACTGGGGTAACATTTACCAAACATATAGAGAATATTATCGTAAAGGCATTTCGAATGTTAGGTTTCATCAGGCGTAACTGTGTATACGTATCTGACACAAGGGCTCTAAAAACACTTTATTTTGCCCTTGTACGCAGTGTGTTAGAATACAACTCAGTAGTGTGGTTTCCATCATATAATATACATATCCTTTGTTTGAAACAGGTGCAGAATAAATTATTAAATATTAACTGTGGAAACATTACTTTCCATATCATCACATTGATTATTCAGTTCGACTCTTACTATTCAGGATGGAAAGTTTGGAAAAGCGCCGTGAGAATGCTTTGTTATTCTTTTTATATAAGATTATAAAGGGTGACAATGATTACTGACTTCTTTTATTAAAAATTAGAGAGTTAAGAGTACATCAGAGAGCCATTCGTTCTAGACTGCTGTTTCATGTGAATGCACATCGTACTAATTATGGTTATACCTCTTTTGTGGATAGGATGTTAACAAATTATAATAATAAATATCATCACATTGATCCATTTATTTTTAAAAGCTTTAATTCTTTGAAGGCTTATGTGAGTTTCAACTGAAAATTGAGAAGTAGGCACTTTGTTAGTTTGCTTTTACATGTAGTGTTTTTATTCTGTATAATTTTGTTTTGAAATTTCAAATATTTTTACTTAACAATAGCAATTACTGAAAATTAAGAAATCTCTCTGTTGGTTTGTATTAAGAATTCAATTATTTTGATTTAATAACAGTAATTACTTTTTAACTGTACCAATCTGTGTTTTATTAGGACTATACTTGTATTTTTTAAAACATTCTGTTAGTTTATTTTTACGTGTAGTATTTGTTTTCCTTCTTTTTAATTCTGTTTTAAAAATTCAAGTTCTTTAACTTAGCTTATATTTATATATAAATAAGTATTGTGTACCATTTAGAACAATGTTCTGTAGTGTATCTGATAAACAAATAAATAAATTATAAGTATAATATACATGTTTATTAATCCGTGGATCAGTCACTGCTCTATAATACACTTTTTTGTTTATTATTATGAATTTATGTTTAATTGTATTTTTGTGTTGTCTTGAGTGTTCCAAGCAAAGACTTTTTCTCCAGAAGACCACGCTTTGGATTTTTTATATTTTTTCTTATCCGACATAGCAGTTCATATCCAGGTTCATTAAGATTTTTAAATATGGAGTAACTGGTATTTATGAGAAGTTTCTTAGCATTGAAAACCTCAGTTTTTCTCCAAGTACACACTGCACTACCCAGAAGGATATGCTAGCTTCTGTCGTAATATCACATTTTTTGCCGAAATTAAGTAAATCCTACAAGTAAAATTAGGCCAAAATAAAGAAAAATGAAATCCCTATGTATTTACATGCATTAGACATTGGAAACAGGCCTAGAAATCATCTTCTAGAGCTTCAAACCAAATCGAATATCAAACGTAACCACACCTAATCTCGAAAATTCGATGGAAACATTCCATCCAATCATTTTAAAGCATTCAAGTCTTCCAGCCAATCAGATTCAACCACGCTGAACTCGGATTGGTCTGATCGATTCTAGAATTCCTATAAGTATAAAAATTAATTAAAAATACTTCTAATCAAAATAATTTAATAAAACTTTGTACAAATGATCCCTAGTATATGCGCTTCACGCCCATATAAAAATCTTTACAAAAACACCTTTATTTCTACCTAAAATTAAACAATTAAAATTTTTCAAAATCTAAAAACTAAATATTTTACAAAACTTTTAACATCCCCAAAAAGGCCTTATAAAACCATAAATTTCAGTAAAAGAATGATTAAAATCCGTCCAGTAACAAATGAGAAAATTGACTTTAAAGGAAAAAATTCAAAAATACGAGTTCGTTAAATTTTAATTTTTCAATTTCAATCTTGAATAAAATTTTTTCTAAAGCAAACAGACAAGTGCCGTAAGGACTAGTCGAAAGAGACCCCTTAGGGCCACCTTGTGTCCAAATTTGAAGAGGATATATCAAGAAACACCAAAATTATGAACAAAAGAAGATAGGCGTCGAGAATGCCACTCCCGAAAAACGACGCTACGTCCGTAGCGCCTAAACGCGACGTCGGACGTAAAAAAGTCACTAGAGCAAAAATGTTCCCACTTTTTTTAATCTACAACATATCAAATTTTCAAGGAAATAGGAAAATTTTTGCGAAGAAAATTTTTCAATTTTTTGGACAAAATTTTGAATAAACAAAAAATTAAATTAAAGGTATCAACTTGGGACTTTCACAGGATGAAAGCTTATATAAAAAGAGACGTTTTATATAATAAAACCTTTTTCGGAAAAACCACTAGGAAACCAGGAAATCGACGTTGGAAGTACAGCACCAGGACCTGGTGAACATTTCCAATATCTAGAAAACGACTGATAGAAAAAATCTGATTTTTCACAGGAGTAAATATTTAATAAAGAACTATCGTTTAACAAAGTTTTAAGGCTATACCAATTTTTTAATTTCAAAAAGAAAAAAGTTGTAATAAAAATCTGAAACTTGGCTAGAATACGTATAAAGTGATACTATTCTAGGGAAAAATCCCAAACTGAGAAAATTCTCAAAAACAAAGATCCCACGGGACTTTAAAGTTTCCCGGGAGATGTTTCCATTAGAAAATCATGTTCGAAAATGAACAGAAAATGCACCAGTTTCGTTCACGGGACTCCGCCCACAATCAACAGGATTGGTCCAGAGCGTGCAAAGGGGAGTCGCCGTGACGTCAAACTTCGATTAATATAAATATAGACAGAAATTTGTTTCGAAAGCTTTCGATCATTTCTTTACGACCAGTAATACGTGTCAATCTCGTGAGTGAAATAGCCTATATTCATATACCCTCCTAAGCGTCGGAAGCAGTGTTAATTGTGCGTTTCTTTTTTGTCATTCTGAGTGATACAGCCGAAGCCTACGAGAGGAACCTTGCACTTTGTTCCCAACGTTGGATTGCGCCGGATCTTTGCTTCGAAAAGTTCCATTGCACTAAGGTTCTTAGTAGAGCTCTAATTGTGAAGATCGTCCTCGGGTCTTAAATCTGGTTCTCTTGATTTATGGCCTAGTAGGAGGCATCTGGAAGAACTATAACTGGCTGTCTAAATTGCGTGAGGAAAAAAAATAGTAGGTAAGCTGTGCCTCTGGTCTCCTCCTCTAAGCGTTCTCCAAGCTCAGTTTTTCTCCAGATCAAGTTTCCATTCTCAGCTCAAAAATCCAATGTAGCTAGTGTTCAACTGTTAAAGTTAAAACTCTGTAACTTCTGGCATAAATTATCACTCAATTTTCAAAACGTAGACCTGTTTACCTTTGCTTATTTTGGGAAATTTTGAATTTGCTTTTTCACTCTAATTTTTAACGAATTGCTCACTTATAAAAATTTTGATAACTTATAAATTTTGATTTACCGATTTTTGACTGCAAAAATATTTACTATCTTGTAACATTGTATATTTTATTTGATTTGTATTTTATGATCTACCCTTAATTGGGCGAATCATATTTTTGTAAAATTACGGATTGTGACAAACCTGATTTCGATATTCTCTTATTAACTAAACTTAATTGTTTAAACAAATTGTAAATAATAATTTACTTGATCTTGTATTAGGTAAGATAGGATCCTAGCATTAAGTACGCTCGGTGAATCCGATCTTTTTAAAACTTAACGATCCCTCCAGAGACATAGCACGTCAGTTCCTGAAGTTCTCAATCTCTCTTAAGTGTAGAGGATTGTTTATTCTAAGGAACACTTAGCAAAAACCGTGCATTTGATTTTGACATATTTTGATTTGATTTGATATATATATATATATATTCGTGACTTTGTATATATTATATAAAACTATCATAAACTTTAACTTTAACGAAATATTAATTTTAATTTTTATTTTTAATATTTAAACGTTACAAACATTTTCGCGTCTAATATCCCAAGCGGCGTGACCCGAGTGGACTATTAGATAGGGACTTTTGGCAAGCTTGAAAAGAATATCTTTTTGAGTTTTGATTTTCAACTTTTAATTTGGATAATATCAATTTTGATTTTTAATTTTTTAAATAGCTTTGCCAGCATTTAATTAAGACTAAATATTTACCTGATTTTGACTTTATTAATAATAATAAATAAAACTTAATTTTTAGTATAAATAAAAAAGATATTCACTTAGTTAGTTCGTCTAGGCTAAGATAGATTGTAATTTGATTCCAAAGTTGTTACCAAAAGACTTTACTGAGCAGTCACAGTGTTGATTAATTTTTGATTATTATAAAAAAATAACAGATACGAGAGATTTGTTATTCTCTTTTGATTTTGTCTTGATTACCGAAAGTGAGCAAAAAGACAGTTCTAGTAATTGTGGTCAATTACTAGTTGTTTGGCAAAAGACTGTTGAGCGAACTTTGTGTAAATCTCAACATTGACTAAACCATAAACAATAAACTATAAACAATAAACTTATACGTCAAAGTACCTACATGAACACTAATAGTGACAGTGCGTAGTGCTTTCTTTGAACGTTTCGACTTAAAATCGAAAGGTGAAATATTTAGTGGTGTAAGGACTAGCCTACACACGGCCAAGGCCATATTTGTTAGGACTTTATAAGTAAATAAATCCATAAGATTTTTGTACTTAGACTTAGACTTAGGGATAGGACTCCGCTCGGGTTACGTTACTTTAGTTTTAAGTGACTTCCCCCCGACTGACTCCCGTTGCTCCCTAATTTGTTTGTTCGGCAAGTCCGAACTTTGAAATCTTTAAATTAAAATTTTTTATTACTGACTACCAATGGCTACTCCAACTTCTGGTGTGGTTCCCAAGGGTGGTAGATCAGTTGTCCATTCGCCCAGCAACACCGTCCCCCTTCTCGAGCATTCACTCAATCTCTTTCCTGGCGAGGGGAACGAACATTCTAAAATTCCCCGGGTGAGTGGTGGGTGCCTGACAAGCTTGTCAAGCTTGTCAATTCACGCCCCTGAATACATTGACAATCACAATAAATCATATAGGACTTACTTAATTGATACTTTCGCCGGAGCTACTTGTATGGAGAACGTCTCCATGGAGGTACCCCGGGAGAGAGAATATCATCACAAACCCTCATTTATACATAATAAATACTATTCAGAAAATGAATTAAATAAATTTAACAAAACGAACGAAACTATGTTGCTCGATAGTAGCCGCACGCGCGAATCTCTGCAAACTCTTTACGCAGATAGTTCGTTAGAAATTAGAAAACCTAATAACAAAAAATATCAACATTCATTGTTTGAATTGGATTTCTCTCCTGATCGTCAGAGTCAGGGTGGGGAATCTGCTGTCGACCTCCTTTCCATCTGCGAAGGCGGCGACATGACATACAATAAAAAACATCAGGACCGCAGGTCCTTACAAAAAAGAAAAACAAAACCTACAGGACATCGGGAAGGAAGTTTGTATTCCCTATTTTCCAAAGAGGAAATGGAGCACAGCGTCCCCGCAGGGGAAGGACGATGTGAGAAGGCTGTGACTCCGCCTACATTCGAACAAAAATCGAACAAATTCGAACTCCCAGTAGAACATGGCATCTTGTGTGGGGAAACTCATACGGGATCAGCTATGTTCAAGAAAAACTTAAAAAATTTTGCGAATCAAACTCCACCCACAGTAGAACACTTCTCTAAGGTTTCCTGGCCAATTCTAAAAGCAAAATCGATGTCCTCCTTTGAGCACAAAATTTTAAGTTTATCATTTATCAATGACCCCACTGACGGTATGAATCCTCATCTTCCCTTTCAGTTAGAATGAAATCTCAAGGAATTTCTTTTGCTTGTTTGAGCAACTTGATCAAGTTCAATTTTTAAACTGGTTATGTCCTGAGTATTTTTTTCAACTTCAGTTTTTAAATATTTAAAGCTGTTAGACATATCAGTCAGTATTGAATCATTGGTCTGATAAAATCAGACCGCTGAATGAGTTTTTCTTCAGTTTGACTAAATAAATTGGCATAGCACTTGTAAATGAGTTTATCCAAATCCTCATCGGTCTCGCTGGGCATACCACTTCGAGTTCTCGCAGCGAAAAAACTATGATCTCAATTTTTAGGGTTAGGCCCTGCCTGACGATGTAATGGCCTCAATAATCTAACTAAAGCTTAGATATGCAGATAGGTTAGATCAGTAGCAAAATAACTAAATGTAATTATTTTAAACAAAATACCACTACTTCCTCGATTTAAAACCGGAATATATAAGTATTTACTTTCTTGATCCAAATTGTTTATTTTTGTTATGAGGCAGCGGGTATAATTGCGAAACAATACAAAGTCATACATAACTCATAGCACATTAAGTATCTCGAAAATGCTATTATTGGAGAAAAACAACAGTCTATGTATGCATATTAATTATTTGGTAATAATTTTATACAAATCCTAAAAACTATAATTTATTTCTACTTTTGTTATTTTATTTATTATTATTTTTATTATTATATCCCGGGTGCATGCATGAAAAGGAGTGGGCCGGTTTCTATTAGTTCTATGTGTTGTAAGAATTTTCTCATTATGTGGCAAGTACTGAGCAGGACTTCCTTCTTGATGTCAATGAAGGTGTAGTATGCACTCCTATGAGTTTCAGGTTCTGTTCTAGTGTTTTTGGAAATAGTCCAGTTGATGATACAATGATCGGTATCACATAAACCATATTCAGTCGCCACATCTGCTGTATCTCGATGGCCGGCTCTGCATATTTGGCCTTTTTCTCCTGATATTTATCCAACAAGTTGTTATTGTTGGGTACAATGACATCTACCAAATAAGCTGTCTTTGTTTCCTTATTTAACAGTACCACATCAGGCGGATTATTCATCATCCGTCTGTCGGTGACAATCGCCCGGTCGCAGTACAGTTTGCAGGCATTATTTTCAAGTACTGAACTTGGTTGTTATTTATAATAGTGCACAGAGGTGTTCAGGAGCCCGAATTTATTGGCAAGCTTCTGCTGTATGATGATACACACCTGGTTATGTCGCTGGAGGTACTCCGTGTTTGCTAGGTAAGTGCAGTCAGATGTTATATGCTTTATAGTCTGATCTCTGATTAAGTTACATTTTCGACACTTATCGGATTCAACGGACCGGTCTTTGATGATGAATTTCATGTAATTTTCTGTGTTAACAATGGTCCTGTATTGCCATCACAAATTCTTCTGTCTCTGGGAATAGTTGTTTATCCTTCAACCATTTGTTGGATGCTTTCTTATCTATGAGTGGCTGATTCAATTCATTGTGATGTCGGCCGTGCAGTGCCATTTGAGCCCACTGTTCTTGTTTGTCGGGGTTTGAAAGTGATGATGTTGGCACTTGCGAGATTGAGTGGGGAGTATGAGTTATCACTTAAGGGCACTAGGCGGAGGAGGTTTGATGTTTGTGCCTTGTTGGAGAAGACATCTCTCAATTTTTGCAGCTATTGGGAGTCCGATTTGGTCAAGTCAACAAGAGATCTTTCACCTTCTCTTCGTGGTTATGTCATTCGGAGAGTTGATGACCTTGGGTGGTGTGATTTGTATTTAATCATCATTAGGCAAGTAGTTCGATATTTTCTCTCTAGCTCCGTGTTAGTACATTCGAAGATTCCGAAACTGTAGGTCAACACAGGCACAAGATAGATGTTAAGTGCTGTAATAAGATTTCTGGCGTTGAGTTCTGTCTTCAGAAGAGCTTGCACTCTTTGAACGTACTGATCTTTCAGCTTGGTCTTTCCTTGCTTAACCTGGAGCAGTCTAGCTTGTTAGAATCCTAGGTATTTGTAGGTCTCTCTTTCTTTCATCGCTAGAACTATTTCTCCATTGCGTAGGGCTACATCACCATTAGTGACTTTGCCTTTTTCGATGTTTAAGGCTTTACATTTTTCCGTTCCAAATTCCATATGGATGTCTTTCGAGAAGGTATATGTCATGTCAATAAGCCTTTTTAGTTGGTTATGGTTTCACCATAGAGCTTAATATCTTCCATATACAGAAGGTGGGATATGGTTTGGGAATTATCCCTAGGAGGTTAGGCGTACCAGTTAGTTCTAAATGACCCATCTGTATTTCTGATGACTCCTATGTCAAGAAAACTGATTTTGTTATCGCTTTGTTTTTTCAATTCATTCTTCGAAGTTTTTTGTTTCCATGTTATATGTAATGTGTTTATTTATTTTTGTAAATGTCCAACAATTGGGTTGTAACATTAAGTCAAGGTAGGCCTAGTACATTATATTTTTAACTCTTAATTACTTTAAATGTATTTGTTCCCAGAGCTTGAACAAGTGTTAATACTCAAGAAACTGAAAATAGTGGTTTCACTTTAGACCTTACCGCATTCCCATAACCCACGAACTAAAGTTGTAATCATTCATTAGGGACACGAAATGCCTAACCAAATTATTTACTACAAAAAAAATGGATAAGTAGTTTTTTGTTATTGAATTTCATTAGGCCGCCATTTTGTTCCACCATATTGAATTTGTACTAAAATAAAAATTTAAGCCCCTTGATTTTTGACCAAAAATGAGGTCAAGCGAATAAGTGGTTTTTGCGCTATGCCGCGTACAGACAGACCCACTGACTGACAGACTGACGGAAATGGGAGAACATGTTTTTCGGGGTCCAAGAACAAACTTCTATTTAATGATTTAAATAGATTTTTAACTAAAACTTACAAAACGGTATTTTCTTGGGAGAATTTTTCCCAAAAAAGAACTTCCGAACTCTAATAAAATTTATAATCGAATTGAGGTATGTTTCATACAGCAAAGCTGGATGGAGTCCTGGTATAGGTCATCCATGTGCCAAATTTTGTTACTCTGAAACTTGTGGAGTGAACAGAGTAACGGAAAATCCATATTTCATTACTCTGTTCATATATTTTAAATTAGTCTTGTAAATTGATTAATTTTTTACTTATAGGTAATATAGAACTGAGAAATAAATTTAATATAGTTTTCCTTTTTTAAAAGCAAGCAATGTCAGTGAATGTGGTTATACAAAATCTAGTTATCTATATTTTCCACTATGAGATTTCTCATTTCATTTAACTATTTTAATTTCGATACCAGATTTTATTTCTAGCATGGATAAACATAGAGTTAAAAGAATTATAAAGTTTTGCAATTTTTGTTAGCTGGCGGGGATTATATTTGGCGTACCTACTGGACAGTTGGATGAAAATTTAGAATTTAGAATTATTATTTCTAATTACATAGGTATCACATTTTCTTGTGTAATGAAATCTAAAAATATTTTCATTAGATATATGTACAAAGGATCGTCAAAAACCTTACACAATCTAACTTTAACTAAGGTGGTTTTGAATTAACGAATGGATATTAAATATAATACTGACAAATATAAAGAATTTAATTTTAATTTCTTCGTTTATTACAGGATATGTAAATAATAAATAACTAATTATCAAATTAAATTATATATGTTCTGTTTGATCCGGCGAAATATAATCTAAATAAAATTTAGATTTTACAAAAAATTATTTCCTCTATGAAATATCAATATCTCCTAGCAGCGAGGCAACAAAGAACTGTGAACTCATCTTCCATTTATAGCTCACTAAATATTCAAAAATAGGAAGATAATAATAAAATAATCATGTTTAAGAATAAGAACATATTACGTAAATAAATTTAAACCCAACCCTGTAATTCCCGACTTCTAAAGAGCTGTTTAACTTTCCACTGTTAAGGAGAAAATGGACCTTACTAATATTTTCGAGACCTTCTAATAAGACTTCAGGATCTATCAAAAAAGTTCATTTAAAACTTGAGATGCAATTTGGGATAAACTCTTTATGAAAAATTCTAATATTATGTAAATTTTGGGAAATTGTAAGGCAGCGAGAGATATCTCTGCTGTTTTACGAAAAGATTTTTGATCGAAAGCCTCGCTGGAGTATGCCTTCGAGCCCCAGAAATAATTACCAAAATTATAAGTTTTAATAGACTTTTCATTACAGTCTAGAGATTTAAGTTTTTAATAGCAGGCCTAATTGGAGTTTTAATTTAAATACTTAAGAATGTTCGTCCTTCAAACTAATTAAGTATAGGGCTGTTTCCTTTTTACTTAACTCGTAAAAGGGAAGTATTGTAATCGTGAAAAAATCACTCTCCGAGACTTTTTCAGATCTTCACGTTTCAGGGTTCCTAGATGACGTAAAAGATGTTTTCTCAATTCCGTCGGTCTGTCTGTATGTCGGCCTATCTGTCTTTTCGTGACGTAGCTAAAAAGCTACTTACCCGATTGACTTAAAATTTTGGTAAAAAATTAAGGGTCATATGTGGATGACCTGGTAACATTTTGATAAAAATCCAATATGATGGACAAAATGGCGGCCTAGTGAAGTGTTAAAAAATTATTTTTAAAAAACTACTTATCCAATTTATCTCAAATTTTGCAAAAACATCAAATATTATGTTAAAATCAAGTGGTAACATTTTGGTACGAATCCAAGATGGCGAAACAAAATGCCGGCATAATAAAATATTTAAAAATTCAGCCTAACTGCTAAATGATTTGATTTCAAATTATGTGCCATAACTAATTGTGGTATAGGGATCAAAACTAGCAAAATAGTGGTAATAATTAAAAAACTACTCATCCAATTTATCTCAATTTTGCAAAAAACATCAATTGATAGAGGTCAAAAAAATATGTCCCTAGACACCAAAAAACATGTTTTATCAATTCCGTCGGTCCGTCTGTCGGTCTGTGTGTCAGTTCGCGACATAGCTTTAAAACTACTTAACCGATTGACTTCAAATTTTAACCCAAAATTAAGGGTCATATGGGGATGGGCTGATAATATTTTGGTAAAAATCCATTATGGCGGAACAATGTTAAAAAATGTTTGTTAGAGTGGTGTATTATTTGGGGTTAAGATCCAGTAAAAAAAACAAGTATTTTTTAAATTGTCGACGTTTCGCAACTTAATTGTTACATCCTCAGGACACATATATAGATCCTATATCCTGCATGAAAAAAATGGTTTTCGTTATTAATCCTTTTTTTGTTTTGTTAGAGTGATGTATTATTTGGGATTAGGATCCAGTAAAAAAAACAAAAGACTATTTTTAAATAGTCGACGTTTCGCAACTTTATTGTTGCATCTTCAGGACACATATGTAGATTCTATATCCATCACGAAACCCATATTATCAGTCTATATATTCCGTTTGTACTCAGATATTTCTCAAATATTAAGTTTCTAAATGGTTTTCGTTATCGATCCTCTTTTTTTATGTTAGAGTGGAGTATTATTTGGGGTTAGAATCCACTAAAAAAATAAAAGACATTTTTAAATTTTCGACGTTTCGAAATTTAATTTTTGCATCCTCAGGACACACATATAGATTCTATATCCTGCACGAAACACATATTTTCAATGTTTACCTACTAGGTTGGGTCGCACATATTTTCCAGATATTAAGTTTCTAATTGGTTTTCGTTAACGATCCTCTTGTTTTTATATTAGAGTGGTGCATTATTTGGGGTTAGGATCCAGTAAAAAACAAATGTCTTTTTTTTTTTTTAAATTGTCGATGTTTCGCTACTGTATGTTTGCATCTTCAGGATATATATATATATATATATATATATATATATATATATATATATATATATATATATATATATATATATATATATATATATATATATATATATATATATATATATATATATATATATATATATATATATATATATATATATATATATATATATATATATATATATATGTCAGAGTGGTGTATTATTTAGGGTTAGGATCCAGTATTTTTTTAAATTGTCGACGTCTCTCAACAAGTGGTTGCATCCTCAGGATTCATGTTATATGCTGCATTATACCCATATTATCAGTTTTTACCTGCTCGGTTGGTTCGCAGATATTTTTATGTTTTTACTAAATGACTAGATATCGAACTAAATTAAGTTACATTTATTAATCCTAATAATAGAAAATATTCATAACGAGGGATGTTCAGGGTAAAGGAGTTTACCGATTTTTTTTATTTTCAACTAAAACGCTGATAGAAATCCTAGTAATATTAACCGATCCAGAAGAAGGCTGAAGTCACGCTACTGGCAACCCCGAGCCAATTATTATTAGAACACGCGTTTCTAATCTCATTACGATGAAATGGCGACATGAGAGATTGATTGGCATAGTTCATTTATGAAACTTCTTGGTGGAGTGCTATTCAGAGTGTAATCGGACTTTCGTAATACCAAAGACCGAATATATCCAAATAGACAGTACATGAGGTATAAATAAGTTTATGTCTACTTATTAAGAAATACAAAATACAATACAAAAAAAAATCGGTTAATTTCTTTTACCCTGATTTTCTTCATTATGAATCTTTCCTTTTATTAAGAATAATGAAGTGTGACACAACTTAATTCCTCACAAAGTCATTTAATAACAGATATCCATATACTGCCTTTTCAAACAATTATTAATGGACGTCATTTTGTTCCCCCATATTGCCACACTTGATCTTTTCGCATAATTTAAAATAAATTGTATTAGTAATTTTACACTGATTCTTTTAGGACTTTTATTTCTTCCCGCTGTGTTGAATTCGTACCAATTTATCCTTATATTACATTTCACTTTTGTGCAAAATTTGAAATCACTTGAATAAGAAGATTTTTTTACGCTGATTTTTTAAACATTTTATTTGGACGCCAAGTTGTTTCGCCATCCTGAATTCGTACCATAGTTTTACTAGTTTATATCACACCAAACATTTGCACAGAATTTGAAATTAATCTAAGTTAAGTAAGTGGTTTTTTCATGTCGATTTTTTAAATATTTTTTTTAGGCTGCCAAGTTGGATTCCTACAAAAATGTCACTAATTCATTTTTTGATATCAGTCGGAAAACTGAGAGGCAGACAGACCGACAGAATAATTGTGAAAACATGTTTTTTGGTATCTAGGGACGCTACAACGTGAATATGTATAAAACGTGTGAGGGTGATTTTTTTTCATGGTTCAAACATTTTATTTGGCCGCCATTTCGTTCGACCATCTTAAATTCGTACTATAATTTTCCCAATTTATCTCTGTACCACAGTTAATTCTTGCACCCAGTTTGAAAACAATTTAATAAGTAGGCTAATTTTTTTAATATATTAGCCGTTTTGTTTCGACATCTTGGATTCATACCAAAATTTTGTGAAAAAGTTCAGGTAAATTGGATAAGCAGTTTTTAGTCAAACTTGTTTTTACATTTTACTAGGCCGCCATTTTGTGTTGCTTTATTGGATTTTTATCAAAATGTTATCAGTCATCCCTTTTGATCCTTAATTTTTAACCAAAATTTGAAGTCAATCGGGTAAGTAGTAGAGTGACAGACTTAAGGAATTGAGAAAACATATTTTTTCGCATAAAACGTGAAGATCCGTAAAAATCTAGGAGAGTGATTTTTTAGTTTGTTTCAGTTCCTTTACGAGGGAAGTAATTATTGTACTATAGCGAGGGAAATAGTTATATAGGGATGACCTGGTAACATTTGTCAAAAATCTAATATGGACGGAAAAAAATGGACTAGTGAAATGTTTAGTCAATTTTGGACATAAATCCGTTATTACGTAGGGATAAAATGATAAAAATTTTAATATGAATCCAAAATGGCGGCTTAATAAAATATTTAAAAAATCAGCTTGAAAAACGCCTTATTATATTGATTCCAAACCTTGTTCAAGAATTAGGGGTGATATAGAAACGAACTGATAAATTGTGGTATGAACTCAAGATGGCAGAACAAAATGGTGATCAAGTGAAATCGTGAAAAAAATCACACCACCAGGTTTTTTTCACGTTCTTAGATGTTAAATAATATGTTTTCTTAATTCCGTATTATGTATGTGAGTCTGACAATCTATCTAACAGTTCGGGCATAGCTAAAACTGTGATTGACTTCACATTTTAGTCAAAAATTAAGGGTCATATGATGATGACTTGTAACATTTTGGCAAAAATCCAATATTGGTAATTGGTAATTATCCAACTTGCCTAAAACTTTACACAAACATCAAGTGTTACATAGAAATCAACTGGTAATATTTTGGTAGGATCCAAGATTAAAGGACGGCATACTAAAATATTTAAAAAATTAACCTAAAAAAATCAAATCAAATCAATTAAGTGTGATGTAGAGAAAAATCAACGTAAAACATCTTCTTATTCCGTGACTTTAAATTTTGCACAAAAATTAACCGTGATTTAATGATAAACTGGTACGAATTCAACATATTGGAATAAAAAACAAAAAATCAGTGTAAAATTACTTATACAATTTATTTTAGATCATGCCCAAAAAAATCAATTGTAGTATAAGTAAAAACTGGTAAAATATTGGTACGATTCTAGTATGTTGGAACAAAATGGCGCTTAATAAAAATGTTTGAAAAAACAGTAATATGTTACTAAATAACTATGTGCGTAACTAAATTGGATCCCAGTTCACTATTCCTGATAAAAGGAATGATTCATAACGAGGGAAGCTCAGGGTAAAAGAAACGTATCGATTTTATAAGAAATATATGCAGATTTTGTTGTAGGAAATATTATCCATAATAAATATATAAGTATGATGTGTAGAAAGTCATAAACATGAAATATATGTTTCAGAATTGTGCACTCTGTGTTCCATTTTAGCTCTTTTATGTGGTAATTGACTTACTACTATGGTGTGACTTTTTTGATATGATATGTTTTGCACAATCTATCGAAAATTATAAAAACAAAATAATGTTTTTATAAAGCCATGTACGTTTTTAAATAAATTTACCCAGAAGAATAACAACTAACAAATTTTTAATCCTTCACTAAATCCTGAACAAGTGTTACCAAAGAAAATGAAGATGCCGCAAAAAACATTAAAATGTTTATGAAATGTTTCAACGGCCTGTACCCAAAGTAGTAAAGAAACAAAATTTAAACCATTTGTGCTCAAATTTGTGCAAATTTACCTCCACATTAGGCATAGTGAATTTCTGAAGTTGTTATCTAGACGAATGCGACATTAATCTTCATTTTTATATAACAATAAAAAATAATTTAGTCGAAGCATACGTAAATAAGGCCCGATTGTTAAATCTGGATATTTCTAGATACTGGTCAAAAATATCAGGCTCGAAGATTTTTCGAGAAGGGCAGGTATATATAAAATTTGGTATGTCCTTACCAGAGGGGACTAAACAGACATCGGTTATTCCAGCCACCTCAACTCAATTTATCGAGATTAGTATATGATGGCGTGCGTTTAGCTAAATTACATTACACATTTTAAATCCACTAAATATAAAATCGTAGTTTACATGATCGGAGATGATATGGCTCTTCGAAACGTTGTAAATAATGTGAACTAAAGCAATCCAGAATCCAGGCAGACACTATCCACGCTTGCCTTTTATATTTTGTAAAAGTCAAAGATTTATTTCCTTACGCAGAGCACCAATACCAAACGCGTTCCGTCTATAACGAACATCTCCAAACCCCATTTATCATAAATCGCACTTATAGAGAAATGTTTTGTATTTAGCACCAATAGTCTTTCATGTGTTCCCATTTCTGGTAGAAAGACTCAGCAGCAACAAAAATAAATTGTATTCATATAAATATTACACCAAATCATTTGTCTTCCAATATTATCACGTTCATTAATCCTCGATTATTTTTGCTCGCTCGCTCCTTTCTGGCCCCTTTGACATGTTAGTTAGTTTTGTATATATTATATTACATCGCAACCTTAATTTCATAATTTATAAGTATTAGTAACAGAATATTTGCTGCAATACATGGAATGACCATTTTCAAACACAGGCCTACTCCACAGGGTTCACATGAAAATTTCATTCTGGTTAATATTTAAAATAGAAGTGGTTCACATTAGTTAAAAAACTGAAAATGAATAATAATGTAATTAAGAATATCTTGGGTAATATTTGAAACTATCATTGTTTGAAGTCAATAAATAGTTTTTGAATTTGAATTTTTGAATTTCAATTTACAATAAATGAAAATAGGCTTTATGTTGTCACAAAAAATAATAATTGTTCCGAAAACACTTTCCAAGCCGAAATAGAAACCTTAACTTTGTAGCTCTCCCCATTCCCAAATTAGTTGTAATCAAAATTGACCATAATATTGTGATAGTCACCCTGTACAGGGTGTCCCATTTTCGTAGGTTTTACGGGGTTTCCAGCTTATGAGTAGAGATAGAGAGATGCGGTTTTCGCGACACCGTGCTACTTTTCGATGAAACTAAAGAGGCCGCAAACAGATTTGCCCTAACCATTTTAATTTCCGTGCTACAGGGTGATTTTGAAAATTTGTCATTTTCGGACACCCCCTGTAACTCAGCTATCGTAAAATATATTTAAAATGTTTCAACTGGTATTTATAGATTTTTTCACGTATAATTCAGTGGCATACTCAGATTTTTGTGAGAGTCATAGTTTTTGACATATTGGCATAACCTACTATTTTTTAAATGGGAGACCCTATATATTATTTTTTCATCTTATTCTTCGTGTCGAGAGCTTTTCAAAAACATACCATAAGTCATATTTATTTTCATAAATAACATGAAAAAATGCATTTTTCTTTAAACGGATTTATGGCATAGCAGATCAATCGAAATAAGAGAAGGTGGCTGTGGTAGCCATGGCAATGCCAACAAAAATATGATCAGGCAGCCATTACTGCTGTCATTTTTGGCATTATTGCGTTTAAATTTTTCTTGACGTCTATTATAATTATTGTTTTTAATATGGCTCAGAATCAAAAATTTGAATATTTTGAGAAATATGATATGAACGCGTGTTTTATATTGTCTAATGAAGATGCAGATCAGGCGGCAGAGCTTTATCTGAACAGGTTAGTTCTTTTTTATCTTCCTGCATTTTGACTTTATTGGTTCGCTTTATTTTATCTTAGATATCCCGAGAGAAGACAACCAGAAAAAAGAATTTTTCAAAAAATTAAAAATAATCTTTGCCAATATGGATCTTTTAACAAGCCTCGATCGTGAACTTACAATAAAGACAACGAAGAATCTGAGGTCAACGTTTTAGCCCTCGTTCAGACAGCTCCTGAAACATCTTGCAGGAAAATAGACGAAGAGGCGGGTGTACCGAAAACCAAAGTGCAAAAAATTTTGAAAAAGCACAAATCCAAACCCTATAAATACAAACTTGTGCATCATCTGCATCCTGGTGATGCAGAGCGCAGATTGGAGTTCTGCAATTGGTTTATAAATATGAAGGCAGAAGATATCGATTTTGAAAAAAAGATTATTTGGTCAGACGAGGCACATTTTACTAGTTCAGGGATTTTAAATAGACACAACACGCGATTTTGGAGTCAAGAAAACAACCATGTTATTTTTCCTAGGGAGCGTCAGGGCAGATTTGGATTCAATATCTCCTGTTTTATTTTCAACCGAAAAATAGTTTACCAAATATATGAAGGAAATCTGAATTCGATTGGTTACGTGCGAATCCTAGAAGACGCATTAGGAATTTTGGATGATGTTCCCTTGGCTCAACTAAATAGGATTTATTTCCAGCAAGACGGAGCTCCAGCCCACAATGCCAGAATAAGTCAAAACTGGCTTAACGACCATTTTCCTGGAAGATGGATAGGAACACACGGACCTGTTCGATGGCCACCACGATCCCCTGACCTCTCAGTTTTAGATTTCTTTTTGTGGGGTTATTTAGAAAACAAGGTTTATGTAAGGCGATACGAAAACTTAGAACAACTAAGAATGGCCACCGAAAACGCTTTTGCAGAGTTACAAAGACAGTCATTTACAATAGAAAATGCATTAAAAAGAATTTTTAAAGTTTGTCACACTTGTAGGACACATAATGGTCTACAATTTGAACAATATTTGTAGTTTTAATGAAATTATAATTATTACCTTTTACCTACTTCCTAATTTTTTCTGATGCTGTTACTTTGTTATTTCGTTAATAAATATTTGTTAACTTTTTCCATGGCTCCACAGCCACCTTCTCTTATTTCGATTGATCTGCTATGCCATAAATCCGTTTAAAGAAAAATGCATTTTTTCATGTTATTTATGAAAATAAATATGACTTATGGTATATTTTTGAAAAGCTCTCGACACGAAGAATAAGATGAAAAAATAATATATAGGGTGTCCCATTTAAAAAATAGTAGGTTATGCCAATATGTCAAAAACTATGACTCTCAGCAAAAATCTGAGTACGCCACTGAATTCTACGTGAAAAAATCTATAAATACCAGTTGAAACATTTTAAATATATTTTACGATAGCTGAGTTACAGGGGGTGTCCGAAAATGACAAATTTTCAAAATCACCCTGTAGCACGGAAACTAAAATGGTTAGGGCAAATCTGTTTGCGGCCTCTTTAGTTTCATCGAAAAGTAGCACGGTGTCGCGAAAACCGCATCTCTCTATCTCTACTCATAAGCTGGAAACCCCGTAAAACCTACGAAAATGGGACACCCTGTACATGAATATAACATCATATTTCTTTTTTGGAAGTAATTAAAATAGTATTAAATACACAAATTAAAACTATAACTTGTAGTAAGGCCTAAGTTAAAATAGTTGGCATTATTTTCGCGAATAAGGAGGAATAAGTCACACAATTTTATTTTCAAGGCAAGAGCTATGACTACATGCTAGAGTCCGACCGAAGGTGATTTTTTTGGCTGAAGCCGAAGCTGATGCCGAACGTCGACTCCTCTCACGAAGCCGAAGGAGTTCTATCCTATTTTGAAATTAATATCTGAACTAGCAATTCGTCATATTTTGTAATTATAAGTTGTAGTACGATAAGCAAAATTTAATTGAAGTTGCGTTTTTTAATACAATGGGAAATTTATTATTTTAACGTACGTAAAACAACTTTTTCTTTGATACGAAAAGAAAAAATGGGCAAATTGGCTTTTACCCAGAACTTTCCTCATAATAGAAAAAAGTTCTGTTACAAGGGCATTATCTATTTTTGTATCCAATCCAAGTAACCAGAGCTTACCTTAACCTAATAGAACCGTCATAGTATTGCAATTTCTACAATATCTATACTTATTACCAAATAAATATATGTATATATCAATTATGTTACATGTATGTGATTGAATACCTTACAATTTACCGATTTTTTTAAATGTACGTTCCTTTATGATATTCATTTTGCATATATTTCCTATCGTTTTTTTTTCACATTTTTATATTGTGTTTATCTAACCGAAAGTCACAGTTTTATTGCGCATAAGCAAATAAGAATTTGTTTAATTTATATCTCTAACCATCATTCAGATTCAAACAAATATATATATTTTTAATGTCTACAGCTTTTTTGCCAAGAACTAACATATTTACAAATATTCATTTACTTACCATACCTACTTAAACAAAGTTACTGCTTCAATACTCCAGTATACAATTTCTCAAAACTTGCTTTTATTTGTTGTTATATAATTTATTTTAATTTTCATATTTTGAAGGTTTTTTATTTATTTTTTGTAATTTTATTACATAATCTTTAAAAAAATTAATTATCACACTTATTATTTACCTTTATAAAAAGAAGGCCTTTATTATAGAAAATGGAATTTTTTATTTTACCTACTTTTTAAACATTAACATATATAATTGACAAAATTTTACCCGTTCACCCATATTTCGTGCTTAATTTCTATGCAAAATTTAAACTTAATTGGACTAGTAGTATTTTGATACTGATATTTTAAACATTCAATTAGGCCGCCATTTTGTTTTCCTGTATTGATCCCTTACCAAATGTTTATCAATTTAGCTCACATTTGATTTTTGAGCAAAATTTGAGGTAAATTGGATTAGCAGTTCTTTAGTAATAATTTTACAGGTTGCCATTTTGTTCCGCCATAATATTGAATTTTTGCCAAAATGTTACCATATCATCCCCATATGACCCTTAATTTTTGACCAAAATGTAAAGCCAATTGGTTAAGTAGTTTTTTAGCTATGACACGGACATACAGAGAGGCCAACGAAATTGAGGAAACATGTTTTTCGGCATCTGGGGACCCTAAAAGTAGTTATAATAGGGGAGCGCCTCCTCCTCCTCCTCTTCCTCTCTCTCATGTCCCTCATTCTTAACTTCCTCCCCTTTTATTCTCATTCGCATCATATTTTTAATTTTTTCTCTTTGTTCTCCCACATTTGATTTTGTATTCTTAAGTCTTATAAATAGGTGCATCATGATAATTTTAGTATGCCGAGGCACATTTACTAAGCTGTGCTCGAGTTGCGTAAAAAGTTATTTTTGAATTTTTCCACCAATTTTGTATAAAACAAAAAGAAAAAATGTGTCAAGTAATAAGTGAATTATGTGTAATCGCGAAAAATTAACTACAACTATCAGACAGTTAAAAGTTAAATATCTCAATTTCTTTGAAGTGATTTCGAAAGATGAATACACCAAGCTGTTTTATCCACTGAAACGAGATTATTTGGAAGCAATTGACTGTTGTGATGATTATTTAGAAGGAATTATAAGCCTTACTACGTTTTTCAATACATTTGGGAAATCATACTTTGTAGGAGAATTAAGCCACCTAATAGAATTTATAGGAGAAGATTGCCAATTTATACCTGCTATTATTGCAACCCAAAAGAGGTTTCAATTATATGAAGATAAAAAACAGGTATTATCAAGGAAAGTTAATCCTATTCGCAAGAGACGTCCCCCTACATATTTAAAATATTATGTTAAATAAATGAAATGGCTGAGTTGCTGATTGCAGTTAAATTATTAGAGGAGAAATTTAGTAATCTTTCAAAAACCTATTTCTCATATTGTATGGCAAGTGGTCCGGAGTGGATAGACTTTTATTGTAATCAATCTGCGGAATTCGTAAAGGCTGCCCTCTGTTGCAACAAATACATTGAAACAATAAATTTTTTTCAACTTATTCAAGATCTAAAAGATATTGGCTTTGGTTACTATTTAAAAGACTTGAAGCAATTTATTGACGAGGATACTATTCTTCAAGAAATTGAAAAGGAAGAATAAATTTAATAATATTTACAATGGAGCAAATGGTTACTGAAATGTATGAAGAGTTTATTATATCTGCTGCATACTTCCAATATTTATCAATTGTAGGCGAAGAAGACGCAGAAGGACAAGATTTGTCAGCATATGTTAATAATATAGATCGAATGGAACAATGTAAATTAGCCGCTAAATTTTGTAATGATTATTTAAAATATAAAAATGAGTATGAACTTTTAAATGAATTTAGAAAATTAGATTTAAGGTATCATATTAATTGTATTCAATCATGGTTGGTTAATGCAAAATAAAAAGGTAATTAAGTTTTTTTATATTTTTATTCATTCATAAAACAATTGTCATATAAAAATAACACATTTGTCAAAGCACACATACAAGGTGATTTTGAATGATAGAAGCATTTTGGTTCCATTAGCTTTAGCGCTGGTTGTTCATCTATTTCAATCACAGGCTTTTTAGAATATTTCTGTATAAAATCCTTTTTTTTGCTTCCTTTTACAAAAACAAAATCTGCTTTCTTCGTAAGTGTTTCAATTATTTTTGGGAAATGATGTAATGGAGTAAATCCATTATTCCAATGTATACAATGATAATTTTTCGTTAACCATACCGCCTGCTTGTGACAATCAGGTAAAAGAAACTCCATTGGAAAAGGCTTTTTAAAAATGTAATGAGTCATTTCATAACCATCAAAAGCTGCAAGCTCTTTCGGTATAAATTTATTTTTTTCATCCTTGAATCCTTGAATATCTATAACCAATCTCATATTTTCAAAGCAGCAAATTTTTTAATGAGACTTTTTTTACTTGAATAATTTGCAATTTCTTCTTTCAGGTGATTAATTTTAAAAATAAATTTTTCAATTTGTAGTTGTAGTTTTGATGTCATGACTAAAACTAAAAGCTTTTGAAAATTTCTTTAAATTAAATCGAAATATGAAAATAGTGGGGATAAAGTTTATAATTGTTTCACAATTTTAGTAAGAGGGTTGTAGCTAAATAATTTGTCATGTAAAATAAGACAATAAGCAGAAGTATCTTTTTTAATTGCATTGTGTGTCTCAAATTCAATTCTCATTACTACGGATCCCGTTTGAATTGTTTCTTTTTGATGGGAGCAATCAATATGTGTAATAGGACTAATGTTTTTGAATTGTTCAGGATTAAAAATGGGTTCATTTGGAACACCATAGTAAGTTGGCAAACATTTCGTATAAAGCAGAAAATTTGTTTTCTTCGAAATTTAAGTACAAATCGTGATAAGGATATCTTTCAGAATTTAAATATACTCTAATATTTGACAAGGTAATATTGTCAAATTTACTCATATCTTTAACAATTTTCCCTTTTCTGTTTTCTTGAAAGCCAATCACAACATGACGAAGAGCTTCTAGTTTACTAGTTGTTTTTACCGGCCATGTGTGACGGGCTGTTTCGGTTAGAGAAGAATATTCAATAAGTTTCCAACTCCTGAATCCTATCAATATATCTTTATTTGATTCTAATATTTTTGATAGAGCAAGTTGTTGTGGCATATCAACTAGAATGTGAGGAACTTTCCAATAAATTTTATCGAAAGTAACCAATGGAATGTCAGGAGCAGTAACAAGGTGTGCCGGATCTTCTTTGAAAATAACACCATCTAAATCATCAGTTGATCTAATAAGAACCAATTCCTGTTTCATATTCATAATAATTTTTCTGTAATCTTCAAAAAATCGTAAAAGCATTTTTAGTGGTATGGATACGGAGAATTTTCCATCATTATCAACTAAAATTGTATCACCTTCTTTCCGATGTGGAAACCAACCTGCATTTTCCAGTTTTAAACTTTCGTTAGTATTGTGAGAAAGGTAGCTTTTTAAGGTTGATGCTAATCCAACATTTCTTATTGAATCTATAGTAATTCCGTTTAGTTCATAGCGGATTTCTCTGAACAAAAAGGCTATACCATTGTTAATAAATAGCAATTCTTTCTTATATTTACCTTCTGTATTAGTTAATTTTCCTTCGATATAAAGTAAACTATCTGATGGTAGAGTGTAAGCATCGAGTTCTTGAATTGGGATCCTTATTTCATCATTGTAATCGAATTTTGAAGAAATATATGGTTGATATGTGTGAAGCTCAGAACTGACGATGGAATTGTCTACATAAAGCTTTTCGTTTACGTTTAATATGTTCATTATTTTAAAACAGTGAAACCCAAGGATGTGAGAAATTTACGATTATCTCGTCTTAACTTGTTGGTGTTGGATTTGATACTGAACTGTTGTTTAGGCTTTTTTTTTTATAAGTTTTTACTTTGTTGATAGTGGTAGGAGCAAGTCTCATCCCAAGGGCTCTATTATATCTAACAACCATTTTATATTTCACTTGTTTGTAAATGTAACCTTACTGTTATAGTTTCTCCTCTAAAACTGATAAGTTCTCCGTCTTGATCAACTATTTTAACTGTTATATTGTTAATTGCTTTGACGCTAACTGGAAAATACAAAATGGGCAAAGGAGATTCAACTATTTTATACCCTGGAGCTACAGTTGGATAAAACAGGTGAATAATATGAACAGGT
The DNA here is from genome assembly GCA_030620095.1 of Kuschelorhynchus macadamiae. NCBI lineage: Eukaryota > Metazoa > Arthropoda > Insecta > Coleoptera > Curculionidae > Kuschelorhynchus > Kuschelorhynchus macadamiae. The sequence continues at coordinate 729,893 of JAUTXW010001856.1, forward strand.
TTACCATTATTGTAAGAACCGACACAAATATTACAGTCAATACAAATAGCATTCACCTTAGTTATTTTTGCAACATTATCTGATTCTTCCTCTTTCATAGCTTCTAGTATCCTCTATCGAATCTTCCTTGGTAAAATCAATTATTCTACTACACATTAAAAAAGTTTTTAGAGCATTAACATTTGCTTTTAAAAGAAAAAAAAAATTTTCATTCGGAAATAAATCTTCTATACTTTCTCTTATGTATGTTTCTATATCTGTAATGTCATAAGTTCCGTCGGGAATAACAATTACTTTATTATCTATATAAAATTTATTATATCCTTCTTTTATATTGGGGATAGTCATAAACGTTTCAAAATCAGCTAAACCCAGGTAATATTGTTTTTCATCCTCTAAATATATGGGCGGATTAAAATCAGCAGACAAAACAGAACTGTTTCCTGATATGGCAATTGTGGTAGACATTGCAGTTTATTTATGAATGAGATATTACAATAAATAATGAGTTTATATATTTTTTTGCAAAAATTTTAGGGATAGTTGACCACAGTTATATGAATTAAATTTTTGTTTATTTTCATAAGTATAAAATACATCCACTTTGCCATTCGAATTAAAATATTTGAGAAGTTCAAAATGTGGTTTTAAATTTCCATAACTATCAAAATATATTACATTTTTGTTATTTTTAATATAAGCAGTCCAATGAGATCCTTTATTTTGTTTTTTATCCAAATTTACAATACCACATTCTTTCAGATTAATTTTTTTTGGAAGTTCATCGAGCATAAAAACACCTCTAAAGCCAGTTATTTTTAATAGCTTTACATATTTAATAATATCATTGTTCGTAAGTGCTCTTTTTGGAAAACTTATTTTGAGTTTTTTTTTTGTCTGATTGCTTTCATTTTGACGGATCCTCCTTTATAAGGTCTAATAAATAGTCCCTTTCCTTTATATGGTCTAATATATAATCCTTTGCCTTCTTTAGAAGCATTTTCCATTGCAATATTATGTCTATGTATTTCTTCTAGTTGCTGTTTAGCTGCTTTAGCATCATTTACTGCCTTAGCAATTCCTGCCGCGCCTCCACCTAGTGCACCCAGGGCGCCAAGAATGGGAAACGAAAGAGGTAGAAATCCTCAAATTTTTTTGGGTGTTCGAATGATACGTTTTTTTCTCAATTTAAGTTTACCCCCTTTTGTATTTTTTAATCCCAAACCGAACTTTCTTTTACCCTTCATTATTCCTGCAACACTTAAAGCTGCAATTTTTTCACCAATAGAAGAATCTTTAGCTTTTACCCTATCCCAGGCTTTTTTTTTCTAATATTTGGTTAGATATGTGTCTTTTTGATAAATCTTCAGTCTGAGAGTAAGATATATCATGTTCTTTGGAAGCGGAATCCAATGGATTTATACCAACGTCACCTCCAGTTAATCTTTTTTCCAAGTTGGTGCCGGGACCACAATAATTATATCCTGGTATATGAACTTCGAAAGCTAGTTTACTAATTAATTTATTTACTAAACCAGAGCCTTTTCTATTACGTGTTTTAATAGTTTTTTTCAACTTATGACGACCCACAGTCATTGAAGTTCTTTTTTATACTAAAAGCACATTGACATTTTTCTGGTAAGAATGATTAAGAATGAGGATTGAAAAACAAAAATTCTCATTACCAGTAAATAATCATGACGAAAAAATTTTAAACAGTTGAGAAAGCATGGTGACTTATTTTGCGGTGGTTCAAAAAGAAGGCTTATAGTTGGTTGCAGTGGTAGCGGTAAAACCAACGTTATGCTTACACTGCTCGAGCATCCTAATGGAATTAGGTTTGAAAATGTTTATGTTTATTCAAAGTCATTAGATCAACCAAAATATGAATATTTAAGAAAGTTGTTAAAGCCTATGAAAGAAATTGGATACTTTGAATATGATAGCGATGAAAACATTATTTCACCTCATGAGATAAAGCCAAATTCCGTTATCATTTTTGATGATATTCCTTGTCATAATCAATCTATTATTAGGGACTATTTCACGCATGGAAGGCATAGAAACACCGATTGTTTTTTTATTTTTCAAGGATATTCCTCAATCCTTAAACGTCTAATTCGAGAAAATGCAAACTTATTAATTTTATTTAAACAGGACTGTTTGAGTTTAAAACATATATATAATGACCACTGTATTGGATATGACATTTGATCAGTTTAAAAATATTTGTGCTAACTGTTGGATGGATCCATATGGCTTTCTTGTAATTGACAAAGATTGTGAAGTAAATCACGGCAGATATAGGAGTAAATTCGATTCCTTTATATATTTATAAAAGTAAAAAATTTGCAGTTTTATTTCATTTAAAACTTGTACAGCATGGATAAACGTTTAGCTCGAGAATTAATAAGATCGAGACAAGCCGTGAAGCAGAAATATCAAAGCTTGAAATTAGCTACTTCTACTGCTCAGTCCGAATTAGAACAAACTTATAGACCAATAACACAACCACTTAAACAGATAATTTCAAGTATTGGTAAATCCGAACCATTCGATTTAAAAGAAGAAAGAGTTTCAAAGTATGAAGATATCAAAACACCTACAAAGCTTTATAAAACATCAACTCCGACGAAAAATATTCAGAAAACAGGAAAAACTCCGTTACTCCCTACAGAACTACCAACATTTTTAAATGACAGTAGTATCACTTCTTCCTCTTCTGTAGTACAACCATTGTCATCAACTGTTATAGCAGAAACTTCAGATCCTTCTAGTGACACAACAACAAATTTAAACTTGTCAGACATATTGGAACAAACTAGAAAAACAATTCAAACCTATGTTGGTACACCATCATATAAAGATTACTTAGCAGATTTTCATGAATTGCCCAGATCATATATTGATGAGGGTGTGAAAGATACACAACATAAATTTGACCATTATTATGGAATAGTTCATGACCTCGAAACGGATAAGTTTTCTTTTGGTTTAACACAGATACCGGTAGAAATTATTGGAAAAGACATTAAAGTGGGAGGAATAACGTACACAGGCACGCCAGGTTTATACGAATTGCTTTTCAAAAAAGAATCGAAAGGTTATAAGAAGGAAGATTTAGTTAATTACATGAACATTCTAGCTAAAACAAATGTATATCGTAGGAATTTTGATTCAAATGAACAAGTTCAAGGAAATACATCACACAAATATGTTACAATAATAGGACCATATTTACAAAGAAAGGGGATTACAAAGACAAAAACCTTGCCAAGATTAGTTACAGCATTTAACAAACCAAAACCTCCGTTTAGAACAACTAGAGCCAAATCTACAGGAAAGGGATTAATTTTGAAAACAAACAGATCAAATACAGACTATGTATACTGGAATAATGTAAACGAAATTGTTGATAGGCTACGTTTATTAATTTCATCAAGTGATGCCGGAAATAATGCTCATAGTAACGAGATTATCTCTATTATTGAAGAATTAAGAGAAGATAAAGTAATACTATAAATAACAGCTATTAAATATAATCATATTTATTGTTTAATGAAAGCTCAACATGACAGTTGATAAATTTGGACGCCATATTTCAAAACAAAATCAAGAGAGAATAAGTGACATTAATAATTTAAAAAGGAGATTAGGTGAAAATGAAACAAATAATGAAATCTTTGCTAAAAAGCTTAAGGTTTTTGATGAAAATTTTTTAAAGTATGAAAATCAGATTAAAGGATGTTATACCTCAATTGAAAACGTTAATAAACAGTTGCTAACGCTAAATCAAATAAGTAAAGATTTGCAATTTTTAAATGAACATGTTAAAAATGAAGACAAAAAATTAAGTGATGATATCAACAAAATTAATAAAATAATGGAAACAAATATAAGAGAAGTAATAATTGAAAAACACAAGGAAAAAATTAAACAATTAAGAACTTTTATAAAAGGGTTAGATGATGAAAAAAAAAGAAATCAAAATAGCATTCTTAACAGTAGAACAATTGACCAACTCACTTTGGAAGAAAATCAACAATATATTTCCTTGGAAAATATAATGTCCAGTGTAATTAAGAAATTAGAACAAGAATTAAATAAAACAGAGGAGGAATTCAAAAATAGTGATAGTAGATCAACTACTTTCTTAACTGGAGAGATAAAAAAATCCTTTAATGCGTTAGAAAAGGAGATTACTTTCACCACGAAAGCAAAAGCAGTTGTAAAAAAATAACAATAAAATACTTAATTTAAATATATGTAAAAGTTCATAAATAAGGATATTAATAATACTATATAAAATGTGTAGCTTGAAGACTTATTTTGAATGGTTACAATTATTCGATTCCTATTTTTCCATAAACAGTTATTTAAATCACAATTCCTAGCAAATTTCTTATGCTCCACAATAGGATCATCATAACTTAACCAATCAAAAATTTCAATACCACAATAAAAACATTTACAAATATCATTGATTGAAGTATAGTAAAAGCCAGCTCCAGCTAACACTTGGGGTCTCAATTTTCCTTTCCATTTTTTAAAAGTGGAAAGTCGTTTTTCATATGTTTTAAAATACCTGTTATCAATTTCTTTGTCAAAAGTTTCTAAGCACATTTTGTGAAAGACTTATGAAGACTAACTTTGGTTTCAAAAACAACAAATTTAAATACCTTATAATATTTACATAAATATATCTAAATCTTCATGTTCTGCATTCCATTGATACAAAGCAATATCTTGGTGTCCCCAAGCTAATGTATTAAAACTATAGGGAATTTTATACCGCTTATCATCTTCGGAACTCATAGCCAATTTATTAATTAACTCTGTAAAAATTGTATGTTGTCTAGATCGAAAAACATACATTGAACAAAAGGTTTTAGAATGATTTTCAACAACATCTTTATAATGAATAAAATCCAACTGCTTTTTAATTGCACTTTTTTTTAACACCTTTTGCTTTTTTTGTTAAACTGTTTTCCGTTTTAATACAATATGCTTTTGCTCCAGTACCAAAGAAAGCAGTAATGGGTTCACCAGCATATTCATCTTTGAATTTTCCTATAACTGACTTTGTAATAGGCATTTCATGAATATTATTAAATTCATAATTAGGTGTGTCAAATTTGTGAATATTTTTTATCATGTCAGAATAAATATTTGGAGTTGTGACTTCTAAAATGAACGAATCGGTATCGGTGTATAAAAGTGAAATATTTTCCTGATAAAGAGGTTTTAAAAAATTATAAAAGAAATCATACATGACAGTTTTAGATATATCTAATATTGAGAAGCCTACATATATTGGTTTATTGTAAGTAACTTGAATCTTTTGCATTTGAATAGCTACCAAGTTTTCAGAAAATATTGTTAAGTCCTTGAAATATGGTTTTGCAATTAAATTCTCAGCACCATCTTTTCTTCTATTTTTTCCCACTCTGTGACAAGTCTTACGTCAATTCTCCTATCAACATTTTCCATAGTCTTGCCATAAATACTATTATTTGCCAACTTGTAAGTATTACGATCAAATTCATTCTTTGAATCATTTCTTAATCTTGAATTCAAGTCTATATATTTTTTCAACCAATCAGATTGAGAAAACTGTAAAACTCTATGAACTTTAGTTAACTTGAGTCCATGTTCCAAACATTGTTTTAATAATTGATAGTGAATAACATATTTTGATTTATCATTTAAATTGGGTATTAATTTTATGCATTTAGAATTTGGCGGTTTTAAGTTTTCTGGACAAAACGGAAAATCGTTATGATAGGAATGTAGACTTGTAGGATATTCTAAATCAACTTCTAAAACATATCCCTTATTAGATTTTTTAGAAATATTCATAATATTTAAATCATTGATTTCTTTATCTGTTAACCAAACAATCCCGTTGGAATGTGCTGTGACATTGCATAACCATACAAATTTGTTGCATCATAATAAATTATGTATTTAGTTGGCTTTAAAGGATCAAAATTTAAAAGAAATGGATTATTAGCTTCAGATTTTCTACAAATGCAAGAGCTCACACCACCGCGAACGCTTTTTTTGAAAAAGTGTATCATATCTGGATCAGTTAACAATTCTAACTCTATTCCAGTATAACGCAAACACGCCTCCCAGGATAAACCTGGAAAAGTGTAAAAATGAGCTGGATCGAGCTTATATGTGGATAAACAAGTGCTTCTAAAAATTTCAAAAATATCTGCCAAAAGTAAAGTATCAGAGAGTAAGTAAACGTCGGAGTATTGACCAAGAGATTTACATTTAAACAATTGCCAAACCTTTACAGCTCTTTGATATTCTGCATCACTGATGTGCTCATCCGTTAAAGTATTATAAAATTGGTCTTTCTGAGGTAAAGTTGTTTCTTCTAATTTTAAATAATCATCAATATAACTGTAAGGAAATACACCTTTTTGCCGAATAAGTTTAAATCTTTCTTCATCATTGAAAATTTTTTTTATTTCCTTACATTGTTCATCTTTTAAGCTTTCAGAGAGTTTTGATAAAGAATGGGATAGAAATTGAAAAGAATCAATAAACCTTAATGATATATTTTTTTTCTTAGAATTTTGTGTCTTTTTATCAAAATAGTTATCCACATGAATAAGCTTTTCAAATGAAATATATTTTTCCTTGTTTTGTGCGATAACTGTTAGTTGTTCTTTGTTTAAGCATAATTTTTTAAGAAATAGATGAGAATCATAATTACGCAAATTATGCAATATAACTGGAATAAAGTTAGGTATTCTGTAATTTATGTTGCAGAGTGAATGAGCTGGACCTCTATAAAGACCGGTTATATGACAATGATCTGCAACCCTGTCATTTAAAAGAGGTTTATTACAAATATGACAAACTTTTTCATAGTTATGATAAATTTTGTCCAGTTCGTTCAAAGGGATCATTTTTTTAGGAGCCTTTAAATATTTATTGTATATGTTATACACATCTCTTTCTAAAGAATTTATAAATAATGTATCACAATTTTGACCTCTATATTTTTCAAATTTAGAATAATTATCGTCGAAGGAACATTTAAGGTAATAAGCAAATGAATGTGGAATATGTTCATATTTTTTTAAGGTGTATGAAGTATTAGGATTTTTATCAACATTGTCATTATTTAAAGGCTTTAAAATGCATTCAAAATCTGCATACACCACGAAAGGAACTTTCATTTGTTTATGATAATTTACAAATTTCAAAATATTATCATATGAATAGTTTCCAAACTTATCTTTTATTAATTCTTTAGAAGGTAGGTTAATTCGTAAATGATCACAATCATAGCTATTGTGTTGTAATAAATTTTCTTCTGTAGGGAAATATTGTAAACAACCATCGCAAATATATTTTTTCCGTGATGTTTAGAAATTTGTGCAGAAACTAGTTTTGATAAATCTTTAATATAGCAATAATGAAAAGTTTTTTCATCATCATCACTTATTAACAATAAATTGACATGTTGATTTTTTTTATTCGATGAATAATAAAGTGGACCAATTACTTCATACCCCTTTTTAGGATTTATAATTTCTAATCCATATACATTAATAGAAATGTTATTTTTTTCTTCAAAAATCTTAATGTTCTTTAGCAACATTGGAAATTTTATACCTGACATATCCAAAACAGAAGAGTAGTGTGGGTAGGATGAAGTTTCAAAATCTAATCCGCTTGGTTGGTGAAGAGCAGACACAACTGCACAGGCGAAGCAAAAGTTGTCATCATTCCTAATGTTGATCACAGCTTGACGTCTCTTGATCTCTTGAGGAAGTTCGATAAAAGATGAGGCTCTCAGCGGATTGTGCTTGTTAACATTAATTTCCAAATGAAGTAAATTCATCAAAGACCATCCTGCAACGTAAAAATTAAAAAAATTACTTTTTTTGTTGCTGTTGTAAAATCGAAAATAAATTCTTTACCTGAATCTCTTTCTGCAAATTCATCAGCTTTCTGGTCAATAATGGTGCAGATTTGCTCTAACAGTTCTTTTTTCTGATATCCCTGGCAAATGACTTGGAACGGCGCATTAAAAGATTTGACATCATAGCTGTCGCTGCTGGGGTTAAAATAGAAACCAAACAGTTCCATATTTAGCTTGATACATTTATGTTTCTGCAGTTCTTGATCTATTAGATGTGCAATTTTGTATTCCAAATGTTGAAAATATTCTTTCACATTTATGAAGTTTTGGTGTGAGGAAATCCTATAAGATATTATTCGTTCCCTGAATGCTGACTTGATAATTTCAACACCTTCCTCCAAGCCTATTTTGGAATTGTTCTTGTGCACACTAAATCGAAGATGTCCACCCCATAGACTTTGGTTTATATTTTTCTTGCATTCTTTACAATATTTTACAATATTTGTAGAATCTATAAATTAAGAAAAAAATATTTTACAGAATATAACATGAAAAATAAAATGTTCTTACCTTTAACAAGCTTTGGTTTTTTCAACCAACTGTTGAGTTTTGTGGAATTTCCATTAACATGTTTTTTAATATGTCGCAATAAATTATCCTTTCTAGTGAAGACTTTATTACATGTTACACACTTATGCATTTCTGAAGTTTTCTGGATAATAATAATAATAAAATTAATATTGTGCAATTCTATTTAGTTATAGTCAAATTTTGAAAAAAGCAATTGCATTTTTGAAGTTCTTTGTATAATAATAAAATTAATATTGTGCATTTTTATTTAGTTATAGTCAAATTTTGCAAAAAGCAATAGAAATTAATTGACTTTATGAATCCATTTCTTCAAATGAGTCAACTAATTTGTCAAAGGCCTGTTTAACATAATTCACCGTACTTTCGTCTCCCTCTTTAATTGTGATCAAATTAGTCAAATTTTAAATAGCGAAACCCAGACACTTAAGGTTTGCTATTTGTTTTTTATTTTTTTTATTAATTTTAAATTTTTTTTTAATGATAAATGATGGTTTCGAAATTGAATTTTGTTCAACTGGTGAATTATTAGGAGAAATATCCGAAGTTAAATTTGCATCAATTTGTTTTTCCTGCGGATCAGAATTTACAATAGCACATGGTGAATTAATAGAAGATATAGCCGAACTTAAATTTTGATCAATTTGTTTTTCTTGCGAATCAGAATTTACAATATCATATGGTGAATTAATAGGACAAATAGCCAAACTTAAATTTTGATCAATTTGTTCTTCTTCCGAATCAGAATTTTCACTAAACAAAAAGGGAGAGCAAATTGGTCTCGGAGAATTAATTGGCGATTTTAATGTTAAATAATTTGGATTAGATTTTTGAAAACAAACAATATCCTCATAGCTAGAATTTTGATTGATTTTCGTCAATGTCATTCAGTTCTTCAAGAGTTTGTTTAGTTTTTGTTGTAATTAAGTCCGTTTTGTTGTCATTAATGTCATTAAGATCGTTAAGAGTTTGTTGTTGAGTAGCTGTAAATAAATATTTTTCGTTGTTGTGTTTGTTGGCATTATTCTGAACTTGGCTATTGTAAATAATTTCATTCAAGTCCTGAATAGTTTGTTGTTGACTAGTTGTAAATACGTCTGTTTCATTGTTTTGTTGGTTTGCAAAATTTTGCATTTGAGTACATGTGTATAAGTCAAAGTCATTGTCAATTATTTTGCTACTCGATGCCAAAAAATTGTCCATTATGAAAAAAATCGTAATAACAAATAAAAATGCCACAAATGTACATAAAAATGTCACCAATATATATAAGAATTAAATCTTGCCAAATAAAAATGTTAGAAATAAAAATAAAAATTAAAAAATTACCAAATAGACACAATGTAAACACCAGAAAACTCGCGAGCTCTGCACAGTGTGAATGCAGAAATCAATTGCATTCGTCTCTTCGCTGAGGCGATTTTATATGCAAAAGTTAATCACATGTGTCCTACTTAAAGTTGAACGACAATCTCTAAAAACCACTTTCCCAAGCCGATCAACAACCTTTCAATATAGGAAAAGGAAAAAATGTGTGTCAATTATTATATATATATTTACATTTACTTTTTTTTTACAAAATTATTTGTTACCAGAGTTTTCACAAACACAAATTATAAAAAAAATATTATCCTCTTTTTAAAATTACAACAAAATGATGTCTAATTACATCTTTGAAGATTTGTACCAAATAGTAATATCTAGTGCGACATACAGGACAATTGTTTACCATTATAGAACAACAATTTTCATCATTCCATCTTAAAATACATTTTAAACAAAAAATGTGGGAACATGTATTTGGTCTACATGAATCATAATATTCGATTATTTCAAAACAAATAGCACAAAACACTTTTTTCTCTTCACTCTCAGTTTTGTTCAAATTTTTTAAAACAATCCCATTATTTTCTTCTCGAACTAATGGTATATTTTCTTCTTGAACTCCTGGTATAATTTCTTCGAGGCTAATTGTCTGAAGCGGAATGGATCGATTTCTTTCTCCAACTGATTCACTCATTTTATTTTAATATTATTATTAATAGATTTATTCAACAGATTTTTTTCTTTTAACAGTCACTCGTACCTTAACATACTAAAATGATCTTGATGCACCTATTTATAAAACTTAAGAATGCAAAATCAAATGTGGGAGAACAAAGAGAAAAAATTAAAAATATGATGCGAATGAGAATAAAAGGGGAGGAAGTTAAGAATAAGGGACATGAGAGAGAGGAAGAGGAGGAGGAGGAGGCGCTCCCCTATTATAACTACTCCTAAAACTTGAAGATTTGAAAACATCTCCGAAGAAGATTTTATTAAGTTAACAATAGGTACATTCGTTTTACAAGGGAAGTAAAAACAAATAGCATTCTAATTTCTAGTGAATATAAAACAACACAAACAAATTATAAACCATATGTAATAATAATAAAATAACTAAAGAAAATCAGGAGAGTGGGTAACTAATAATTAAAATTAAAACATTTTATATTATGTTCAGATAGTCCAGATTCTTGGGTCAGCATAATGTTGGCCAGTTGAACTAAATAATTGTTCACTAGCTATGGATCTTCATGAAAATGTTTTCACCGCTTGTTTAAAGCTTACATAGGAACCAGAGTAATGAAATATATCTGCATTTCTGGAAGTAAAGATTATTTTAAATAAGATGTCAGGTAGGCACCCAAATAAAAATATAATAATACTAATTTTTATTTTGGAACGTGCACGTTCGGCTAAATTTTGGCCGAAGCCGATTATTTGCCGAACATTGAGATAATAGCCGAAGCCGATTAATCGGTCGGACTCTACTGCATGCAATACCACTTTATACTTTTTACACGATTATTTTCGCAATTCCATTAAGGGTTGGTACTATTCTTTAATTTTCATTTTTTGGCATTACACTAAATTTTTGCTCGAGTTTCCCAAACAGCTTCGCATTATAACTTATACATAATCTAGCTTCATTATTAAAACATGGAGTAAAGTTAAGCAGGTAAAACTTCGCTAAAACAGCCAATTGGGCCTGATTTACGTACATTTTGAACCAGGGAGTTGAATATTGCCGCTCTGACCATTTTGCCGGGTCTCGCAGGAATCGTAAAATACGATTAACGTAGACCGGGGCTCCACCGAGTAACGAATGCCTAATATACGTAAATCAGCTGACTCGAAAATGTATGCGTCCTTTTTTTCCTTTTTTCACTGTTTATGGAAGTGAAAGGCAAACCATTATTTATTACGCCACCCCTTATTTTAAATATTTAAAATATTGCCCTGTACTACTGTAGTATTTTTTAAGCCATAAGAGAAACCTAAATGGATTGTTATTTAATTTATTAATAACTAAAAAATAAATTTTACCTCATGAGAGCATTCTTTGGTTTGTTTAATAAAATTGTTCTCGTGTTATGGCCAAGTATGTATAATTAAGTTCCTATGCTCAATCACTAAATTAAGACAACATGTCAAGTAGGTCTTGATTGTAATATTAAAGCAATACAAAAGCGACATCGAAATATTTCCATAATTTCCCTACAAAAAATCTCTTAAATATGAAAGTGCCTTATAAGTTCAGTATAATAATAATATAATTGATAGACAGTGGATACTGTGTTCATTCTAAGATAGATAGCTGAAAAGTCCATTAGAAATAAACATTAATCAACACTGCCTTCTTAACCTTCGTTGATCTTACCCAAGCATTTGATACAGTCAAATTAAAAGACGTGTTTCCAATCCAATCCAAAAAATGTCATAAGGGTCATAATATTGATGGACACTAATAATACAATATGAGTTAAAACCGAGGACATATTAAGAGAAGAGATACATTAGACAGATAGTCTGAGCACAGTACTTTTTAATCTTATGTTGGATAAGCTGATACGAGGAGTGAAAGAAGCACCGAAAGGTTACAAAATAGATAACAAACAAATAAAGATTATATGAGGATGACATCCAGCGCCTACTAGATCATTTCAATATGTTGACTAGAAATTATAAGCTTGTCGTAGACAAGCAAATATTAGATCAAGTTATGTATTTTAATTACCTATACAAACATCCAAAGACTCTATTATATCAGGATGTCTGCGAGATATCATCTGGCAGAACAAGAACAATTAAAAAGTAAAACACATATAAACAAGATAGCATGAGGCCAATACTTACATATGTCGCACAACATATATTGAGAATGACGGAAATGAGAACTCCTAGGTCAACAGTGGGTGTACCACTAAGAGGCAGATGCAAAAACACTGAAATTAAAGAACGTTGAGGATTGCTAGACGTAGTGAGATGGGCGAGAATTCAAAGACGATAATGGCATACATATGTGGGAAGAGTGGAAGACGATGGACTCGCAAAAAGTACCATGAATGGTAGCCGACAGCCTATCTTGCCGCCCACCAAACAGATGGACCGAATCGTGGACATTAGATGCACAAGAAACACAATAGTTGGAAAAAATAAGGCAAGTGCTAATTAGATTAATTATCAAATTAGAGGGAGAATGGATTTTACTTCAAGTTGAGTACATACAATAATAATTTATCCATAATTCCCTTGCAATTATTAAGCTGTGTCAAACCTCTATATGTTATTTACATGTATTATATACAAGGCGAAATAGTTAGTAGTACTATAGTTGATATTTCTAAGCATTAGTTAAGTTGAAGTATCTTAAGGACTTGAGAATGATAATTATAATCGCTTTGTATTGATGCTTTTTTGGGTAGTACTAACAAACTTTTTCGTTTGGTCTCTTCTTGGTTACGGTACACGGTAATTATTTTTTGACTTTAACACCCTATATCTCAAAAACAATGAATTTGCGAATATATATTTATTAAAACTATTTTTCTTAGAGTGACCTACGGATTCCCTTTGGTAGAGTTTTGCGTAATTCTGACTCCAAATAAAACTGGACGATAGGTGCCAGATGCGTGCAATTTGTTTTTTTCCTCAGAAACGACTTGTCGTATCACAAAATACTAAGAGATAATTTTTATGTATTATTTTACTTGCCCTAGACGAGCGAAGTGATTTTTTGCCACTTTTTTATTAAGATATTCAGGGATCGTTACCCATACCTACGCCCATGGTTGAAATAAAAACTACTGAATACTGTCAAAATATAGCGTTTAAATACCTATGCGGTATGCCAAATCTTAATCAAATAGCTCTTACTGTTACGGAATTACTAAAAAAAAAATCATATCTTTAACACCCTGAATCTCAAAAATAAAGCATTTTTTCTTAAAATAATCCACGAAATAACCCCCTTTAATATCCACACGATATTTAGAAACACCCTGTATAGGTTTACATAAGGTTCCAAATATAGTTTTAGAGATTTATTTTGCAATTTTTTAAACGTTTAATATACAAGGAATATATTAAATTTAAATATTCGAATTTAGAATGTATTAAATAATACTATGTTTTCTAAAAGTTTTAATGGTATGAGATATCTCGCTTTGTATAATGCTCATATTAACGGAGTTAATAAATAAATACTTTGAATTAGATAAACACACATAAAAAGAAGTTTTTTTATTAATTTTAAGAACTTAACAGTAAACCAAGTATCAATATACAGTGTGTCCCCGGATGGACGTAAATATACCTGTAAACGGAATACTTTGCATTTTAGAAGAAAAATTTGTTCTTAATAAAAAGTTTTGCGTTCCTGGAAACTAATATTTGATTCTGACAAACTTATACAGGTTGTCCAAAAATTGTAAAATTCCAAAATATTCCCAAGGGGTACCCTTATTTTCATGTTTATTCAGATATTTCATAAATAATGTTTTTGCTTAAATTGAAACGACTATGAATGATGCAATATGAATTAGTTATATCGGTTGTTTAACATGTATTAAAACTTCGATTAAAACCTAAAGTTACCCGAGAGTAAAGTACTCTTAATTTTATAGTTATTAAAACATTTTATAAAGAGAAACTATTTGGTAGGAAATAGAGGTTCTAATACTATTTCCCAGAGTAAGTTTCTTGAGAAGGAATATGTTTATATTAAATATTTATTACGGATGGTCTGAAATAAACAAAAGGTATTTAAAATCTTTATTTCTTTCCAATTAACCTTCCTTTATAAATGAGGGCACTTTACTCTTGCAGTCATTTTAGGTTTTTATAATTTTTGGACATCCTAACTAGATTCCAAAATTAGTTTTCGAAATTTTAAGGCAAGCAAAACTTTTTTGAAGAACGAACTTTCCTCCTAAAAAGCAAAATAAAATTTTTTAGAAGAATAGTTACGTCCATCCGGAGACACACTGTATAAGAACAAACGGGAGAATTTTTATTCTATAATACTAGCAGCGCAGCATATCGGGTCTCAATGATATCGTTTTACACAACGCCATTCAATTGTTTTTTAGGTTAGGTTGATAATTGGGTTGAGGACATATGTTATTAAGACACCTATTTTTCATGAAAAAACAATTGAATATTACTGCCAGTTTTTCCCAAATCAGAACTAAGTTAAAATTTTCAAATGAAACCCTGTATTATTTAACATAGTTTGATAGAGCTTAAAATTACCTTTTCAATGACATATCACAAGTTATGTTTTTCTTGAAAATGGCTGACCAGGAAGCACTTTTTCGAAATGGAATATGCTGTCGTTTTTTAAAATAAAAAGCAAAATGGGTTTTCAATGGATTTTATTCAAATCTGAAATCAAAATTTTAATTTGTCACTAAATGAGATAGGTCTAAATTTTTGTTTAAAATGTGAAATTTTTCTTAAATTTTTTCAAAGATTTTAAATAGAAAGTTGTATTTATTAAATATTAGTATTAAAGTATCTTATTAGCTACAGAAAACTGCATATTAAGCCGTATTCTCGCTTTTTGTTTTAGAAAGAATTGACAAAGCCTTGCCGATATACATTTCTATAATACCTACATATCATGAAACACCCACACAAATATTATTAATTAGTAAATTTTGGAATATTTTTCATTGATAAGTAATTTTGTATTATTTGACATTTTGTCTTATTTTAAGAAGTTGAAAAAAAATCACAAGTAGTATTAATTTTACATCACCGGTAGACACGGTGTAGTAAGATGACTAAACTAAGATAAGTAGGCCTTGGAACCAATTGCATAGGGATGCCATTATAATTTTTATTAGATTTAACCAGAAACGTCGAAAGTACTATTTTGTATCGACATGCCTAACTTTCCTTACACTGAAGTGGTTCTAGTTAAGAGCAAAAATACATATTATGGTTTATTCAAGAGAACATCAAATTGATATGCTTCTTTTTGTGAGAAATATCGTAAAAATTCCAGAGACGCCCACATATTATACCAGGAACGCTTTCCGGATCGTGATGCTCCCTCACGTGCATATTATCTTTGGCTAGTACAGCATTTAAAAAATGAAAATAATGAAGGTGTTGATACTAATGGAAACGGAGGTTTCATAGTAAGCGAAGAAGTTTGAACAAAAGTTTTAGCAGAGTCTATATACATTTAAAACTTATATATTTATATAAACGACATATATCGAGTATGAAAGTACTGCTTCCCTTCGTGAATTACGCAAGCAGTGCAATAGGTATGTCCCACGAAAGTACCAGAAAATGTTATTTATTGCAAGTGGTCTTTAAATAATTATAGAATAAATCCTGTGTTTCATCATAAGATTGTTTTTGCGGACGAATCAAGGTTTACAAATCTAGGGATGTTAAATAAATAATTTACGTTATTGAAAAAAAGGAAAATCAGAGATTAGTAAGGGAAGGTGCCTTCCAAGAACGACGAAGCATTATTGGTCCAATATTTTTCCATCAGTTTTTAACTGGCCACTGTGTTTGGAGTTTCTTGAAAATGAAATTGAACACTCTATAAATAATTTGCAGCAAAATGAGAATTAAATTTACCAACAAGATGGCGCCCCTGTTCATAATTCAAGGATTGTTGCGAACTATTTGATTTTTCTATATGGGATCATCTGAAAGAAAAAGTGTACGTAACTCCTGTAACATCGTTAGAAATTATTTTAGAAAATAGAGTTAGACGAGCCGTTAATAGCATCTCAGAACAGCATTTACGAAACCTGCTTTGAAAGATTCACATTGTGCCAAAAACAAGGTGGACAGCGCGTAGAATTTTTAATTAAGTGACTTTCATGTTAATTGTGTTCGTTAAAATCTATTATTTTTGTTAAAAAAATTAAAAATCTTTAAAAGATATGTGACAAAATTTTCTCATTTTTTGTGTAAAATAAAAATTAAAAATACATTGTGTTATTCATTTTTCTTTTGATAATAAGATACATTTTGTAGCCAGTATTACATAAATGCAACTTTCTGTTTAAAAAAATTGAGAAAATTTAAGTAAAAATTAGAATTTTAAACACAAACCTAAACATAATCCATTTTTTGGTAAGTTTGATTCTGAATTTGATTAGCACACCATTTTGTTAATTATTTTAATAATTTGTTTTACAAAAATATTATCGGTATGGGGAAACGGTCGCCATATTGAATTAAAAAAAAAACGCTTCCTAGTCTGCCATTTTGAAAAAAATAACGACTTGTGATATGACATTGAAAAGGGAAATCTACGCTCTATCAGACTGTGTGAAGAAACATACAGGGTTCCATTTTAAATTCTTGACTTAGGTCTATTTCCGGAAAAACCGAAAACAATATTCAATTGCTTTTTCGTAAAAAATGTGTGGCTTAATAATACATATCTTCAAAGTTAATATCAAAATTCTAGCTTAAAAAGCAATTGGATGGCGCTGCGCTGTGTAAAACGATCTCGTTGACACCCAGTATAGCTACAACCTTAGCAGCTTTGTCATCCCCATTCCGTAATTAGAAAAGCAAAAAAATAACGAACCTTGAAATACTAACAAGAAAATTAAAGCGGTCTATCTATATATTTGTGCCTTACATACTATATTATATTATACTAATATATATATATAATGTAACAATTTTATATATTACATATAATTTTTGTAATAAATCCTGTTAGGTCTAGTCTGTTTAATGGACCCCGAAGTGGAAACTTAATTAGTTAAACGAGACGTGCCTATTTTGAGACGAAACATAGAAGACCTCTAGTTTTTGCTACACATATGAGGCCAAAATATACATGCGATATCACGCTCCATCTGGTGGTAATGGGTTAATATTTCCTGCGATTTAAGAACACGCTCCCCAGCTAATGATAAATTGCGATAAAAAGGGGCTTCGAAGCTTAGGCCTAACTGGAGCTGTGCACGAAACCTCGACATTTTAACATTTATTTTTTACGCCACCAGAGGCCTGGAATAGGGAATGCGTTTTTTATTGGGACATATGAGGGTTATTTCACTGGCAAAAAAATATAACATTTTTATATAAAAATGGTAATCTTAAAAATCACTACAACACTTAAAGAGTTAGAATATTTCAACAATAAAAGACATAATTTTGAAGAAAAATTTAAAGTCATAATAAGAAACGGTTTTCTAGAAACCCTTGCATCCTTATAATAAATAAATATTTTTCACATAGTAGTTTCTCAGTTTTTACTTCCCACGTAAAAGGGAAGTATTGTAATCGCGAAAAAATTACTGTCCGAGATTTTTGCAGATCTTCTGGCGGTCTGTCTGTCGGTCTGTTTGTCTGCCGGTTCGCGGCATACCCAAAAAACTACATATCCGATTGACTTCAAATTTTAGTAAAAACTAACGGTCCTATGTGGCTGATCTGTTAACATTTTGGTACAATACCCAATATGGCGGAACAAAATAGAAGCCGAGTGAAATATTATTAAAAAACTAATTATCCAATATACTACAAATTTAGCACAAAAATCAAGAATTATGTAAAAATCCATTGATAAAAATTTGGTACGAATCCAAGATGGCGAAACAAAATGGCGGCCTAATAAAATATTTGAAAAATCAGCCTGAAAAAACTATGTATTAGATTAATTTCAATTTATGTGTAAGAATCAACTATAATGTAGCAATGAACTGGTAAAATTGTGGAACGAATTCAAGATGGCGGATTGAATTGTTCTGTCTGTGCGCTGCATGGCAAAATCATTTATAACATAACAAATGTTGAAAGTGGTAGTTTGCAAATCAGGAGGTATTTAGGACGAGTGTGGAAATAATTCGAGTTTGAAAATGATAATTTTGACACTATTTTTACTGTTACTATTTTTTCTACAACTACTCAACATTTTTAGAAGCAGTAGTAGTAGTGAAAGTTCAAAATTGTGGTACGAATTTCAGTAAAAAATCAGAAATTGTGGTACGAATTCAAGATGGCGGAACAAAATGGCGGCAAAACAAAATATTTGTAGTCATTAAAAAAATCACCCTACTAGATTTCAGTGTCCCTAGATGCCTAAAAACATGTCTGTATAACTGGGTTAACCAAAATTTTAACGAACTATTAGGTAGAAGGTGAAACTGACACAACTGGAAAGTTAGTATAAATAATCTAATGCTACATTTATTAGATCGTGCAATGTGCAGATCTCAAAAAAAAGTACAAGCTCTTTCTATAGCGCATTAGAATATGGTTTACTGTACGGCTACATTGACGCAACCGAATTTATAATTTCAACAGTATTATATTTTTCTACGAAGAGGAAAAGAAAGCAGTTTATTAATGATAGGACATTTTTTACAACATAGCTAATATTTCTGTGAAAAATACCATTAAAATATCCAACCTAAACCAATCACTTTATTACCATATTTTTCTAAAAACTAATTTATTATTCTTTGCTAAGTTATTTTATTTTCTTCATCTCCTATTTTTCCAATTTGGGAATATGCTGATAAAAATGGTTTTATATAAATATTACCAGTCATATTTTTTCTTCGAAATATGATTTAACTTCCAGAAACATGCGATTTGTGCTTAAATACAGCACACACTTTTGATTTTCTTATACAAAGAAATATTTAATTATCATAACTTTGGTGGTTTATCGGTGGAAATTTCTATTCCTGTCCTACGATTTCACCTTTCACATTTTCGTAATTTGCGATCAATTTTCAGTTTAAATAAGTGCATTCGTTTCATTTCAATAAAAAAAAAATCGGTATATTTCCTTTATCCGGAACTTCCCTTGTTATGAATCTTTCCTTTTATTAAGAATAGTGAAGTGTGACTCAACTTAGTTCAGTATATAGTCATTTGGTAATATATACAGAGTGCCGCAGGAAATCACAAACATTTTTCGCGTTGAAATTTGGATTCTAGGTCTGTTGAACCATATTTTGATTTTTAATAAATCAAGGATGCCTTGAAAAGAGCATTCTTTTCATTTTCTGTGTAGCTATGCTAAACGATGCTGCAACATTTGTTTCTTTGGAGTCAATTGCTGAAAACCCTCGGATGTCATTAAGAACTAGGTCGACGGTGCTGAACATAGGTAAATTACAACGAATTTGTAATGCCAATAACATTAAAATATTCAAACCGAAGTATATGCATACTCTAGAAGAGGGGGATAAAGCGCGATATTTATGTTTTCGTGCTTATTTAGACGAATACATTTTAGAGAACAAAGATTTTCATATGCAAATAATTTTCTCGGCCGAATCTACCTTCACTACAAATGGTACAATTTTATCACAGAACTGTGACTTCTGTACAAAAGAAACACCAGACTTTGTTATCCACGGTAAGTGGCAATATTTCCAAAAATGGTATGGTGTGGCGTATCCTACGATTTCGGTATCATTAGACCTTACTTTAATGAAAGAGTTCTTATTCATAAAACGCTTATTCAAATTTTGGAATGATTTTTTCAATAGTATTTAGAACCCTTGCCAAATGAATAAATTTTTATTATCAACACGACGCGTCGTGTTGATAATAAAAGACGCGCCGCCCGGCTGTCCGTGACACTCCACAGCTCGCGTGACAGAGTGGCTAAATGCAACTTTTCCGAACCGATAGATTGGAAAAAACAGCCCGATTCAATGGCTTCAAAGGTCTTCTGATATAACTATTTTCGATTTCTATTTATGGGGTCGACTCAAACAAATTGTCTATTCAGAACCATTACCAAATGAGAGGGAGTTTTTAAAACAAAGAATTCAGGATGCTTGTATTTAATACATTATCTAATGAAGAAATTAGAAATTCTTATAAGAGATTTAGAAGAAATGTTTCGAAAATGGAGGTAGCTACATTGAATAATTTTGTTCTTTTTAGACTTAAGTTCAATTTATCATAAAGCATAATTTTAGGATCCTTCGTCTTTATTAGTTTAGTAGTTTAGTAAGTCAAATTTAGTCATCAAATGTAATTTCCGAAAGAGTTTTTCCTAATAAATATATTCAAAACCATGTGATCTTTAGTTGTTTTTCACAAAAAAAAAATATAAAATCAAAGTAGGCTAATGACTATGAAATTTAACAAGCATGCATAATTTTCATTTCTAAGAAACTTTTTCTAATAAACTGTATCGATATTTTGTGCAGATGGGGCACTTTACCCACAGATAAAATAAAAAGAATGCTCCTTTCAAAGTATCCTTGATTTATTAAAAGTCAAAATATGGTTCAAGCAGGCCTAGACCTGCTTATATCTTGGATTCACCCAATTTTTATCAATGGATTTTTACGTAATACTTGATTTTTGTGCTAAATTTGTAGTAATTGGATAATTAGTTTTTTAATAATATTTCACTCGGCTTCTAATTTGATCCGCCATATTGGGTATTGTACCATCCTTGATTTATTAAAAATCAAAATATGGTTCAAGCAGGCCTAGACCCCAAATGATAAAATTTCAACGCGAAAATTTTTGGTGAGTTCCTGGAGCACACTATATATATATAATATATATATATATATATATATATATATATATATATATATATAAATATATAAATATATATACATACATATATATATATATATATATATATATATATATATATATATATATATATATATATATATATATATATATATATATATATATATATATATATATATATATATATATACATACTACGTATCAAAATTAACGCACCACTATAAATTGCACAGCATTTCAATGTGGATTTTCTTGCGAACCGCTGAACGGATTTTGATTAATTTTTTTTAAAATGTAGATTTGTTTATCGTTAAAAAAGCTGCGATCTGAGTTTTTATTAAAATTTTAGTTTTGAGCATATACAGGGGCCAACAATGAGAGTAGTTTTTCTCCAGAATATTTGAACACCCTGTGGATCGTTTCAGCCGTAACAGCGGGTATACGCTTATGCAAATTATAGCCCCATGTTTTCTTAATAATTTAGTTTTTGTTTCATGTCAATATCTGTATTTTTAAATGAAATACAGAGCAAAAGATTAAAGCGCACTAGTTTATTTTAACAATTCAATATCTTAAAACAGGTTAGGCCATGAAATGAACAAGTTTGACAAACTGTTACGTTTGTTTATTATGTGTCAATTTTATCTTTGAAAAGTGTTAAAATTTTGGCTATGGAGCCTCAAACAAGGAATTTGTCTCGTGACGAATGCGTAGCAGCAACTACATTGGCCGAGGAAGGATTAAGCTACCGTGCTATAGCTGGGAGACTGGGAGTTTCTCATTCATCAATATCGCGTGTTGTCCACCGTTTTGAGCAAACTAACGATTATAACCGATGCCATGGGCAAGGAAGGCGCCGAGGAACAACAGTGAACCAGAATCGTTTCATTCGGTTACGTGCTTTGAGAGAATGTTTTGTAACAGCAAGAGATCTTCAGGTACAACTTAACGCTACACATAACGTCCAAATAAGTGTATCCACCGTAAGAAGACGACTTGCAGAACAGAATTTAAGATTCCGAATTCCAGCAAGAGGGCCGAGGTTAAACGCAAACCATCGTAGAGCGAGACTGCAATTCGCCTCACAGCATGGAAACTGGAATTATGAGGGTTGGGAGCAAGTCTTGTTCACGGACGAGTCGAGGTTTTGTTTGTACAGCTCCGACCGACGCGTACGAGTACTACGCAGGCTAAATGGGTGTTATTCACAGTGTAACATTCGTCAAACCACGCTATTTAATGGAGGTTCTGTAATGGTTTGTGGAGGAATTTCTTTGACTGCCCGAACAGAACTTATTTCTTTAGGTGGTAGTCCATTGAACAGTGAACGGTACATTACTGACATCTTATCCGAACATATTGTTCCTTTTGCTCCTTACATAGGCCAACATTTCTTGTTAATGCACGTCAATGCAAGACCCCACGTCGCTCATATAGTGCAAGAGTATTTACATGAGGTGGGTATTGAGACTCTGGACTGGCCTGCAAATAGTTCAGACCTCAACCCTATTGAACATTTGTGGGACATTATAGATAGACAACTTAAAAACCATCAGCCTGTCTTGACGACATTCAAAATTTTGTCAAAAATTTATGGAACGACGTTGATCAAGAGCAGATTAGACGCCTCGTGTCTTGTATGAGTCGTCGATATAAAGCCGTTATTCAGAGTAGAAGCGGAAACACGCGATATTAATATTCTCAATTTTTTTCTAATTTTGTCCTTGCCACCAATATTGTTATTATTGTTACTTTTAAGTTTTTAAATTGCTAAAATAAACTAGTGCGCTTTAATCTTTTAGTATTTTAGTCTGTATTTCATTTAAAAATAGAGATACTGACAAGAAACAAAAACCAAATTGTTAAAAAAACATGGGGCTATAATTTGCATCAAGCGTATACCCGCTGTTACGGCTGAAATGATCCACCGGGTGTTTCAAATATTCTGGAGAAAAATTACTCTCATTGTTGGCCCCTGTATATGCTCAAAACTAAAATTTTAATAAAAAGTCACATCGCGGCCACGGCACATTAGCCATAAACAAATCTACATTTAAAAAAAAAATTTCATCAAAATTCGTTCAGCGGTTCGCAAGAAAATCCACATTGAAAGGCTGTGCAATTTATAGTGGTGGGTTAAACGTATATATATATATATATATATATATATATATATATATATATATATATATATATATATATATATATATATATATATTATCAAATGACTATATACTAAACTAAGTTGGGTCACAATTCACTATTCTTAATAAAAGGAAAGATTCATAACGAGGGAAGTTCGGGTAAAGGAAATTTACCGATTCTTTTTTATTGCAATGAAACGGATGCACTATTTTAAACTGAAAATAGATCGCAAACCATGAAAATCTGAAAGTATTTTTTTCGCATATAAAACAGTTTTAAAGAACTTTATGTATACAATAAATAGCAAGGCATGGAGCTACAATAGAAAATGAAAATAAAGCGATAACCTAATCGAGTCCCAATAAAATAACATATTATGTATATTGAGGTTTCCTTTTATGTACAGTACACTTGTGGATCTAAATATATTAGTTTGCTTTCTCTTTAATCGTAATCTTTGTTTAGTCTGTCGCTAAATGGTAAGCTATTTATTCAATATCTAAGATTCATACACCTTTATAATACCCATTAATATATAAAGAACTTTTATTAATATGATCTCATTACACTTTTCTCGAATATTTCGATATTGACAGTTAATAAGAATTCAATTTTTGGGCAAATGAGCTAAGGCTATATTTTCATCAAAGGGTACTAGAAGTTTCTATTTTTTATTAACTACTTTTTGTATAGAATGGTTTTAGGTTTTCTACTTGTAATTTTACATTAAATATTTTTCCGTAAGCAGCCGTTGCATGAAAGCCAGAAAAGGCAGTAACTTAAAAGAAATCATGGTATTCATTTTCGATAAAATTAGTGCAGTTAAAAAACAATCGGTACCACAACTTTACCGGTTTATCTCTATACGGCCATTAATGCTTGCACAAAATTTGAAATTATTCTAATAGTAGTTTCTTTCAGGCCGTCTATTTTTAATATTTTATTAGGCCTCCATTTTGTTTTGTTATCTTTTTTACATACACTTCGCTAGCTCGGCGGTAAGAGAGCTGGGCTTCCATTCGGAAGGCGCGGGTTCGAGGCTTGGCTCGATTTGCCTGGTCCGGTACCTTCCCGAGGTGCCTTTAGTCGTTGGGATAGTAAAATACCGATTCTGTTCGAGGACTTAGGGTCGACTGCGAACAGTAATAGGGCCTCTTACTCTACACGACACAACTGCGTAGAAGGCAACGGGAGACCACTACGTAGTATAATTGTCTAGTGTAATCGAGAAATTAGATACATCTTGATATAAGATAGGTTTCAAAGTACTGACTGACTATCGCCAACGCCCGAATACGGGTACGGCACTTGAAGAAGAAAATGGAGATCTTTTATTAATACCAAAAGGTTACCAGTTCATTCCTATGTAACACTTGATTTTTGTGCAAAATTTGATAAAATTGAAATTGGATAATCAGTTTTTAATAATATTTTTTTTAAAGTATCACTAGGAAGCCATCTTGTTCCGGCATGGATTTTTACCAAAATATTACCAGGTCATTCGTATAAGCCGTCATTTTGCGTATATATATATATATATATATATATATATATATATATATATATATTATATTACCAAATGACTATATCAGTGGCGGCCCGCGGGTGAAAAAGTAAATGAAGTGCAAATGAAGCAAGAAAATATCGCAATAATTTTTTTTCCAGAATTTTTTTATATGTGGAGGGGGTAGAATATTTTTTTACGACTTATCTAAATTTTGTATACTAAATCAATTCTCCTATCCTTCATAGCAGCAAATTTATTTATAACATCCTCATAAAATAGATGAGTTGCCCTAATCTCCTCCAGAAATTCCTTTTGAATTGAAATATTGCCAAGAGAAGTAAGTGTTTCTTGAGATATTATTTTCCTTAAAGAAGTTTTTACACATTTGAAGCAAGAAAAACTTCTTTCCACTGAAGCACGATGGTATTGTCAAAATAAGGGAAAACAGTTTATATGCTTCGGTAAAAATATCTTTATTTTCATTAATTTTTTTCACTTGCTCTTGCAGCGATATATTCCAATTACTCTCATTGGCAAAAATAAGACAAAGCTCATTTTTAAGTCGTTGACTTTTTGAAAATATTTCCCAATATATTAAATTTTAAGAGATATATAATAAATATAGTTAGATGTTTGCTTGTTTATTTTTCCTGGTGAAGTAGCACTTCACCTACTTTACCTGAATAGCCGCCACTGGACTATATACTAAACTAAATTGGGTCACGCTTTACTATTCTTAATAAAAGGAAAGATTCATAACGAGGGAAGTTCCGGGGTAAAGGAAATTTACCGATTCTTTTTTATTGAAATGGAACGAATGCACTTATTTAAACTGAAAATAGATCGCAAACTATGAACATGTGAAAGGTGAAACCTCAGGACATGAATAGAAATTTCCACCGATAAACCACCTATGTTATAAAAATTAAATATTTCTTTGTATAAGAAAATAATAAGTGTGTGCGGTATTTAAGCACAAGTCGCTTATTTCTGGAAGTTAAATCCTATTTCGAAGAAAAAATATATAGCATATTCTCAAATTGGAAAAAGACGGAAATGATGAAAGTGAAAAAAAAAAAAAAAAATATATATATATATATATATATATATATATATATATATATATATATATATATATATATTCCGTCGATCTATCTGTCTCTCTGTCTATTGGTTGACGGCAAAGTTTAAGGGTCACGTGGAGATGACCTTGTTAAATTTGGGTAGAAAATGCAATATAGCAGAACAAAATGGATTCCTAGTTCAATATTAAAAAAATCATTATTAAAAAAACCACTTATCCAATTTATCTCAAATTTTGAGCAAGAATTAAGTATTATGTAGGAACCAACTGGTAAAATTTTGATACAAATCCAAGATGTCGGAACAAAATGACGACTTATAGGAACGATCTGGTAATATTTTGGTAAAATCCAGTATGTCGGAACAAGATGGCTGCCTAGTGATGCTTTATAAAAATTATTGTTAAAAAACTAATTATCCAATTTCTATTTCATCAAATTTTGCAAAAGAATCAGGTGTTACATAGGAAGGAACTGGTAACCTTTTCGTATGAATAAAAGATCTTCTTTTTCTTCTTCAAGTACCGTACCCGTATCCGGGCGTTGGCGATGGTCAGTCAGTACCTTGAAACCTATCTTATATCAAGATGTATCTAGTTTCTCGAATACCCTAGACCATTATACTACGTAGTGGTTTCGCGTTGCCTTCTACGCAGTTGTGTCGTGTAGAGTAAGAAGCCTTGTTACTATTCGCAGTCGACCCCAAGTCTACGAACAGAATCGTCATTTTATTATCCCAAAGAGCCCCAGACCAAATCGAGCACTCTTTATTAGATTAAAAAGTGCCGGCTATGCCAAGTCTCGAACTCGTGCCTTCCGGGTACAACATAATGGCGGCCTAATAAAATATTAAAAATAAACGGCCTGAAAGAAACCACTCATTAGAAAAATTTCAAATTTTGTGCAAGCATTAATGGCCGTATAGAGATAAACTGGTAAAGTTGTGGTACCGATTGTTTTTTAACTGCACTAATTTTATCGGAAATGAATACCACGATCTCTTTTAAGTTACTGCCTGTCCTAGCTTTCACGCAACGGCTGCTTACGAAAAAATATTTAATGTAAAATTGCAAGTAGATATGCATAGATGGCAGACGATAAAACCATTCTATACAAAAAGTAGTTAATGAAAAAAATAGAAACTTCTAATATTATTTGAAAGAGCAAGTATCCTTTGATGAAAATATAGCCTATTGCCCAAAAATTGAATTGTTATTAACTGCCAATATCGAAATACTCGAGAAAAGTTTAATGAGATCATATTAATAAAAGTTCTTTATATATTAATGGGTATTATAAAGGTGTATGAATTTTAGATATTGAATAAATAGCTTACCATTTAGCGACAGACTAAACAAAGATTATGCTTCTTAAAAAACGATTAAAGAGAAAGCAGACTAATATATCTAGATCTATAAGTGTACTGTACATGATAGGAAACCTCAATAAACATAATATGTTGTTTTATTGGGACTCGATTAGGTTATCGCTTTATTTTCGTTTTCTATTGTAGCTCAAAGCCTTTCTATTTATTATATACATAAAGATGTTCAAAATTGTTTTACATTCGTAAGAAAATCGCGGATATTTTCTTGATAAAATGGAGAAAGATGCTGATTTATATTTTAATCATTTAAATATAAAAATGATAGCCGTTGTGTTACTTAATTGCAGTCGAAAATGGGACTGATTTTTCTCCTAGGTTTTTTTTTGTGTAATGTTAATGTGATCCCAAAGGACAAGAATCCAGTTTTTGCTTTGCACAATGACCGGAAGCCATGCTTTTTTTTAATTTTGTAAAAAATGGCGTTTTTGACCATTTTTAGCAACTTTGGCTTCTATTGGTCCAATTCAAGTAAAAAAAAAAATGTCTTCCTTTTCAATTATCCGACTAAACTGCGTTGGTTTCAGACAATTTAGAACTTGCAAAAAGGTATCTACTCCTAGTAGTCACTAATAAGCAAATTTTTGGTCATTGTATCTATAAGAATCTATCTATAAGAACGGTTAAAAACTGCAATTCATTCTGAAAATCGAATCGCCTGGAGTTTTTATGAAAACCCGTCAAATATTTTATTTTTTAAATGTTGATTTTTTTATTCTCTTCAATATGCCCCTAAATAATATTTTTTTAATTAAAAATTCTATTAAATTTTATAATTGAAAAAGAAATTAAAAAATTTGGGCTTTTATGTTTGAATATGTTTTATATAATTTGGTATGCTTATTAGTGACCACTAAGAGTATCCTTCCACAAGTTTTTATTAAAATGCATAATATAATACAAGTAAAGTTGTGAAAAAAAAATTCTTTGTCATGTAGTTTTTTGCCGTTTGTAGATTATGTATTGGTCAAGGACGTCTAAAACCAGAAAAACTATTTTCCTTTTGTTCCGAAAATGTCAAAACTTAATTTTTCAACGAAAATAAGAAAAATGGATTCCTTTTCTTTATACTCCACACCAACATTATCATATACAAAAGTCCAAGGAAAAGAGCACTTCCTATTTCATGAAAATTTCCGGTAGATTGGCCCTACTAAAAGTATATATTGGAACTATATTCCGGTCCACAATTCTAACTTAACTTGAGTTCCCTAGTTCTAGTTATCAATTGAGGACTAGTTTCGTCCGATACACCAATGTGATTGGTCAGGTCAAGGCAGTTCAGTGCCACTGCTGATGAAAAGCACTTAAACTTTGTTTTAAATATTTTAAACATGTTTTACCAAAAAAAAAAAGAAATTGTAACGAACTGCAGAAAGAAGACAAATCCGCTTTTTATATTTATTATATGAAACAAACTTTAATATATAATTACATTATTCTTGAAATGAATTGACATGCATTTTCTTTGTAAATAATCATCCTTACCCTAAACTGGTTTAGCCAGAACTACATAAGCTGCAAGGTATAATGGTAGTTTCTATGTCGACAATACATACCTAAAATGACAAAAAGGGAGCAAAGGCGTATAGAGTAACTTAGACCATCAGCGCTAAGCCTATTTACGAAATTCGCTTTATACTCCGAAGACCCGGGCCGCTAAACGACTTTGGCCTAGTTTTCAGCGTAAAAATGTTCCTTTGACAATTTCGAAAGACCGTCTAGAGTCGTTAGAAGAGAGTTAGAAATTCTTTGAGACTACACTAGAGGAAGAACTTGTCGTTTTATGCGTTTGCTCGGGCCAGAGGTGGATTATAAAAAGCAGACAAGTAATAAAAAAAATCTACTATCATCTACTTTACCCACGCTGTGAAGCTATTTACCGGACAACGATTTAATTTCACTTTATTTTCAACGGTTATCCCTTAATTCTTTTTCTAAACTTTTTTTTTGGCTTAATATTGGATTAATATTAGATAATATTTAGCTTAATATCTGTTTAAATTTAGACTACATAAACGGAGATCAGTTCTGCGTTGTATACAATTTCTTGATTTTCAATTTAATATTTAAACACATTCAGAAGGTTGTGGCCTAAGTAGAGAGTGTTGTAACTATATAAACTATAGCTTTGTTAATCTCCTTCTCACACCAAGACTAAATCTGTCACATTTTTCGTAGAGTCCCACAACATTATCCAAACCTATATATATATATATATATATATATATATATATATATTTATTTATATATATATATATATATATATATATATATATATATATATATATATACATATATAGAAAAGGAAAAATATTTAATGTTTGCAGGAAAACGGCCTACGAGAAGAATTGCTTTCGATTATGTCACAGGATGGGTATCCTGCTGCGATCGATTTCTGGGTTTTTAACCTCATGTTTTTGCCTAAATCCAATGGGTTGCAGCTTGAATTATCCGGAGCCCCAATAGACGGCGCTAGGTGTTATATGTTAGCTCGTAGAACTTTTCTACTTCTATAGACGTTTTCATTTTCGATTGAGTCACATCGATGATCTCTGAGCATTGAGATCTCCCTAGTACCTAGACACAATGAGGTAAAAGCCATGCACTGCTAACTTATATGATGCAACCCATATACTCGTTCTACGCAGACTACGCATGTTAACTATGTTATCATGGAAACGAGGAATACAAACAATGACACGCTTGTCATTATTCTGATAATTTTGAATTTGGATTATTCGTATTTTAGAAATTACTTTAAGTATAGAATTTATATTTGTTTGTTTCTTTTTAGATTATCGGTGATCAACAGTGTATTCTGTGTATTCCAGATTGACGCTGCCAGCGTATTTGTATGTAGTATATTTACTATTGCAAAACTAAGTAGGTGAATTCATTTAGGAAAGTTTATGTCAAAATGAAAACTCTAGTCTGCTTGTAATATTTGAAAATTTAGCTTTTTTTATAAATAAAAATCCATGTTTTAATTAGATTTTTAGTTTACCTTTACCCACACTAATATTATAAAATTATCAAAGAACAAGAAATTGGGAAAGCAAGTTTCCCATTTTCTCGAATATTAAGGCTAAGAAGTTTAACAGATAGTTGTAGTTGTATGTACTTTCCTATATAAATGCTTGGCATACACACATTAGAAAGGGTTGCGGACCATACAAGCGACGCTCCAGAGAAATTACAATTTAAAGTTATATGGAGTTTTACTACACTATTTTATTGATTATTCTAATTATTTATTAAAAGTTACGCCAAATTTATTAAGAGTTATCTATACCTAACCCATAAAATTTTCTAAATAATTATTTTTCCACGATCGCTGTTTATTAAATCTGAAAATATTTAACGTAGTCAACTAAAAAATAAACTGCAAGTTTGATAAGCATTCAGCTACCATCATTTGGATCTCCTGCTGTTCGGTATTATATAGGGTGTACACAAATCATTAGTATTCTTTCACAGATCCAATCTTTATTAACTTAGTCATTTAAAAATATCGAACTGTATTGGAGTTTCATTTACCTAAATACCAGGATTAAATTATACGAAATACACGCAAGCAGTACCTATAACCATTGATAGCGCCAATGTTATAATATAAAATTTAATTATCTATCAAACTCCCTTAGGTTATCGTATACCTAACAAGTTTACATTTTACATCCTTTTGTCACAAATTTAATAAGATAAAGCTCATTTTCGTGTACATCACCAGTTTTCAAACCATCTAGATCAGGAATAGATACCTCTTCAAAGTCTTCATCAAATATATCCATATCAGAGTCGGAAGGACCTACTTCATATTCATCACTAGCATCCTCAGAAAAACACGAGTATTTGCGGGACTTGTTCTATTTTTCTTTTAATTTCCTCTGTGGGACAGAGCCATTCCAATCTTTTATAGTCCGCATTCCCTGCTACTTTAATCTTTGATAGCGTTCTAATGTATTTAATGTAAAACTAGTGCTGGGAGCCTGTGCGCCAGCTGGAGGGACAGATAGACTTGCATCTCGCTGTGTAGATTCCGAGCTAGAACTGTCAGTTTCTTTTACATTTTTTGTCAAATTTGAGGCCATATCTACGGCAGCAAGAATATCCGCAGTTTCTGCTACTTTCTTCTTTGATTGTTTTACTGATTCGACTCTCGAGAACTTTTTTTAGTAAGATGCGTTAAAATGCAATGTAGAACTAGTACTTTAAACTTGGGCATCAACTTAAGTGACAGATTGACCAGCTGCATTTTCATCTTATCCGAACTAGTACTGTCCATATCTTCCACGTTTACAGCTGAAGTTGAAGTTACTGTCTTCGCTGAACTAATTCTGTCATATTTTTCGGGAACATAAGTGGTTATCAATTGCCTACCTGTTCACATTTGTATGATTTTCTATCTGAGGGTCATAAATCCCGGTTTTTCTAAAACTGCTCTTTATATTTTTGGCGCTTTAGCTTTAACTTAAGAAGTGTGGCAAAATGTTCTTTTGATGGACACTGACCAACATGCATTCTTTGCAATGTAGCTAGAGTTTTGTCACACTTCACTTTAAGGCCACGAGAACAGGAAACGCCGAGTGGTTGCAAAATATCCAACTGATTTTCCAGAGCTATTGGGTTAAAAGGTAAAAACTGTTCTTTAAACCAATTCAAAAATACTTCTGCGGTCATCCATCCCTTGGTTGTGGAAATGTAGGATATGTTTTCATAGCCACCAATTTTGGGTACCCACCATAAGTTCCTGCCCTTGTAAATAATGAGAGGTGGTATTTTCTCACTAGCGGAATTAACACAAGCCAATACCGAAGTATTTTCTCTGCCACTGGCAGCCGTATAGTGGTGGCATGGCTTACCAACGGCAGCTACAATTTTTGTTGTTGTAGGATCGTGGCAAAAATTGGTTATGTATACAATTATGTATATTTTGAGACTTATTAGTAAAAACCAAATCAATAATTGCACTTCCAGGGTGATCTAAAAATTCGCTACTAACAAAGAGGTCACAACCATGAACCTTTCTCGAATGCTTTAAAGCTTCTGGATTTTTTAAATACAAATTGTGTCTAGATTTAAATAAAAGTCACCAGTCTTGGCCTGGATGGTTATTTTTAAGGCGTGTAGTTATACCAGTACTTTTTATATATTCTTAACAAGATCAATGACATCTGTTTTATTTAAGCCAAATGCATTCTTACACATTGTACGCAAATAGGCTGCTAATTGCTTTTCCATGCCGGTAAGAAAAGCGGTACCACGTCCACCGCCCACTTTTGATGAACCCAAAATCCTCTGACGACCTTTCAGATGAAGGGATCATCTGAGTGTTTCTTTGGGAACCTTATTATATCAGAAGGCGCATTCTTTGACTGTGATTTGATTGCTTCGTACTAGCTGCAACCCTTCCTCCAGCTCTTCTGAGCTATAAGGACGTCGTTTGGTTTTCCTTTCTATAAGCGACTCTTATTCTAAAAGAGGAATTAAAAAAGCCTTAATCTCTTTAAAAAAACGTCAAGCGTAAATGCGACACAGCCATAAATAAATGCACCCTCTCTGGCGCATTTACCCCTTACAAACACCCTATAGAGGTTTTTATTAAACTACTGATCAAACATAACCTGAAATTTTATACCGAAAATCCAATTCACTATCCTAAATCATAAACGAACTTATAAATAACATATTAAAATACTTTACATTAGTTATTCTTTCTCACTTTTTTTGCCGCTATGTTTTGATTTGATGACTTCCATCAACGTTTCTTGTTAAGAAAAACCGTAGTTCTTTTTCGGTTATGTCAAATGTCAGAAATTAGTTGGATCGTGGATTTAAACATTTTTGATTATTATGTTTTTCAAACGTAAACAGGGCATTTACCCCAAAACTGCATTTACCAGCATTCATCCTATATGTTTTTATTTATAGGTTATTAAATTTTTATTATTTCTCAGATGACTAACATTATTCAATTTTTTTTATTTTGACTATTGGCTTAAATGTACCCAACTCTAGCAAAATTGTGATTTCGAACTCTTTTATTTATCACTTTAGTTTAGATAGACAGAAAAGGCGCCATCCCACATTAATCTTTAGAGACTCGGGACAACATCGGAACATAGAACACTATTTTTTCCACTCGTTTTAGAGCAACGGTTAAAACAATAGACAATCGAGACGCATCTGGTAGGAATGTATTTTCGGAATAATGGCGAGAGGCAAGCTGACCCTTCAGCCTGGGACGTGCTCAATCGATCGCATCTCTGCCACTTCTTTTGTTCAAAGACAAGTTTATTTATTAATTTTACGTCTAAGATCAGATACTAGTTATGTAAATATATAGTTTGTAAACTAAGAGTTCAATATTATATCACGATTTTTGTCGTCCTATTGATTTCTTAATTAATCCATAAATTGTTGACGCTATTATAACTTTGACATATCGAAATTAGCGACCTTTTGTTTTCACTTTATAAGAAAACCAAAAGTGGTTAGATGTCTACAGAGTCAATTCTATAATGCTTTTCGTCAGTTTTTTTACCAAGTTAAAATGAAATATTTTAAAACTGAATATTTTTACAATTTGGTACAGTTTGTTATTTCCGCGTCATATAATCGTTTTATGGACAAAAAATCATCTGAAAAATGCAATTTTCTATCCAATTTGAGAAATGCATTTTACTATTACCTTGATAAATAATTTTTGAAATATTTTTTATAACAATCAACCCGAGACAATCAAAGCAATCTATAACAAAATCCGCTTCGACAGAACTTACTTTCAACAAATCAATGTTAAAATCCCCAAAACAAAGAATATTGTCTACTGCAAGTTTAATCTGAGATACCTCCGTCTCAAATAGATTGAAAAAATCCCTATAATTAAAATTAGGAGGTTTATGAGCTACACAGATGGAGACGCGTGACCCCGGCAGCCTTAATTCGATCCAAAGTTGTTCAATAGAATCATTACTATGCAGAACTATACAGTTAAAATTCGTTCGTCGACCTGTTCTATCTTGACAGAAAAATTTATAACCAGCAATATTCAGAGAATAATTTGAGACGTTATTACGTAACTCTTCGAAAGCATCACGATGTGCCATAAGTGACCTAACATTAAGTTGTGCATATTTAGAATTTGAATTAAACATTTTAATTGGACAATATTTGTATTTTGTAACGGGTTATATATTCTTAACAGAAATTTAGAATTTTGCTATATTTTTATTTAAGATAATATTTATAAAATATGCTTACCAGTTCCTATAATCTTCATAGTTGAAATAAGACACATATTTAATGTTTTTTTATCGTTTAATTCAAAATTTAAAATCACAATCTCAGTAATCCTAGGTTAACTTTATAACAATAAACCAAGTGGTGGAGACCTCCATAGGCACATTCTTCTCATTCTGAAACAAATTATTAAAATTAGCAATTTTAGGTACAAATTTGTTACATGATTATTCAGTTGACAATTTTAGGCTAAGTTAAGTAAAAGAAATCAAAGTTTACCTTGCATTATGGTGATAGCTCTCATTAGCTCTTACTGTTTTTGTTGTTTTTCAGTAGCATCAAGCCCCTTTGTAGAAATAAAGCTGATATTTTTCTAAAATTAAGAGAAAGCACATTACATAAACTTTAGTAAAAACAATAACAAACAATAAGGTTAGGAATTAGGAAAATGGGAAATCAGAGTAAAGAAAATTGATATGATCAAAAATCTTCATTTTGAAACTTACCATTGTAATTTTAACTAACATTTTGGTATGTCCTAATTATCTCAAAACAAAAATAAAATTTATCTAAATTTAAATTAATTTTGAAATATGTCAACTTCATTAACAATTAGTAGTACCAACATCAGGGTTGTATCAAAAATCTCTAGGTTTCTATCCAACAGGAGAAAGAAAAAGTGACAGAAGTTAAAAAAAAGGCAGACCATATTCTGGAACTTTAGTTTGTCTTTAGGGCATTTTTGCCGATTTTTCTTCGAAAAATGGATCCATACTAATTATTTTGGGTGACTTACTGTTTAAGTGTCCTATAGCTATGCTACCTGAGTTAAAATTAGAATTTTAGTGGAAGAAACCAATTTTTCATTCCAAGTCACATGACTCTTTGAAAAGGCCAATATATCATTGGTAAGTCTCATTTTCATCATTCTCTCACAAATATTTATTATTAAAACTAAAATGTATAATTTACCTACCTTGGGTTCTTGAACTTTCTTCTATTGCTTTTGTTCCTTTTAGGCCTTTTTTTTATTTGATGTTTTGGTCCAATGTTCTTGTGTGCTGATGAACTTTAGCAGTAGCACAGTCACTCTGAAGCTTGCTTGCAGTCCCTCAGGAGTCATGTTTCAAGCTGTATGAAACTAGGCCTGCCAACCATATGTACATCCTCGATGCTGTTGTGAGATCCTCGACAGACTCTTCTACGTATCAAATATTATCAACTTCAGGTTTGTTCTGTGTGGGTTGTCTTGGGAACATACTTGACTGTCTGTTAGTGTTATTACGTACCAAATAGAGCCAATTCCATTTTGATAATAGAATTAATATATAATGAACTTTAACGAAACACTTTAAATCATGTCTAGTTTTTAACGAATAGCACTCAGTACACCGTACTGTTGTTTTATGAATTTGCACATTTATTTGTAAACTGGGTTAAATAGGCCTATTTCGAAGGTAATTGAATCACTGACAAGTACTGTACTTAAAACTTGAATGATGTAAGTTGGTTTTTGATTTAAGTTAAATTGGTATAAAACTAACACTACCTTTCTTTCTGAGATACTTAACATAGTTAAATCTTGATGAGCTTTCTCTCGTACCACTTATTATTAAATATATAAAAATTTAAGTGCAACATGCAAAATTATTTGGAAGAATCGTAGGTTAGGTTACGTCACATCTTACGACCTCTTCCTATATTTTATAGACAGCTCTCTCTCTCTTTCTTTTGTTCATACTCAGGAAATAGTCGTAAGAGAAGGTAATAATTATTAATATCTCTTTCATCTCATTTATTAAACTTTATATGAGCTAAGTGTGACTATAATCTCTGTATAAACAAGGCTATAACGGTAAGTTTTCGTAAATATATTTTTCAATATTAAGGATATTGGTGTTATTGTAAAGTTTTTGTAGTTTTCCTGTTTTTCTTAAGTTCATCCGGTCTCGGGCTTTCTTTTCAGGGCCATAAAAACAAGTGGCGTATACTTTTTCTATTTTTACCTCGACTCACTCTACCGATCACTAGTTATCTAGTTAGCCGACGGCAGCCCATCCCTATAGACCTTGGGAAACCGAACGGTACCACCAAATCCATCTAGCGGCCGAGAGATCATTAACGGTTCAATAGTTCTCCCTTTAACCCTTCAATCTTTATTAATATTAAAATCGATCTTCAATATATTATTATACTTTTATTAAATTTTAACAATTTTTAGAACATTGTTCGTATGAAATTAATTTGTACATATAAAAGTTATTAGTTAAGTACTATACGTTTGAGGTTCTTTACAAAAATATTAAGATATGTGATAATTTAAATATATGTGAATATAAAACAGTGAAATATAGATTAATACTTCAGTACTTTTTAGTACGCGCAATACTTAAACTATATGCTAAGATCTTCAGATTCGCCTATATTTTTAGTTTATAATTATGATCCACAATTGAAGTTTTGAATTAGAGTAATGTTTACGAAGTGAAAAGGGACTGGCAATAAAAGTAACAACAAAAAAAAATATATATATATAAAAAAGCACAAAAAATAAATTAGTTTGAATTCTCCCAAACAGTTCAATTTTATTATCAAGTTATAGTATTTACTCACATAGAAAACTACTGAAGACCTTTTTCACAAATGATGTTTTTTTGGTATTGTTGCCGCAGACAAAGATGTGGCCATCTCGAGTCCAAGAGTATTACCACCGAACTTTTCACATACCTTTTTATATAAATCTAGTTTAGAACTATTTAACTCCTCACTAATAATGATTGGTCTGCCTTTAAGGCATTTTTTACCATTAAAAATAAAGTTTCGTTTCCACCTGTTTACAAACATTACCGACACCGGCCGAGGTTTTCTTGAGTTGTTTCTTGGAGTTATCTTCAATGCCACTTTAGGCCGTCAATGGACTTTTGGGTATTTTTTTCAAATATTTTAATAAATCTTGTGTAGAAGTAATTGTACTGGCACTATCTTGACTTTGATCTGGTAAGCTCATGACACTTTTTGATAATATTACATTTTTTAATTCACTCATGATACGTTGCATATTTTCTTCTAACCTTTATACCTCCTGGCCAAAGTCCATGGTAGAATTTTCTTGACTTACCACCTTGTGGGTTGTGGCGGGTTGTTCTGCCCATTGTGCTGCTGATTTCACACACGCAATCACTAATTTAACTTTTTTTTAAGTGAAAATACTCATTTATAATATAATAAATATATAGTATATAATCGAGGGAGTAATACCAAAACAATCACCATCCGTACAGCATTATTTTTACTCTCTATAAAAATATATATTTCTGAAAAAATTTTCAAATGTATATCATCTATACAATTGCAATTTTAAAAAAATGGAACTACTTTGTTTCTTGTTCTTTAGTAAAATAGTCCTCGACATCCTAGTCTAACCAATCTATGCCATAATTGCAGAAATGTGAATCATCGATCAATGTTTCCTTTGCGATAACAAATTCAATTATACAAATTATTATATTACATAAATGTATATAATGTAATAATGGATCTTGTAGGTATCAATTCCTTGAAAAAAACTATAGCCTGTGTAGGAAATATGAAAATTCGATATATGGCGGACTGTATTGGGTAACTTTTAAAACAATAAAACGTTGATAATTAGCAAAATTAATTAATTGATGAAAGGAAACACAATCGCTTACCTATCACAGTAGAACCGAATAGTTTCAGTGGCTGGGTTACTCAGTTCGCCCTAGAAGACCATCACACTACATCAATCTTGCCAATTTTCCAATTTTCTCGGGAAACCGATCCGAAAATACGCGTCGGCCGACGAAATGAACGAGTTTCGTTGTCACATGTGGTTAGTGCAGTACTGATTTTTAAAATGTATCTTGACCTGCGCTGCGTGAGCCAGGAAGTTTCTTCCGTATTCTTGACGAATCACAGGGTTGCGATTGTGTATTTGAATACGAAACAAAATAATATCGAAAAGATTTAAAATTAATTATTAATTGATTTGTTTTGAAATTAATGAACAAAAGTAAAATAAAACAGAGTTACACAAACATTCACCCCACCAAAACGAATGTTTTTAAACTTAGGAATAAGAAAAAAAAATTAAACTTAATTTCAAAAGTAAATAATATTAAAGAAAAAAAAAAATAAAAAAATTAGTTGCCTGGTAACGGGCATATCTTGAGAACGGGCCTTTGTAAAGTTCCGCGAGCCGTCTTCAGTGTTACCACGCGAGCTACATTGTCTTGTCCAGGGTGCAATTTAATTACCCTACCTAACTCCCAGTGAAGAGGAGTGGTTTGTTCATTTTTAATGAGAACAAGAGCGCCTTGATTAACTGGAGGCGACGGCACTGTCCATTTGGATCTTTCCTGAAGGGAATGAATATATTCGGTGGACCACCGTTTCCAGAAATCACTCTGGATTCGCTGAATTAATTGCCAACGATTTAACCGGTTCAGGTTTAAATGACTGAGATCAGGGTCTGGAATAGAGCTGTTTAAAGGCTCGAGAACTAAAAAATGACCAGGGGTCAAAGGCTGAAGGTCGTTTGGATCTTCGCTCATAGCACATAGTGGCCTTGAATTTAGTACCGCTTCTATTTGCGTTAAAATAGTATAAAACTCTTCGAAAGAAAAGCTTTGGGTTCCTAAAACACGGTAAAAATGACTTTTAAATGATTTGACACCCGCTTCGGCAAGTCCATTAAAGCTTGGAGCACCAGGGGGGTTAAAATTCCAAGTGATAGATAGGGCTTGAGCAGCCTTTTGCGCCAAATCAAGAAGCATATTATAGGCTCCTTTAAAGTTTGTGCCTTGATCACTTGTTAAAGTTATGCAATTGCCTCGTCTGGCAACGAAGCGCCTGAACGCAGCCAAAAAAGATTCGGCGCTGAGATCGGAAGTGGCCTCTAAATGTATTGCCTTAGTAGTTGTACAAACAAATACACAGACGTAACCCTTATAAGTTTTAGCACCCCTATGTTTAGTCATTAAAAGAGAAAAGGGACCAGCAAAATCCACACAGACAGAAGAAAATGCTTTGATTTCAGAAACCCTGAGAGCAGGCAAATCGGACATAAAGGGATTGTATGACTTGGGTTTACATCGGAAACATTTAATGCACTTTGAAAGGCATTTATAGATGGCACTCCGAGGCGAAAGGATCCAAAATTGTTGAAGTAATAAATATTGCATCGTTTTAAGCCCAGGATGCAGATATGTGTTATGAGTAAATTCAATTATTAACTCAGTAAGCCTATGGGACTTAGGCAGTAAAATTGGATGTTTGACATCATATGAAAATTGAGATTTTCTGAGTCTACCACCAACTCTTAGTAAACCATCAGCGTCGATAAAAGGAGCAAGTTTTCTAAAAGGTTTAGGTAGCAAGGAATTTTGCTTTATTTTTAAAATAATATCTGAAAACGTCTCTTGTTGGACGTGCTTTACGATAACTTTAAGTGAAGAGCCAATTTCACGAGAACTTAAAATACCGTGAAGGTTTGACTTTAATTTTATATTTGAAATAAAACGAAGAATATAAGCAACTATCCTTAGAATTTTCAGCCAACTAGAAAATTTCTCTAACAAAAGAAGAATAAAATTTGGGGAAGAAATAATGTTGGATAAAACCACAGTGTTTTCTTCCTTAGATACGTCAGGATCGGTTGGGGAATAAAAATTAGGTTGTGTTGGCCAGAAATCCTTTGCTTGTGAAAGAAACTCGGGACCAGACCACCATATTTTTGTATCTAAAAGTTGCGCAGGGGTAAGACCGCGACTGGCACAATCAGCAGGATTCAACGCTGATGGGACGAAATGCCAAGAAGAAACGGGTATGAGCTCTTGAATATGGTTAACCCTATTAGCTACAAAGGTTTTCCACTTGTGCGGGGAAGAAGACAACCAAGTAAGTGTGACCATAGAATCTGACCACAAGTATAGATCGTCAAAAGTAATAAGATCAGCAAAACTTTCCTTAATGAAAATAGCTAGATCAACTAACAAAATGGCGGCCATGAGTTCTAGCCTAGCAATAGACTGAGTTTTTAATGGCGCTACTCGACATTTCGAGCAAACAAGGAAGGTTTTTACTGTTCCAGATGTTTCCTCCACACGAAAATAGCAAACAGCGGCATATCCGTTTTGTGACGCATCGCCAAAACCGTGTAATTCAATTCGAGATATTAACGTAGACCCGACGTACCGAGGAATTTTTATAATACCAAGTTGAGGCATTTCGGCTTTAAAGGTATCCCAAATATCTGAAATAGCCTTAGACGGGGGTTCATCCCAGGAAACTTTAGATTCCCATAAACGCTGCAAAAGAAGTTTGGCAAGTAGAAGGCAAGGAGCAATAAATCCAAGGGGATCGAAGATTCGACTAATCTCCGATAACATATTTCTTTTTGTACAAGGACGGTCGACAGGGGTGTAAGTATATGAAAAAGCATCTGAATTAGTATTCCATTTGAGACCAAGTACCTTAATAAATGATGGTTCCTCCTTATCAAAAGTACAAGAACTTTGAACATCAGAAGATGGAATAGAAGCCAAGAGAGAAGGGTGATTACTTGCCCATTTGCTCATTTCGAAACCTCCCCTTTTCATAACCTCAATGACGTCAGATTGAAGTGCTAAAGCTGACTCCAAACAATCACTTCCTAGTAGTCCATCATCAATATAGAATTGACTGCGAATAGCCTGAGCAGCCTTAGGGAAAGAAGCTTCTTCCTGCGCCGCAAGTTCTTTTAAAGTCCTTAAGGCCAAGTATGGGGAAGAATTAATTCCATAAACCACAGTACGTAAGAAATATTCCTGAAGAGGATCGCTCGGTTTGAAACGCCATAAAATTCGTTGATAGGTCCAAAACTCAGGATGAACAGAAATTTGTCTGTACATTTGCTTTATGTCACAAACAAAGACGTAGGCGAAAAATCGAAATTTTAAAAGAAGCGTAGAAATATCCTGTTGTAATTTAGGACCTACAAGAAGAGTGTCATTAAGACTAACACCGTTAATGTCACGCAAGCTTGCGTCGAATACAACTCTAATTTTAGAGTCAAATGCCTCTTGTTTGAAGACAGCATGGTGGGCGATATAGTAACCCGATAAAGATCTATAATCGTCTTGGGGAACCAAAGACATATGACCTTTATCTAAGTAATCTTGCATAAACTTTACATATTTTGTATGCAAGTCGGGGTTTTTGCAAAAACGATTTTCAAGCATGCCGAAGCGGCGATAAGCTTGAGAGTAAGTGTCAATAAATTTAGGCTTTGATTGACGAAATGGTAATGGTACCGAAAATCGTCCCGAAGTATCCCTAAACGTCAGAGTTTTATAAATTTCCTCACATTGTTTTTCTTCAGGGGAGAAAAACGATTGTTTAGGAAGATGCTCAATTTCCCAAAAGTTACGTAATACAATATCAATATTATCCTCTACTGAGATGTAGCAACTCAAAAGAGAGGTTGAAGCTTCGCAAGAAACATTGGTTTTTCCCTGCAACACATAACCAAAGATGGTCTCCAAAGCAACAGGCTGATCAGGACTCCCAATAATACGACCAGATCTTAATACAAGAGGTACGAGTTCAGCACCAATAAGCATGTCGATAGGACCCGGCGTGTGAAAATTATTATCAGCAAGCTTCAAGTATTTAATGTGTTCAAGTTGATCAGGATTAATATGAATCTTAGGCTGGTTAGAACAAACCTTTGGTATGATAATAGCTTCA
This sequence comes from Kuschelorhynchus macadamiae, assembly GCA_030620095.1. Lineage (NCBI taxonomy): Eukaryota > Metazoa > Arthropoda > Insecta > Coleoptera > Curculionidae > Kuschelorhynchus > Kuschelorhynchus macadamiae. Next base: position 772,315 of record JAUTXW010001856.1, read on the forward strand.
CACGAAAGTAAGGGATTTGGTTCACCATGAGGTTTTATTATACACTGTGTAGAACCATTTTTAGTGCAAGTAGACATTCCATTTAAACCTTCAACGGGGACAGAAAAACTTTTACGTTTAAGACCAAGTCGGCGTACGCAAGACTCAGAAATAAAATTTGCCATGGACCCGGTATCCAGAAGTATCCGAATTTTCTGAAAATTACCTCGAATATCTTTGATGTCTACTTCACACGTAGACAAAAGAATAGTTTGTTGAGAGGCAGAAAAATGGTTCGCAATACAATGAGTATTAGTAATTGGCTCGGTAGAATTAATAATGGGGTCAGAACTAGAAATGTGGGGCATAGAAGTTCCTTGAAAAGTATCCCTATGAGAGGGCTGTCCTTGGACTGAAGGTATTGTAGAAGACGTTTTACCAAAGTGCAAAGTGGTATGGTGTGGCGATTTGCACACCCTGCATTTGTGAGAAGACCCGCAATTTTTAAGAGAATGAGGAGATACTAAACAGTTGACGCATAATTTGTGCTGTTTGACAAATGAAAACCTGTCATGCGGCGATTTCGCCAAAAAAGCAGGGCACTTATATAATGCGTGAGAAGTCGAGCATAAAAAACATTTTTTGTTACTCCTATTATCAACATCGGGGTCAAGCATTAAATTGAGAAACGATTTTTTATTACCTTTTGGGATTTCCGCACTTTTCAAAGAATAATTAACCGACTCCAAGGCTAAACACTGTTTTTCCAAAAATGAAATTAATTGCCTAAAGGTCGGCAGGGTTTGATTAAAACCATGTTCGAGCTCAAAGTCAGTTCTAGTTTTTGAATCCAATTTATTTATCAACAGATTAAACAATAAAAAACACCAATGTTCGACTGGGAAATTTAAGGCTCTAAAAGCAGCTATGTTCTCAGAAAAAATATTTAAAATTTGTCTAAGTTCCTTTGCGGAAGCTTTTTGAACAGACGGAGCATGAAAAAGCTCATTATAATATTGTGTAGCTAGAATACGTTTATTTTGATAACGTTTTATCAGCATATCGTAGGCTACAGAATAGTTAAGTTCTGTAAGGGGGATGCCCTTAACTAAACTTAAGGGTTCCTTGTCTAATGACGTCAGCAAGTATTGAAATTTTTCAATGTTCGATAAGTCAGTATTATCATGAATAAGACTGTTATATAAGTCAAAAAAACTAGGCCAATTTTTATAATTGCCATCAAAAATAGGCAAATTGAGCTTGGGAAGCTTTATTTTTGTGGGAGCAGCGAAAGTGGAATTAGCTGAGGTATTAGCAGATAGAGATGCTTGACTACTTAAGAGAAAATCATGTTTTAAAGATTTTATGCCATAATAAGGTTTGTCTGCAGCACGCCTCATTTCATCATATTTTGCGAAATCATTGTCGTCAATTAAAGATATGACAGTATTATGAGCTGATTGAAATTCATTAAAAGTGCTGTCAACAGAATCTGCTCTGACTAAAAAATTAGATTTTAAGGAGTCATCAGAAACGGCTTGCAGCCCAATTTCGTGTGCCTCTTCCAACCGCTTGAGTGCGATGGTTCGTTTTAAATTAGCTTTTGTTAATTTATCTGACATTTTGAAAGATGTTCAGTAGAACAAGAAAAAAATTAAAAATCAGAAAAGCGTTAAAAAATATCAAAATATATTTTATTTACTATTTCAATAAATGCTGTTATTTTAACATATGCCTGCTGATGGTCAATATATAAGACAACAATTATACCTACACAAAATTGTATGCTATTTTATTTGTGATATAATACAAACAAAATAAAAAATATCAGAAGTTGTGATGCCGCAAAACAAATATCAATAGTGCAAAGTTAGGCGAATGGTACTTGCCACATAAATATTATATGATGGCAAAGTAGAATAAATAAATTGTATTATTTATTGAAATAATTAAAGTTCGCAAAATATGCACATATGAGTATTTTGTTTATATTTAAAGAAGAACGAGAATAAGTTATTTCTGAATTTAAATGTATGAAAATACTTATTTATTAAATGTGGTACTGCGAGATTAAAAAAATAACAATAGACTGGCGCCGGGCGTCAGAGTGACGTCGCGACGGCGAATCGATGTGGAACGGAACGAATGTAGCTCGCCGGTTTGACGAAAGACGACAGGTTAGATATCCAAGCGTGCGCAATTAAAAATAAGATCGGAATTAAGAAAATGGCTACCAACGAATCTTGTTTTAAAGCAATTTAAGTTATTAAATATTCAATTTGATCTCCATCCGGTGAAGAAGGCACAAAATGATGTAGGAAATATGAAAATTCGATATATGGCGGACTGTATTGGGTAACTTTTAAAACAATAAAACGTTGATAATTAGCAAAATTAATTAATTGATGAAAGGAAACACAATCGCTTACCTATCACAGTAGAACCGAATAGTTTCAGTGGCTGGGTTACTCAGTTCGCCCTAGAAGACCATCACACTACATCAATCTTGCCAATTTTCCAATTTTCTCGGGAAACCGATCCGAAAATACGCGTCGGCCGACGAAATGAACGAGTTCCGTTGTCACATGTGGTTAGTGCAGTACTGATTTTTAAAATGTATCTTGACCTGCGCTGCGTGAGCCAGGAAGTTTCTTCCGTATTCTTGACGAATCACAGGGTTGCGATTGTGTATTTGAATACGAAACAAAATAATATCGAAAAGATTTAAAATTAATTATTAATTGATTTGTTTTGAAATTAATGAACAAAAGTAAAATAAAACAGAGTTACACAAACAGCCTGACTGATGTAGGAAATATGAAAATTCGGTATATAGAGGACTGTATTGGGTAACTTTAAAACAATAAAACAATGGTAACTAGCAAAATTAAATAATTGATGAAAGGAAACACAATCACTTACCTATCACAGTAGAACCGACTAGTTTCTGTAGTTGGGTTACTCAGTTCACCCTAAAAGACCATCACACTACATTAATCTTGCCACCTTTCCAGTTTTCTGACCTGCGTGAGCCAGGGAGTTTCTTGCGTATTCTTGACTAATCACAGGGTTGCGATTGTGTATTTGAATACAAAAGGAAATAATTTAGAAAAAATTGAAAATTAATTATTAATTGATTTGTTCTGAAATTAATGAACAAAAAAAAAGTAAAATAAAACAAAGTTACACAAACATTCACCCCACCAAAACGAATGTTTTTAAACTTAGAAATAAATAAAAAATTAAACCTAATTTCAAAAGTAAATATTTGAAAGAAAAAAAAATACAAACTTAAAAATTAGTTGCCTGGTAACGGACATATCTTGAAAAATATGAAAATTCGATATATAGAGGACTGTATTGGGTAACTTTAAAACAATAAAACAATGGTAACTAGCAAAATTAAATAATTGATGAAAGGAAACACAATCGCTTACCTATCACAGTAGAACCGACTAGTTTCTGTAGTTGGGTTACTCAATTCACCCTAAAAGACCATCACACTACATTAATCTTGCCACCTTTCCAGTTTTCTTGGGAAACCGATCCGAAAGTATGTGCCGGCCGGCTAAGCGAAAGAGTTCCGGTATCACATGTGGTTTGTACAGTACTGTTCTCAAATGCATCCTGACCTGCGTGAGCCAGGGAGTTTCTTGCGTATTCTTGACTAATCACAGGGTTGCGATTGTGTATTTGAATACAAAAGGAAATAATTTAGAAAAAATTGAAATTGAATTAACTGATTTGTTCTGAAATTAATGAACAAAAAAAAAGTAAAATAAAACAAAGTTACACAAACATTCACCCCACCAAAACGAATGTTTTTAAACTTAGAAATAAATAAAAAATTAAACCTAATTTCAAAAGTAAATATTTGAAAGAAAAAAAATACAAACTTAAAAATTAGTTGCCTGGTAACGGACATATCTTGAGAACAGGCCTTTGTAAAGTTCCGCGAGCCGTCTTCAGAGTTACAACGCGAGCTACATTGTCCTGTCCAGGGTGCAATTTAATTACCCTACCTAACTCCCAGTGGAGAGGAGTTGTTTGTTCATTTTTAATGAGAACAAGAGCGCCTTCCTTAACTGGAGGTGACGGCACTGTCCATTTGGACCTTTCCTGAAGAGAATTAATGTATTCGGTGGACCACCGTTTCCAGAACTCACTCTGGATTCGCTGAATTAATTGCCAACGATTTAACCGGCTCAGGTTTAAATGACTAAGATCAGGAACTGGAATAGAGCTGTTTAAAGGCTCGAGAACTAAGAAATGACCAGGGGTCAAAGGTTGAAGGTCGTTTGGATCTTCGCTCATAGCACATGGTGGCCTTGAATTTAGTACCGCTTCTATTTGCGTTAAAATGGTATAAAACTCTTCGAAAGAAAAGCTTTGATTTCCTAAAACACGGTAAAAATGATTTTTAAAAGATTTGACACCCGCTTCGGCAAGTCCATTAAAGCTTGGAGCACCAGGGGGGTTAAAATTCCAAGTGATAGAAAGGTCTTGGGCAGTCTTTTGCGCCAAATCAAGAAGCATATTATAGGCTCCTTTACAGTTTGTGCCTTGATCACTTGTTATAGTTATGCAATTACCTCGTCTGGCAACGAAGCGCGTGAAAGCAGCCAAAAAAGATTCCGCGCTGAGATCGGAAGTTGCCTCTAAATGTATTGCCTTAGTAGTTGTACAAACAAATACACAGACGTAACCCTTATAAGTTTTTGCACCCCTATGTTTGGCCATTAAAAGAGAAAAGGGACCAGCAAAATCTACACAGACAGAAGAAAATGCTTTGATTTGAGAAACCCTGAGAGCAGGCAAATCGGACATAAAGGGATTGCATGACTTGGGCTTACATCGGAAACATTTAATGCACTTTAAAAGGCATTTATAGATGGCACTCCGAGGCGAGAGAATCCAAAATTGTTGAATTAATAAATATTGCATCGTTTTAAGCTCAGGATGCAGACACGTGTTATGAGTAAATTCAATTATTAACTCAGTAAGCCTATGGGACTTAGGCAGTAAAATTGGATGTTTGACATCATATGAAAATTGAGATTTTCTGAGTCTACCACCAACTCTTAAGTAAACCATCAGCGTCGATAAAAGGAGCAAGTTTTCTAAAAGGTTTAGGCAGCAAGACTATTAGCTACAAAGGTTTTCCACTTGTGCGGGGAAGAAGACAACCACCAGGTAAGTGTGACCGTAGAATCTGACCACAAGTATAAATCGTCAAAAATAATAAGATCAGCATAACTTTCCTTAACGAAAATTGCTAGATCCACCAACAAAATGGCTGCCATGAGTTCTAGCCTAGCAATGGACTGCGTTTTTAATGGCTCTACTCAACATTTTGAGCAAATAAGAAAGGTTTTTACTGTTCCAGATGTTTCCTCCTCACGAAAATAGCAAACAGCAGCATATCCGTTCTGTGACGCATCGCCAAAGCCGTGTAATTCAATTCGAGATACTGAATTAGACCCGATGTACCGAGGAATTTTTATAATACCAATATGAGGCATTTCGGCTTTAAAGGTGTCCCAAATATCTGTAATAGCCTTAGACGGGGGTTCATCCCATGAAACTTTGGATTCTCACAAATGCTTCAAAAGAAGCTTGGCAAGTAGAAGGCAAGGAGCAATAGAGCCAAGGGGGTCGAAGATTCGACTAATCTCCGATAACCTATTTCTTTTTGTACAAGGACGGTCGATAGGATGTAAGTGTATGAAAAGGCATCTGAATTCGTATTCCATTTGAAACCAAGTACCTTAATAAATGATGATTCCTCTTCATCAAACGAACACAAACTTTGAACATCAGAAGATGGAATAGAGGCCAAGAGAGCAGGGTGATTACTTGCCCATTTGCTCATTTCAAAACTACCCCTTTTCATAACCTCAATGACGTCACATTGAAGTGCCAAAGCTGACACCAAACAATCACTTCCTAATAATCCATCATCAATATAGAATTGACTGCGAATAGCCTGAGCAGCCTTAGTGAAAGAAGTTTCTTCCTGCGCCGCAAGTCCTTAAGGCCAAGTATGGTGAAGAATTAATTCCATAAACCACAGTACGTAAGACATATTCCTGAAGAGGATAGCTCGGTTTGAAACGTCATAAAATTCTTTGGTTGTTCCAAAATTCAGGATGAACAGAAATTTGTCTGTACATTTGTTTTATATCACAAACAAAAACGTAGGCGAAAAATCGAAATTTTAAAAGAAGCGTAGAAATATCCTGTTGCAATTTAGGACCTACGAAAAGAGTGTCATTAAGACTAACGCCGTTAATGTCACGTAAACTTGCGTCGAACACAACTCTAATTTTAGAGTCAAATGCCTCCTGTTTGAAGACAGCATGGTGAGCGATATAGTAACCCGATAAAGATTTATATTCGTCTTGGGGAACCAAAGACATGACCTTTATCTAAGTAAACTTGCACAAAGTTTACATATTTTCCGTTCGGAAGTATCCCTAAAAGTCAGTGTTTTATAAATCTCCACCCATTGTTTTTCTTCAGGGGAGAAAAACGATTGTTTAGGAATGTGCTCAATTTCCCAAAATTTACGTAATAATATCAAGATTATCCTCCACTGAGATGTGGCAACTCAAAAGAGAGTTTGAAGCTTCGCAAGAAACTTTGGTTTTTCCTTGCAACACATAACCAAAGATAGTCTCTAAAGCAACAGGCTGATCAGTACTTCCAACAATACGACCAGATCTTAACCCAAGAGGTACGAGCTCAGCACCAATAAGCATGTCGATAGAATCCGGCGTGTGAAAATTATTATCAGCAAGCTTCAAGTATTTAATGTGTTCAATTTTAGCAGGATTAATAGGAATCTTAGGCTGGTTAGAACAAACCTCTGGTATGATAATGCTTCATACGAAAGCAAGGGATTTGGTTGACCATGAGGTTTTATTATACACTGTGTAGAACCACTTTTTGTGCAAGTAGACATTCCATTTAAACCTTCAACAGGGACAGAAAAACTCTTACGTTTAAGACCAAGTCGCCGTATGCAAGACTCGGAAATAAAATTTGCCATGGACCCGGTATCCAGAAGTACACGAATTTTCTGAAAATTACCTCGAATATCCTTAATATCTACTTCACACGTAGACAAAAGAATAGTTTGTTGAGATGCAGAAAAGTGGTTTGCAATACAATGAGTATTGGTAATTGGTTCGACAGGATTAATAATGGGTTCAGAACTAGAAATGTGGGGCATAGGAGTTCCTTGTAAAGTATCCCTTTGAAAGGACTGTCCTTGGACTGAAGGGATTGTAGAAGACATTTTACCAAAGTGCGAAGTGATATGATGTGGCGATTTGCACACCCTGCATTTGTGAGAAGACCCTCAATTTTTAAAAGAATGAGGAGATACTAAACAGTTAACGCATAATTTGTGCTGTTTGCCAAATGAAAATCTGTCGTGCGGCGATTTAGCCAAAAATGCAGGGCACTTATATAATGCGTGAGAAGCCGATCATAAAAAACATTTTTTGTAACTCCTATTATCAACATCGGGGTCAAGCATTAAATTGAGAAACAATTTTTTATTACCTTTTGGGATGTACGCATTTTTCAAAGAATAATGAACCGACTCCAAGGCTAGACATTGCTTTTCCAAAAATGAAATTAATTGCCTAAAAGTCGGCAGGTTTTGATTAAAACCATGTTCGAGCTCAAAGTCAGTTCTAGTTTTTGAATCCAGTTTATTTATCAACAGATTAAATAATAAAAAACACCAATGTTCGACTGGGAAATTTAAGGCTCTAAAGGTCGCTATGTTCTCAGAAAAAATATTTAAAATTTGTCTAAGTTCCTTTGAGGAAGCTTTTTGAACAGAAGGGGCATGAAAAAGCTCAATATAATATTGTGTAGCTAGAATACGTTTATTTTGATAACGTTTTATCAGCATATCATAGGCTACAGAATAGTTAACTTCTGTAAGAGGGATGCCCTTAACTAAACTTAAGGGTTCCTTGTCTAATGATGTCAGCAAGTATTGAAATTTTTCAATGTTCGATAAGTCAAGATTATCATGAATAAGAATGTTATATAAGTAAAAAAAACTAGGCCAATTTTTGTAATTGCCATCAAAAGTGGGCAAATTAAGCTTGGGAAGGGTTACTGCCATTTTTGTGTGAGCAGCGAAAGTGGAACTAGCTGAGGTATTAGCAGATAGAGATGCTTGACTACTTAAGAGAAAATCATGTTTCAAAGATTTTATGCCATAATAAGCTTTGTCTGCAGCTTGCCTCATTTCATCATATTTTGCAAAATCACTGTCGTCAATTAAAGATATGACAGTATTATGAGCTGACTGAAATTCATTAAAAGTACTATCAACAGCACTAAAAAATTAGATTTTAAAGAGTCATCAGAAACGGCTTTCAGCCCAATTTCGTGTGACTCTTCCAACCGCTTGAGTACGATGGTTCGTTTTAAATTCGATTTTGTTAATTTATCTGACATTTTTAAAGATGTAAAACAAGAAAAAAATGCGTTAAAAATATCAAAATATATTTTATTTATTATTTCAATAAATGATGTTATTTTAACATATGCCTGCTAATGGTCAATATATAAGACAACAATTATACCTACACAAAATTATATGCTATTTTATTTGTGATTTAATACAAACAAAATAAAAAAAATCAGAGGTAGTAATGCCGCAAAACAAATATCAATAGTACAAAGTTAAGCGAATGGTACTTGCCACATTAATATTATATGATGGCAAAGTAGAATAAATAAATTGTAATATTTATTAAAATAATTAAAGTTCGCAAAATATGAGTATTTCGTTTATTTAAAGGAGAACGAGAATAAGTTATTTCTGAATTTAAATGTATGAAAATATTTATTTGTTAAATGTGGTACTGCGAGATTAAAAAAAAATAACAATAGACTGACGCCGGGCGTCAGAGTGACGTCGCGACGGCGAATCGATGTGGATCGGAACGAATGTAGCTCGCCGGTCTGACCGAGGACGACAGGTTAGATACCCAAGCGTGCGAAAATAAAATAAAAGATCGGAATTAAGAAAATGGCTACCAACGAATCTTGTTTCAAAGCAATTTTAGTTATTAAATATTTAATTTGATCTCCACCCGGCTCGAAGGTCCAAAATGATGAACTTTAAAACAATAAAACAATGGTAACTAGCAAAATTAAATAATTGATGAAAGGAAACACAATCGCTTACCTATCACAGTAGAGCCGACTAGTTTCTGTAGTTGGGTTAATCAATTCACCCTAAAAGACCATCACACTACCGTAATCTTGCCACCTTTCCAGTTTTCTCGGGAAACCGATCCGAAAATATGTGCCGGCCGGCTAAGCGAACGGGTTCCGGTATCACATGTGGTTTGTACAGTACTGTTCTCAAATGCATCCTGACCTGCGTGAGCCAGGGAGTTTTTTGCGTATTCTTGATGAATCACGCGATTTTGAATTTTGAATACCAAAGGAAATAATTTAGAAAAAATTGAAAATTAATAATTGATTTGTTCCGAAATTAATGAACAAAAAAAAGTAAAATAAAACAAAGTTACACAAACACTGACTAAAGCTTCCGGTACTCTCTATAAAACAAATTACCATTTTTTTTTCAGAATAAAAAAATGACCGTAAATATTTATACCAGTCTCTCTTTCAACTAAAATACTTTACTAGTTTTTCTAGTCGTTCTAGTCAAGATCGCTAAAGACTTTTTATGTGCAAAAATCATCTGAAAAATGCAATTTTTGACCAGTTGGAAAAAATCTGTTTTACTGTTACCTTGGTAAATAATTTTTGAAATATTTGTTTCTGCAAACAAATATTCTCTAACAAATTGCCATAATATATGTACGGCCATGAAGGATAGTCAAAACTTAAATTACTTAAACGTTCTATAAAATTACATTTAACTAAAAAAAAGTCAGTAATGGAAGAAAGCTAAAAATAATTTGTGAAAAAAATTTCAAATGAAGATGTACATTTCTCTTCAGTAAAATACTTCTCGTCATCCGAATGTAAACCATTTATGTCATAATTACACAAATGTGAATCATCAATCAGTGTCTCTTTTAGAATGTTAAAATTAATTATACACATTATTACATTACACAAATGAGCAACTTATAATGTAATCATGGATCTTGTGGGTATCAATTCCCTGAAAAAAACTATAGCCTGACTTAGCGCAACTTCATCCTCTTCGACTCCTTTGGAACTTTTTTAAATATAGAGAGAAGTAAACGAGAGCAAAGTAAATCAAAAATGAAAAAAAGGTCATCACCTTCGTGAAAGCGCCCCCTGGCCTGTGCGGTGATCTTTCTCTGATTAAGGGACCCCTAAATCGAAAGGGCACCTAGGACAGTACCTACTGTGATTTATTATATACTGATATTAAACTATCTAACATCATATACAGCAGACTCAGTCAAAAGAGGGTTACCTAAGTTTTATAACGAGTCCCTGGTCGTTGTCACTACAATGCCACGGCGTTTTACATAAAATAAGAAATACATTTTAAATGGCGAATAACGAATATCACTAATAAAAGCTGTCACGTGACATTCTGATAAATTAAATACACATAGAGAGACAATTATAATCCATGGCGTAAGTTTGAAGCCTCAGTTTACTTACTATATTTACAAACATTAAGCAACATATATATAATAACAGAGATACGGAGATGTTTCAATTTGTCGTTTTGGTCTGATTTGGTGGACTAGGAAAGGGTGGGAAAATGTATACTTGTTGCTAATATTAAAACAAAAATTTTAAGGAGGTTATAATACTGTAATAATAATCTCTGTATTATTTCACTAACTATATATATAATTATTATTAACAAATCATTATTTAAATATCCTATTTTTTTAGTTTCATACAAATCATTCAATGCCTATGCTTAATAATCGAAATCACTGCCGTACTTTTCTCAGTCGTAAACTCAGGGAATTTACAAATCTAATAAATCTGTTAACCGAACAAAGCGGTGCGGTCTTGAGGAAAAGCATTGTTTTTAGGCGATTTTTGTTAGTTTTTGTTTATTTTTAATAATTTTTGTGCTTGTTATTGGGCATTATGGTGCGTAAGTGCAAATTGTGCAAAAATCTGGACTACTTAAACACTGACGTTTCTTTTCATGGGTAAGTTGAAATGGTAATTCTTTTTCTGTATTTAATGACATACGTAGGACTAATTACCTTAAGGATTAATAGGACTTGTAATTGCTATTATATCGTTCTTTTGGCAGCAAAATTACATACCTGCACTCAATGGGGCTTCCAGAACTCTGGTCTGGGCAGGGTACTGGTGGGCAGGGCGGGGGGCAATCACCCGTTGATGTAAATTTTAAACTAAGGTTAGGAAAGTAAAGAATTATTATTTAGCCGTACTTAACTTTATTTTTAAAATTCAGAAATTAAAGTAATGATAGAATATTTGGAAATAAAATAGTGACTATTAATATTTTCAAAATTACGATAATATATCTAATACATAGTACATCCCTTATAAAAATTAAACGGAGACCTTGCAATTACAAATCTTGTTACTACAATAGACAAAACAAAGCATTTATCGTTCCCGGCTCCCATCCCGCTTCGCGATTTTTCGTGTATAAATTCTGACAGTGGCTGTTGCCAATCAGTCGAATCATATTCATACATCGAAAAATTATCACAATAATATCTATCAAATTTTCCGTTTAATAATTTACTGTTAAAAATATTAGAGCCAAATAATTTTCAATATTTTCAATATTAGGTATTGGGTCTATGGGGGGGGGGGGAAGTAATTACCCCCTTGGAAGTGCCCTTGCCTGAATTTTTGTCCTGAAGCTAAATATTTATAAATTCCCAAGCAGTGCCAATGTGCGTATATTCAAATAATACAGGTATATTGTGCATATACCTATATCTCTTTATACATTTTTGACATAAAAACCATATATTTCTTACAATAATTTATTTTAAAATACTGAGTGGTAGGTTCGTTATATTGCATTAAAGTAAACTAAAATAAACGAGCCTAAGTGTACTTTCTTATGAATTATGTAAAAAAATTGATAAGGTATGTTATTAAATATGCCCCAATATGATTTTACTTTTGTCTGTCAGTTAAATGATTGTTATACAAAATGTTTACAAAGTATTACTAATAATACGCTCATGGAATTGAAGAAGAAACGAAGTGTGTTATTATAACTTTATAGCGTTGCCTTTTGTGAGGCCCGACAATATATATATATATATATATATATATATATATATATATATATATATATATTGTCATACTTACACGCAGTACATGTTTAGTTACTTTAATCATTGCAACAAAACATACACGATTTTATGAATCAAACAGCACAAGATGTGATGTCTCTTATTATGTTAACAAAGATTTTTCTTTGCGTAATGAAAATCTCCGCACAGTTCTCTTGTTTTTGCCACTTATTTCAAAAATAAAAAAAAACCTGAGTGGCATACATTTGTGTGTTATTATTATGTCATTAAATAAGAAAAAAATGTTTTGACTTCCATCGAAAGAGAAAATAAAGTTTGCCAAAAAGAACACAGTGTAATCTAAGCAGCAAATTATATATAGCAGAGCTAAATTTGAAAGCTTACTCATTCGACAATTAGAAAAAGTACCCCATTTTCCCATTTTTAGATGTTGATAAACACTTTGTTCAACATATTTTTTAGAACTTCGTAGTTAAAATATCATAAAATCTTAAAAATATCTGGGAACATGATAAATCTATGTGTGCCTGCTCTTACGCATATGATTAATTCTTGATTGCTTAATGGAGTTGTGCCCAGTCGCTGGAAACATTCCCTTATTACCCCCATTCCAAAAAAAGAAAAAGTTTCTGAATAGAATAAGACCAATTAGTATTCTGTTAGTACTCTCAAAAATTATAGAATCTCTTGTCAATGACCAATTAAAGGGCTATACTGGTAAAAATAAAATTTTACCGTGTACACAATCAGGTTTTCGCTCTGGGCATAGCACTACTACGGCTCTTTCCAACGTTGTTGATGACTTATTACGCGCAATGGATAATGGAAAACTTTCTCTTTTGACAATGCTGGATTATTCAAGAGCATTCGACACTATACATAATGGCCTCTTGATCTCTAAACTGAAGTAATATGGTCTATCACAGGAGTGCTTTAGAAGTTATTTGATAAATAGGCATCAGCAGGTGAAATTGGTGAGTGATAGTGAGGTTAACTTTTCTGAAAGCTTAATGAATCCGAGTGGGGTACCACAAGGCTCTATTTTGGGTCCTTGGTTGTTTGCTATTTATACGGCGGATATAGTAAAATCAGTTGACGTGAATATCTTGTTGATCTGAATATTTTTCAGCTTCCGACGACTGTTAAGTATATACCTCTTTTAACCCTGACTAAGAAGAGAAACGCGTGTTTATTATTATAAATAGAAATCTTTATGCTTTACATACGTGGTCAAAAAACAACTCTCTAATATTAAACCCGCCAAAGACGGTAGCCCTATTGATTGGTTTTGAGAAGCAAAGGCAAAAGATCAACCTAAGAGATAAAATTTTGCTTGGAAATGATATCGTTGCTTTTAATACACATTTTAGAAATTTGGGACTAAGTATAGATCATAACTTAAGCCTTTCTAATCACGTAATAAGTAAAATACAATTAGCATACCTACGTCTGAACATTTTAAATTTTCAAGTTAAACTGAAGTTAACTGAGTCCTTGATTCTACCATTATTTGACTACTGCGATGCAGTATACGGCCCATGTCTAAATAATTACTACGCAAATCGTACACAGGTTTTTGCTAGTGAAAATGTTGAGAGAACAAAAAGAAATCCAGTATTGTTAGTGGTACCACGTCATGCTACCACCACCTTCAAGGGATCTTTCTCATACTATTCCTCTCTCCTGTATAATTTTTTACCACAGCATTTAAAAACTATTACAAATATTAAGACATTTAAACGTAATCTTAAGAGTTTTTATGTCAATAATATGCAATAATATTTCTAATAATGTCTTTCTACTTGGTCTGGCTATATATCATTTTATGCATCTTTTCGTATATCTTTTGCTTATTTAGTATAAATCACAGAATATTTAACTTACTTAAGTAAGCAGGTTAGGTATTGTTTTTTAGTAATAGTATTAAGTATTTAGAAGTATAATAAACACATTATTTATTTAAAGTCAGGATATTATTTTGGAACCTTTTTGTTAAACACTTGCAAAGAAGGGTAATTTATTTACCAGTCATGTATGCATCTACGTATGTATATTTGTGTATATGCATCAAGAGATTCCTCTGTATTTCGCGAATATACCTAGCTAGGTTTGCTTTAAAAAATTACAGTGACGGAAATATTTTTATAAACCAATGTGATAAATTAAGGAGCCAGCTAAGATGATTTTAAATAAATATGCTATAATACTCGGGGTGTCACAAATACAAGCAATTATTTATTAAAAATTAAACTCTTCGTAGACACCTAGAATTTATATTTAAGGCATCTCTATCCCTAAGCTATATACCTATGGAATGGAGAGAGGTGAGAGTCGTCTTTATTCCCAAACCTGGAAAAGATGACTATTCCCATCCAAAATTTTACAGACCTATTAGCCTAACTTCATTTCTTATGAAGACTCTGGAATGGCTCTGTGACAGACAGATTGGGGATGAACATAATTTACTCAAAATATATTGATACGATATATGCATTCTACCCTTGACAATCCAATGATTATGTAAAAAAGCGTAGGGCACTTTTTGGTTACGTTTCTTTGAGAAGCATGTACTTTTTTTAATAATTAGTTTCGGCAACATGCTCTACGCTTTCTGGCGTAGTTATTGAATTGTCAAGGGTAGAATGCATATATCTCACAAAATATACATTATTTTGTACTTTTTAGTGCATAACTGACAAAAGTGTGTTTTTTAGTTTTTTTAAACTATAAATTTAACACGATTTACATAATTATCTCCATTTATCTTCAATATATATCCTAGGCATACCTAATTGATTTTTGGAAAAAGATGATTCGTAACGTAGTGTCTTTTACGGAATATTCAGATCACTGTAATTTCAGATTAATCTTTTTTCATCCGATCTTATTTAAGATCGCCACTAAATTAATAAATTTGAATGATAACAACAAATACCTATTTAAATATGTATAAACGAGCAATTGGTAAGATTCACAGGCATACAACTATAACACTTAATTTTAATTTGTTGTCTCCCTTAATCTAAATCAATTACTAATTGATTTAGATTAATTTAGAAAAATCATATCGTCTGTCCACAATGCAATTATTTAAATAAATTGAACTAGGTCTATCATCTAATATGGTAAGATAAAGGTAGATGTTTGTTAGGAATCAGGTTACGCAGTAAGCACATTGAAAAAAGAATGAAAAATGTCCGAATTACGCCACTTTTAATATATCGCTTTAACATTTGGTCTATGACGTTTAATTAACCAAAAAATTAATTTGGACATAACTTGAAGTGCATCCCCTGACCCATGGGGGAATCTATTTTCTCCTTTCGGTTACTATAAATAACTTTATTCTTGTTATAAAACATTTCTTTTTTCAACAAGTGCAGGGCGGAGTAAAGAGGAAAAGGGGGTAGTCTGAAAATATCGTGTTTTATATGGTTTCGGTGTTTCTAGGAGCACGAAGCTCAACTTCAAGCTCAACTTATCTAATAATCTTAATTTTTGACAACTTGTATTGTTGATTTGCTATGCATATGTAGTACAGATATCGCTTATATAATATCAGTGGTGTTTTTTTTATAACAATCGATAACGTAATTTTAGAAACAGATATTCAGTGGACACTAGTAGCAACTTGTTTGTTTTAAGACTTCACCTATAAAGTGCGCCAGCTAAGCGGTACGGAAAATTAATCGAGGAATTAAATTTCGCACTGGTCCACTGGTAATTGGGATGTGCCTAGAGTCTCCATGCACTTACCGCTAGAAGGTTCTAGCTATTTCCAGTGGCGCCTATACATTTCGAGCATTACTTTTCATTTCTATGTAAATGCGTTGCGTTGAAGTTGAAGCGGTGCACGTGAAGTTATTGCGAGCATTATAGAGGCCTGTACTAGAAAAGCTGAAAGTAATAGTTTGGCTATTCCAATTTATAATCGAATAGAACGCGCTGCATTTTGCACTGGTGTTTCGGAAAGTAGTGTAAGAAAAATTTAAAGAGAACATAATGATCGCACATGTTCTACTTCACCTTTAAAATCTCCTGGTAAAAAAAGACCCCGATTATCATACAAAGATAAAATTGACGATGGTGATTTTCAAGTAATTCGACGAACAATAGAGGATCTTTATATAAAGTTGAAGAAGGTTCCGACCTGCAAACCCCTACTTCGTGCTATAAAGAACAAAATAGGTTTTCCGTATTTTTTAGTGGCGGGTAAAATATCTATCAACTGTAAAGCAATATAGGTAAGAAGGACACAATATTGTCTATCTAGACGAAACCTGGGTAGATATGACAGTGAACAAATGCTGGCAAAGTGAAAGTATTACAGGTGTGGTTCAGGGAATCCGTTCTAGTAGTCGCTTTATTATAGTTCATGCTGGTTCAGAAACCGGATTTGTTCCAGGTAGTGCTTTAGTTGTTTGCTCGGGACTAACAACTGGAGACTATCATGGACAGATGAATAGAGATAATTTTGAAAAGTGGTTGCTCGAGAAGCTTCTACCTACCATTCTTCTCCCAAATCAGTCGTGGTAATGGATAATGCGTCATATCATTCTCACGTAAAAGATAAAGTGCCAACTAAATACTCTACAAAAGCTAATATCTTGGCTTAAATCGAACAATCTTGTATGTGATCCAACATGGAGAAAATATCAATTATATGAAGTAATATCAGCCAACAAGCTTAGAGAAAAAAAGTATAAAATTGACGGTCTTTTACACAACCTCGGTCATACACCTTTAAGGCTGTCTCCATACATCTCCAAATTCCCATTTTACTATCTGTAATGAATGTTTTTATTTTGACCATGGGAAAGTTTACGAAGATAGAAAAAACCCCATTTGCCAACGAATAGAACCAATCAAAGCGAGGAATTTTGGCACAGGGGGTGGAACTTTATGTTTCTTGAGATTTGTATTAATATTAGAGGAAGACTTTGTTTTTGGACTTGCAAGAAGTCGGATGTGAATTTTGTTGTTCTAGTTCAATAGACTTATTTTATTTCATTTTAACAGTGTTTCAATAAACTCTCACAGTTCATATAAAAAAAAGGAATGTATTGGATATATAGCTAATCAAACACACACATACGTTCCTAAAGTGGTGACCCTGACGTGATTTGTTTTGTGAGAGCAAGTAGTGTAATTAGTGCTTCAGTGTTTTAGTGATAAATTGAACAATCAACGTAAGTACCTAGTATTACACTGAACTTTTTATCATTCCTTTTGTGGTAGGTTGTGTTTTAGTCAATACAACAGTCCCTAAGCTATCGTGAGTTTATTTGTAACAAATATTTCGCGGTATACCATGCCTAACTCTGCGGCAGAAACCAATAGTGCCATCCCTATCGCGAACGCTGTCGCGATAAATTCCGCGCCGCGACTTCCAGACTTTGACCCGTCGGATCCAGAACTTTGGTTTGTAATCGTAGAGGCTTGCTTTAATAGATCAAAAATCACAAACACCGAGCAAAAATATTTGGACATTCTCGCGAAACTTCCGCCGCGATATATCAGCGAAGTGCGCGACATTGTGACGAAACCATTAGATTCTAATTCCTATTCCGAGCTAAAAGAACAACTCATAAAGCGGTTAAGTGCGAGCCAAGAACAGAAGACCAGGCAACTGCTAGAAAACGAAGCTATGGGTGACGAAAAACCTTCCCAATTCCTTCGAAGACTGCAGGCACTAGCAGGATCAGTAGTCCAGGAGACATTAGTAAGGAGTATTTGGGTAAGACGCTTACCAGCCAATCTACAATCTATACTAGCTACGCAATCACGTCAAGCACTAAGTGAAACTGCGGACTTGGCTGACAATATATTTACTGCTCTGCCTGTGAGCCCTTCCGTAGCGGCAATCACCCCTAAGCATTCGCAAGAATACCAGATTCTCCATTCGCTCATGCAACAACTAACACAGCAACTTTCAGAGGTCAAGGGAGAGCTAGCTAGTGTCAAGCAGGACGTGCATGCTTCAAGAAGAATGCGAAATTCCCGCACGCATTTTCGATCTCGATCCCAGTCGCGTCATCGCTCGCCATCTACACCTAGGGAAGCGCGCCCAGCCGGATTATGCTGGTACCACTGGCGCTACAAGCAGGAAGCCCAGAAATGCACTATGCCTTGTTCATGGAACCAGGGAAACCAACCGGGCAGTCACTCATGGCGGCAAATGACACCTGCCTTAATAAATCACCCCGCCTATTTATCTACGATCGTGAAACCGGACCGATTTCTCATCGATACCGGTGCCGATCTAAGCGTAATCCCGAGACTTCGAGTGGATGGTGCTCATACCAAATCAACCTACGCACTTTCAGCTGCCAATGGTTCGTCTATAACCACATACGGAATAGTAGCGCGTACTCTCAACGTAGGACTCCGCCGAGATTTTCATGGAAATTCATCATAGCTGACGTATCTCAACCTATCCTAGGAGCAGACTTCCTCGCACACTATGGGCTGCTCCCGGATCTGCAGCAAGGCAAACTCATGGACCCCACAACACAACTGGCATCACGTGGTGAGGTTTTGGAATGGACCGCTCCGACCGTCAAAGTAACTAATGGTGCTTCCCCTTTCCATGTGCTTCTGGAAAGGTTCCCGGGAATCACCAGACCAAACGGTGCTCCCAAACACATTAAACACAAAACTCAGCATCATATTATTACCACGCCTGGTCCGCCTGTCGCCCAGAAACCACGTCGCCTAGCTCCGGACAAACTAAAAACAGCAAGGAAGGAATTCGACACCATGGTGAAACTCGGACTTGCCAGGCCATCTAAAAGTCCTTCGTCCTCGCCGTTGCACCTATTACCAAAAAACAGCGGCGAATGGAGGCCCCTGTGGGGATTATAGAGCTCTGAATAGCAGAACCTGTTCTGACCAATATGGCGTCCGCCATATCCAGGATTTCGCACAAGAGCTCCAATGAAAATCGATTTTTTCAATCATCGACTTAATCCGTGCGTTCAACCAAATCCCAGTAGGGAAAAGGACATCGCGAAAACAGCCATCACCACACCATTCGGATAGTTCGAATTTCCATTTATCACGTTTGGACTTCGAAACACAGCACAAACTTTTCAGCGTTTCATGGATGAAGTTACTCGAGTCAAATTCCTTGGAACGCAGGCACCCAACCACTGCCAGAAAAGGTCGAAACTATTCTGGCCTACCCAAAACCTGAAACGGCCAAGCAACTTCGTCGCTTCCTGGGTATGGTGAATTTCTACCGGAGATTCATACCCAAAGCTATAAGCCAAAGCCGAGATTCAGGCATCACTGAACACACTCCTCAAGAAAAAAATCAAAGGAAGATCCCCGTTACACTGGACCACAGAAGGTCTAGCCTCGTTCGAAGCCAGCAAGAAAGCATTAGCCCAGGCTACCTTGTTGTCGCACCCAAATGTCAACGCACCCCTTGCTATATTCTGTGAGGCTTCAGACTCTGCCATTGGCGCTGCCTTGCAGCAGTGGGTAAATGATCAGTGACAACTACTTAGCTTTTTCTCCAAGAAGCTCAGTTCTACAGAGTGCAAATATGGCGCTTATGACCGTGAGCTACTGGCCGCATACCTATCCGTCAAATATTTCAGACACGTGGTGGAGGCGAGAAACTTTAGTATTTTCACGGACCATAAACCACTGATATATGCATTTCGTCATAAGAAAAGCCGAGTATCACCTCGACAGTTCCCGTACCTGGATCTTATCGGTCAATTCACGACAGACTTTCGGCATATAGCAGGGGAGCGATAATGTGATTGCAGATGCCTTATCTAGGATTGATGAAGTTCATTAGTCAATCGACTACGACGCTCTAGCAACATCCCAGAACAGTGACGAGGAACTGACCAGATTTTGTCAAGACGATTCGGTCTTGAAAATGAGACAAATCCAAATTCCTTTCACTAACAACACAATCTGGTGCGATATGTCAACTTCAATAGCTAGACCATTTATTACGAAACCATTCAGGAAACCAGTTTTTGACAGCATACACCAACTAAGCCACCCCGGCGTCAGAGCCACAATGAAACTAGCAACTCAGCACTATGTTTGGCCATCTATGAAGAGTGACTGCAGGAAGTGGGTCCAATCCTGTCCTGAATCTGGTATTCAGGTTCGAAGGTCTCGCGTCATGTCATTAGTCCAGTCGGAACGTTTGCACCGCCCTCTAGCCGTTTTGAGCATGTTCACCTTGACATCGTGATAATGCCGATATCTGAGGCATACAGATATTGTCTGACCATGATAGACAGATTTTCCAGGTGGCCTGAAGTAATACCACTGAAAGATCAGGAAGCAACCACCATTGCACGAGCCTTTTATGACA
Organism: Kuschelorhynchus macadamiae; assembly: GCA_030620095.1. Lineage (NCBI taxonomy): Eukaryota > Metazoa > Arthropoda > Insecta > Coleoptera > Curculionidae > Kuschelorhynchus > Kuschelorhynchus macadamiae. The sequence continues at coordinate 792,895 of JAUTXW010001856.1, forward strand.
ACTGGGTGTGCAGGTTTGGCGTTCCACTACGAGTCACCACCGATCAGAGCCGGCAATTTGAGTCTTGCCTGTTCAAGCAAATTAATTGTCTAATGGGCACCAAACATATTCGTACAACGGCATACCACCCCGCAGCTAATGGCATGATCATCGCCAACTTAAGGCTTCCCTTCGATGTCTTAAGTCCCGCTGGACCGAGAGCCTACCCACAGTTTTGTACGGTATCCGAATGGCTTGGAAAGAGGACCTCGACGCTACAGCTGCAGAGATGATATACGGCCAACCCATTCGCCTGCCTGGAGAGTTCTTAGCATCCCGCTCACTGAATATCCAAGATGATGGCTCCAGCAACTTCGCCACTGAACTAAGTACACATTTTCTTGAGCTACGCCCCACCAATGGATCTAACCACGATGCAAAGAGAAAAACGTTTATTTTTAAAGATCTTCAAACAGCCACTCATGTTTTGTTCGCCATGACGCTCAGAAGAAGCCTCTGCAACATCCTTACGATGGCCCGTACCGCGTCGTTAGCCGGGAGATTAAGGCGTTCGTCGTTGACATAAGGGGACGCCACGTCACCGTCAGTATCGATCGATTCAAGCCAGCGTATATCTTGAACAAGGACCCACAGGACATGCCACTGTCACAAGATATGGAGACGGAATACGTCATTCACCCAGCAGGAATCCCTAGAAACGATCAAGTCACTCTGCAACCCGCAGAAATTACCAGAACCAGATGTGTCTCGCAACGAGAAGAAGGAGCACACCAGCCACCAGATGGAAACCATGCTCCCGCATCAGAACCCATCAGCAGGTCACCAGAGCGACAGACCAGATCGGGCAGACATGTCCGGTTTCCCAACCGCTTCCAGGCTGGATTGTCGTGAATCTCAATCACTGGCAGGGGGGTGTTGTGGCGACTGAATGTCTCCCACATTGGTCTGCCAAAGTTAAAATTTGCGCATATCACACTGTATATATTTGTTTTTCTTTTCATTGTTACTGCATAACATACTGTACATATTTATTTTATTTTACATTTACTTTTTTAATCTAGGCTAATTATCTATTGCTAGAGTCTAATTTAGTTTTAAGGTTCTTGTATGGTACACTTTTTTGTACAATTTTAAAATATGTTGTTGCACGTTCGATAGTAGGAACCATCACCGATAGTAAACTGTTTATTGCATTTAGGGTTTATGATAGGAAAATACCGAAACGACCCTTCTTAGTAAAGCTTTCTCCAAATTCCCATTTTACTATCTGTAATGAATGTTTTTATTTTGACCATGGGAAAGTTTACGAAGATGGAAAAACCCCTTTTTGCCAACGAATAGGACCAATTAGAGCGAGGAATTTTGGCACAGGGGGTGGAAGTTTATTTTTCTTGAGATTTATATTAATATTAGAGGAAGACTCTGTGTTTGGACTTGCAAGAAGTCGGATGTGAATTTTGTTGTTCTAGTTCAATAGACTTATTTTATTTTGTTTTAACAGTGTTTCAATAAACTCTCACAGTTCATATAAAAAAAGGAATGTATTGGATATATAGCTAATCAAGCACACACATACGTTCCTAAAGAATAAAATGGCGTCCAATATAAATGTTTGATAAGACAGTATATATGTTTTCCTAAATAAGTATGTACGGAACTAAATCAGTTTACACTTCACTATTCCTAATAAAAGAAAATATTCATAATGAGGGAAGTTCCGGGTAATCAAAACTTAAAAGATCGACGTAATTAACATAAAAAAAACATCCGTAAATCGGCTATACTCAAAACTTCTATCTTTGTGAAACCTTCTGTGGCTGTACTGTCATCCTTTCATATAATTTAAGATAGTAGTAGTAGTAGTAGTAGTTAGGGGGAGGTCTAGAGACCTGACTGGTAGGCCTATAAGGCCCTTTCAGTCTACCCCAGCTTCTCGCTGAACCACTACCCGCCACCATGTGTACATCCTTGAATCTGCCTGTCCTTACTATGTTAGTCCGTATATCCTTCCATGCAAGATCCTTAACTTCGTCCCTATGCAAGACCGTAGTGCCGAAAATATCTCGTCGCAGTCTCGCTCGCGCTTTACATCTGCACAGGAAGTGAAGCGGAGTTTCCTCCTCTTCCTGACACTCCGTGCAGATAGCATCTCCCTCAATGCCTAACATAAAGATGTGTCTCCTCAATCGACAGTGCCCTGTTACTATTCCTACGATGGAATTTAGAGCTTTCCTGTCTTGGGCTAGTAACCACTCTGTTCGGCCCTTATCGGGCTTCACAATGAAGTCTTTAGCTTGCCTCCCGACTCCGGACTGGCCCCATAATTTGAGATAAATTGGATAAGCACTTTCTTAGTAATAATTTTTTTAACATTTCACTAGGCCGCCATTTTGTTTTGCCATACTGGATTTTTACCAAGGTCGTCCTCATGTGACCCTTAATTTTTGACCAAAATTTGAAATCAATCGGGTAAGTAGTTTTTTAACCATGCCGCGAACAGACAGACCGAGAGACAGTCAGACAGACAGACAGACCGACTGAATCGAAAAAACATGTTTTCGTCATCTAGTAACCCTGAAACGTAAAGGTCTTAAAAAATCTCGGAATGTGATTTTTTTCACGATTACAATACTTACATGTTACGAGTCCGAATATATATTTACCAGACAATAGGAAAATATTACCAGGGGTTATAAGATACTCAAAAAAATCATCCGAACAGCACCATTTTAAAAACGTACAATTTATGCTATATGCTATATAAAATAATTGCGTACCTAATCAGAAAAGTTTCAATATATTAAACACCTATTGGCCTCTTTTATATTAATATATATTAATATAATTTTATAATTATATATGTAAAAATACGTTAAATTCAGTTATCTTACTAAGAGTCTCGATCACTTCTTAATGGAATTTTAATGAATCAAAAACTTTCTGAGAAGTTACCATAATGATCTTTCATATCATATCGCACAGACCGTCTGTTCTTAAAATGGGGTTAGCTGGATGCGTTACACAAAGATACAAAATCTGCAGTTGTTGAAAAATATTTCTAGAAATTAAAAAGAAAATCGGTAAATTCGGTTTACCCAGAACTTCCCTCGATACGAAGCCCTCTTTTATAGTTGATACGGCTGAAATCCGAATAACGGATAATTCTACAATTATCCGGAGAAAGTTAGACTCGTTCAAATATAATGGATAGAGCCAGTAATATAGGAATTGTTTATTATTTTCTAGAATTTATCGGTTATTTACTCACGTGTGATTAATTTAGATTCACGTTCGTATTTTAAAGAGCGATTTAATGAAATGCTTTGTAGTTTAGTGTCATATAAAGGCTCAAATACGTGTAGTGTGGATTCTACAAAATACCGTGAGTTTTTGGACCCTGTGAAGGCAGAGAAAACCGAAGCTATATCTGCAATACTGTATCGGCGTTTAAAAAGGTTTTATATTTGTGTAGTTGGTGGTGTTAAAAGGCTCGTTGTTCCAGCCACTGAAGGTGAAACAAATATAAGATATTTTGTGAAAAATTACATTTTTGGCATTCTCTATGAAACCTGTTTGGCCATCGGTCATGATAAAAAACATCGTATGCTAAAACAACTGAGCAAGAAATACAAAAATTCAAAACAAGGAGTTGTCATCATCTACTTAAAACTTTGCATGGCATGTCAAAAGAAAACAAAAATTTGTCAAAAAGGGTTCTGCTGTCAAGCCCATGGTGTTTTAGGAAATTAATAGCAGATGCTAAGCGAACTTAATCGATATGCATTCCAAACCATCAGATCTTATTATGGTCTAACAAGACTACTTAACCAATTTCGTACAAATGAAACCCTTGCAATCAGAAGAATCCGAAGAGATCGCGAAAAATTAGATATATTTTTCATTTTGGCGCTCCGCCCATCTTACAATCGAGTAATGCTAAAAACAAAGGTTTCGAGATATTGGTAGTTGAAAATTGGCGTGTTGCGCATACGTGTAGAATTCGCAACCCGTATTATCGAGACGTTGTGTTTAATGTGGGATGGTCACAAAGAAGAGTAGGGCGAGTGAGTCAAGACATCCGGAACTGGACAACAATATTTGTTCTTCCCCTGGACTTAACGACACGTCAGTCAAATTCAAGAATCTCTTATGGAAGTTAAAAGTTGGATTACCTTTTGCCCTCGATACTCATTAGCGTTGTTTATCCTTACATAGTCTCTCTGTTGTTGCTTTAATCTCAATAGTTTATTCTTTGGTCTCTGATAAGTATTGGTCGAAAAAAACATTAACCTCGTCCCTGAAGCCACAATTAAAAATAGTGAACTCCACAAAAGAGAACAAATGTGCTTAAGTTAAGTACAAATACTTTAGCCTGGAATTCAGTGAATTGAGAGTTCTATAATGAGCCTTTATTTCTTCTTTAATCCGGGTGTATTTGGCAAGTTTTAAAGCTGTTTGCGATGATCTTGATTTGACATCGCATTTTAAGCAAACAAATTTTGGTATCAAATGGAATCTTAAACATTCTTGAAGAAACCAAATTTTCAGCAGGAGACTTTTCCGTGTAATTAGGTTATTCTTATAAAAATGGACTAATGTAGCCTGACTGGCATTTTCAAAAGTGAAGAAAGTGTCCACATTATCTCAAAGAGACGTGCTAATGAACAAATTAAAAAATATATACACAAAGTCTAGGACTCAGTCGGAAAATAAGTTTATAAATTAAGAATAGGTAACATGTTTCGCCCTAACGGGCATCATCAGACCTAAAATGAATATACATTACAACGGAAAATACAATTAAATAATATATAACTTTACCATAAACAAAACACGTTTTACAAAGTACATAAAAAACATAATCAAACAAAGAAACAATGAAATACGAAACAAGGCCACGCTTGAATGATCAATCAGAGACGTCGATGTAAATTTATTTGATGAGAGGCGATAGGTCAAAACGAAAAAAGAAGAGATTGTTCAGGATGAGATTGACTAACTATCGTAAAGTACATGCTACATTAATAAAAAGAAGAAGAATTGGTGAAAATGACACCTGGATTAAAGAAGAAATAAAGGCTCATTATAGAACTCTCAATTCAGTGAATTACAGGCTAAAGTATTTGTACTTAACTTTAACAAATTTTTTCTCTTTTGTGGAGTTTACTATTTTTGATTGTGGCTTCAGAGACGAGGTTAATGTTTTTTCGACCAATACTTATCAGAGACTAAAGAATACACTATTGAGATTAAAGCAACAACAGAGAGACTATGTAAGTATAAACAACGCCAATGCGTATCGAGGGCAAATAGGTAATCCAACTTTTAACTTCCATAAGAGATTCTTGAATTTGACTGACGTGTCGTTCAGTCCAGGGGAAGAACAAATATTGAGTTATAATCTTAAATACAATTTTTCAAATAATATTTGTGTTAAAGACAAAGAAACTTTGGGCGTGGAGGCTGCAAATATTATTCAATCTAGCGACATTAGCAACAAAAACATTCTAAGGGCAAACATAATAACTTTCTTAAACTCTAATAGCGAGGTTAATACAAAAAACAAAAATTTTAATAAAGCTAACCTTAACAGTTTGAAGGCGAAAATAAAAGATAATAAACTTTTGATTACTAAGGCTGATAAAGGCTCCCGTCTTGTTATAATGGAAAGGTTTGATTACATTGAAAAAGTATTAGAGTTCTTAAATACCGACGAGTTTCAATCTTTGTCAAGAGATCCTACTAACTCCTTTCTTATTAAAGTGAAACAAGTTCTGGATAAGTCTCTTGTCACGCTAGAATATTTTAACATAACAAAAGAAAAGCTTTATCCAATGAACTTCACAACACCACTGTTATATGGTTTGCCAAAAATTCACAAGGAGGGTACTCCAATTAGACCAGTGGTTTCTTTCATAAAATCGCCCTGTTTACAAGTTTCTTCTTTGCTAAATACTATTCTAAGAAAGGTCACTGAGTTTGAGAGTGAATATTCCACCAAAGATTCCATAGATTCCGCCAACTACTTAAAAATATATCCTTACCACCAAATGCTAGACTTGTCTCTTTAGATGTTAAAAACCTTTTTCCTAGTAATCCACCACTTGAATGCATTGATTTAACTGAAAAATTATTAAGAAACAAAAACTTACCAGCTGTCTTAATATCTGATCTCATTCTATTGCTAAAAACTGTGCTAGAACAAAATTTTTTTAAATTTAATAATAGATAATTTCGACAACGCTCTGGCTTGGCAATGGGTTCTTGTCTTTCATCATTCTTGAGTGAAGTTTTTATGAACAACTTAGAAAAGAAAATAATGCATAGTTCGTTTTCAGAACATCTGATAAGCTATAAAAGGTATGTGGACGATATTTGTATTGTCTGGAAAGATAGTGAACAAGAATTGTTAAAATTTTTAGAATTTATCAAGCCTTTGCATGAAAAAATATCCTTCACTTTGGAGAGTGAAACTGATGGCAAACTTCCTTTTTTGGACCTTCTTTTAATTTCAAATGATAACAAAATTAGTTTTGAGGTATATAGAAAACCCTGTTATCTTTCATTCCTTTATTACATGAAAGGATTTATAACGAGGTAAGTTCTGGGTATAGTCAATTTACAGATTTTTTTATAAAAATGTTATATTTTTTCTTGTGTTAATTACTTCAGTATTTTAATATCGTATGATTTACATCTTAAACTACTTTTTTAAGCGACGGCAGGAAAAGGGAGAGGGTCATAAGATACACAGCGAAATAGGCATGAAAAGTTGCTTTTTAGGTAGTCAAAAAAATGGCCGTTACCTGTTACGAGTCCGAATATACGCTATTTACCTGACACCTAGGAAAATATTAACAGGGGTCATAAGATACAAAAATTATCCGAGTAGCGCCATATAATCCAATACAATGTAAGAGATATAAAATAAAAGTTAACTCTATATGAATCCTAATTTCCGGACTTCTAGCAATGATATTTTAATAAATTAAATATTTTCTGATAAGTTACACAATTCCCTTTCATTTCATACACTATGTTCTTAAAATGGGGTTACTTGGATACCCTACACAAACCCCTACACACCTTCAATCGCCAGAGGATCATACCAAACACAACACTTTAAAGTGCACGCGTATTTCAAACCTGATTTTCGGTGGTCTGAAATGGGATTTTATGGCCATAATGATGGTTTATGCCTTTAATAATATAACGCTAACGTGACAGACTCACCAAAAAGTGAAGGTATTGTTAAAAAAATCCTTGTTTTAATATAGACTAGGAATTTGGTTGGAGCGTTACCGAAAGTTTTTTTTACAGCAAATCCTAACTTTACCAACCTAACCCATTCCGCATTTTTATTATTAATAAGTTATAAAAAATCATCCGCCTGAACGCGGATCCGAACACATGTGCGACACATCTAAGCCGAGCATCCTACCACCGAGCTAGGAGGCCCATGTTGAATATTCAATTGTCACAAGCATCTAACTATCTGCATTATCACATGCATGCCGTGATACTACAACAAAAATCCTAGTGTACCTGGGCTTTTATTATCGTTATAAGATATTAAGGTACACAATTACCATTCATTTTATATCGCATACGTTTTATGTTCTTAAAATGGCTCTTCTTAGATGATTTTCTTTTGTATCATATGATCTCAGTTAATGTTGTGATATTTATCAGGTAAATATCCTATATTAGAACTCGCAATAGACATTAACCATTTTTTTGCCTTAGATTGCCTTCATTCTTAAAGCCTTAATATAAAAATGCGTATAAAAATGGAAAAGAAATTGTTACAAAAAAGGCCTTGCCATATAAACTTAAATCTATCATCCGAACTATCAAAATGGTATAAGTTTGTGCAATTAGGCTCTGGTGATGACGGGAGAGTCGCCATATTATATCAAATGCAATTGCTTTTACATGCAAACGTAAGCACACGCTGTTTTTCTATCTTGAAATTAATCATGTTCTCATTGTAGACGCCGAAAGTTTCTCCACTATAGAACATCAAACGTGGAACAGTCATAAATCAACGAGACCGCCTAGTGCCAATTTCAATTACTATCTATTATTTAAGGCCTTATAAAACTACATACATCAGCTGAGATTCCAGGGAAACATAAAAACCGGTCTGTAAGTAGTAAATAATAGTGAATCTGCGTCTCTAAACTTGCGATTGGTTATCAAAAGATAGTAATTAATATTAAATTAAGTTTCTGTACATATCTAAATATGTTCATTTCGGCGACACTGTGCTTGTAATATCCAATAAGACATCTGAGCTTCTATAAAGTTTCTCTTACGTTGTCTTTCAGTCTTAAATTTTATTTACGTATAAATTTAACGTGTGCGAATTTATAGCATTTTTATGTTTTGTAGCGTTATCTAACAGAATGTTACATCTTCATCTACAAACTGCCGAATCTTCGAAAATGTGTTTTAATCCGTAAATCGATCTTTTATTGCAGTTAATTTTAGTTATATTCTAGGACCGTATGTAAGTTTGGCGGTCACTGATATGTGATTTTCCAACAGAATAATTTAAATTCTTTTACTAGACGATTATAGATTTTACGTGGGTTAAAATTGCCGTGAAATCATATCTAGTTAATGTAAAAAGTACTATAAAAAGTTCAAGGATACTAGAAAGCTCAATATAAAAATCTATTAATCTCATTCTTAAAAAGCAAAAAACTAATTAACTTTTAATACATTCATAGCTAAATATAAGGCCCTAAGCCGATGTGGTTCACATATATCTCACATAAAATCAATCTAAAAAATAGTAGGCGGCAGGCATGACTTTTCCTATCCCTTTACACACAAAACGCCAAAAGTGGCGCGGCCTGGTCGGTCGGAGTATGAAAATTCATTTGACGCTGAAATATCTATTTAAAATTCAAGTAAATAAAGATTTTAAGAACCGCCATAGCTTTTACCATAAGATTATACCATTTTGTTGTTAACCTAAATGTTTTAACCAAATATCATAAGCCCTTCAGGCAAATAAACAAGAGGCAAGTTGAATCGATTTTTTTCAAAACACTGCAACAATAAATGGATAAAAAATAAACCAGTCGACAGCTTATATGAGTTCATTGTATTCAGGTATGAGAATAACAGATGATACTAAAAAACTTTATTTGCGAACTTTATAAGTTCATATGCAGAGTGATACGGAAGCTCCAAGTCAGGGGTAGGTATCTCAAAGATGAAAATTTTTGTTTGAAGAGATATTTTCAAAATTCTTTAAGAATATATAAAGTATAGTTAAAATACACTGTTTCTTAAAGTTTAAGCAAAATCAGACTCATAGAAAATTTTTTACAGCTCAAAATAGGCTCATTTTGACCTCACCTTAAAACCCTTCAAAAAACCTACTAAACTAAAAGAGATATTAAGCTCAAAACTAAACACAAAGGTATAATTTATCATAAGCTTCATTTTGATTCAAGCATGACTTTTTTGGAAAATTTTTAAGTGAAATTTTTCTGAAAAAATTAACTTTTTATTTTCACTCATAGCGTCTAAACGAATAGCCATAAAAATAAAATTTATTAAGAAAAAAATGCGTATTTTCACAACCTCTTTTGGTCGAAACTTTTACAAATTTAAACCTAGCGCGCTCGTTCTGACATCAAAGGATAGGGAAAAATAAATCATTTCTTTTATCTAGAATAACAATTTCCAAATTCTGAACGGAAAGGATGATTTTCATTCTACACCCTAAAAACATCCGTACTTGGCACAATAACTCTTTTAAGGCCACGGCAACGATGCCTACTTAAAGTATACGTGGAGTACTATTGAATAATGCAAAAATCCCCGGGCTAAAAAAATCTGTTGATTTTTAATCGAATTTAGAAATTCAAATGTATAGAAAAAGTCACTGGCATAGATTTTCATACGTAGAATACGGGAAAAATAAGTCCCTAAAACATCAAAATAACTTAAGAAAAATAAAAAACCAGTTTCAGGGAGCTCTACCAAATCACTGCTGCTTCTACAAGTTCGAGATTAAGAATGACAAACATGCCCAGAATGCCAAGAGTGCAACTTTGCTCTGATTGGTCCAAACGTGCATGTCGGGCGCGCTGGTTTTTTGGCCACAATTCAGTAAGTTCAAGTCAGTCGTAAAGTCAATACGTATAGTACCGAAGCCATCGATAAGGAATTTTTCCTTCAACAGGGAATGCATGCCGGAGCTTCTTACTGAAATTTTGCATAGCACTTAGCTCTAAAGTGGGATTTTCGCTCATGTGATTCGCCAAAGAGTCGTACGTCATAATAACCATGTATGCGTACAGCTTGCTTGTAATCGGAAGATCAGAAAATTGTGGTACTTAAAATTTTTCATGCAGAAGATCACATAGGTAAACAGCCTTAAGTCTGAATCTTTGCAACCCCATTCGAAGCTATTAATTTACTTTTTATGCTTAATTATTGTTTTGACAAAATCTTACAAGTGTTTATTATTTTATTTAAAATAACCCGGTAGTGCTTTTAACTCCCTTGAAGTGTTTGAAAATTTCTGTGCTTTCAATTCTTTACCTTTAGCAGTGTTGACTTTAATTTTCAATTTATTTAAATAGCGAACTTACTCAAATTTATTAAAGGTAGTAATTTTTATTAAATCTTGAAAATATTTAATAACTTATTTGAACATTATATATAGTATGTTTTGTAACTGACTTGTGTAATAATTTATTGTGAATGAATTTTGATGAATTTTAGATGACTTAACTGATCACAACCCCACCTAGGCACTATTAGTGTTATCTGATAAATAGTCTCCAAGTTCGCGACCCGTTTATTTATTAATTTGCTTAATAATATTTTCCTTTTAAATAAATAAGTTTTGCTATTTTTAAAGTGCCAATAAACTTAAACAAATTGTATTTTCCAATTTTGTCTGATCATTTGTTTATTTAATGCTAGCTATATATTTCAATTTAACATGACAAATCTTAAGTTATTGCTATTTAATGTAAAGAATACTTTGTTTTGACTCCATATGTCAATTTGTATTTGTTAATAACAATTTTAAAGTTTAAGTTCTACTTTAACTGAATCGAGCTTTTCAATTGTGAAATATCGAGTCTGTGACTAATAAAGACTCTCTCCTTGTTCGGATGGTTCCTAAAAATATTTGTCAGATAAGACTTGTAGTAATAAAGTGCATGTACTGAGTGTTTTCCCGAATTAGGGCATGTATAGATTAGAATAGTATTTAAGGTGTAGCTTCGAAAATTACGCTTTTAAATTAAATCCCATCAGACTTTTGGCCTGACAGCTACCGAAACTTACGAGCTCTTTTAATAGTAGAGCCTTGTCTGGAGTAAGTGCGTTAGAACAACAGGGGCTTTATTATAAACAATTGAATATTTGAATTTAGTTATTATTCATTTAGTGCATGATACTTAATGTGCATGTTGTAGTGGTATTTTGGAACTACCATACAGTAGAAATTTTGCGATCTCGAAATTTTTTAACCACGTTTGTTACCAACTGTTGTGTTTTTTCCAAATGTAAAATTCTTTTGATAATATTTTCAAGTAAGCTTTGGTCAGAAAGTGAATTTTTGGATTTTTGCAAAAAAAAAAGATAAACAGCTGATCGCTACCCGACGTAGTGATTAATCCGTGTGTTGCTTATTCAAAAAATCAAAAGAATTATTTGATAACTTGCTGAATGGAATAATTTTGATGAAAAGAGGAACATATTTTCCCATCAAAAAACAATAATAAAATTAAAGTGAAATAATTGATTCAGCCCAAAAAATCAGTGAAGTGTAAACAAACTTTTGAACTGCAGGTCCCGTGAAAGACTTTACGCCAAGCTTTCAGAAAGTAAGCCAATTTCGTCAGTGTTTAAAATTTAGCCATATAATTTGTAAATTAGCTATAGTAATTTATCCATCCGGTGTCCACGTTAGTAAAATATAACGAAACGTAGTTAATTTTAAGATATATATATGAATTAGCAATATTATTTTAAATCTATCCTTTAAACAAACTGACTTACTTTCCCCCATAATACCTTCCCGTGAGTCGCTACTCGCAGAACTTGTTTCACATTTGTGAAATTTGGTAAAAAATAAAACAATTATTAAATAGAGATCACCTTCAGGCTCTGTTCCAATAAACATGGCTAAATTCATGCCCAGTGACTGTTCTTCCCCTTTAGAGTCCATGGGACTTCCAACTTTCTTTGAGGCGGATGCCCACTTTCCAAAGGGCAGCCGGGGAATGATGACGGGACCTCGGATAACCCTTTGGGGCTAGCCCCAATAAATAATACCCTTAATAAAATTAACCTCATAGATATGACTAACTTAAAGCATGAGAATGATGTAATCGCCAATTACAACACATATTGTATAATGTGCTTCTTATTGGTTCCTCGTTTACTTTGGCGCAGTATAAACAAATTCTGTTGAATGTGTCAATGGATGCGTGTTCGAATCCCAGTTCAGGTGATGACTTTTCAGATTTTTTTAACAAAATTTATAATTAAAAAAAATGTAGATAATTTATTTTATTATAGTTAGATTAAGTTAGAATTGGATACGTTTGCTGTAAAGAAAGCTCACTGTAGTGCGCCAATTTTATGAGGATTGAACAAAATTCCGGATTTATATTAAAACAAGGATTTTTTTAATAAAATCTATAGTGGTTAGCATTAGGTTAGCACAGGTTCGTCGATAAAACCACTTTTAAAGCTTTAAACCATCATTAAAGCCCTAAAATCGCCTGTTAAGCTAACCTCAAATTATCGAAAATCAAATCTGAAATACAGGCGCCAGTCTTCCGGTTCGTCTCGTGGAATGTAGACCTCTGTGTTATTAACATAAGTGGTTCCACGTGTTCGGTTTTGCTGCTTTATTTCGGGGGGAAACGGGAGACTCAACCGCTCAGTGTGGAAACTAATGACCCCGCTAGAAAGGGAGCAGACGCTGTGAACGTGTGAGGCCTAGTTGTTCCTGCATTCTCTCCCGTTCGTCTGCCGCAGTTCTACAGAGAATATTAGCGTAACGGCCGCTACGTGGCGGGAGTGGGAGGGGTAAGAGGATAGCTTGAAAGAAAGGGTCATCTCGTGATATCAGTAGTACTCTCAAGGGGCACCTAGTGGAAGCCTAGATGCATTTCAAAAATTTAAAGAGGAAATTTTAAAAAGTATTTGAAAGATTCGGGGTATTCGGGAGCTTAGAGCTCGCCATCCGGATATCCTACCGATAACGTCTCCAAACTGGAATAAGGTGCAGGGTCGACTTCGAGGGTCGCCGATTTAACGACTCTTAAGTGGTGTGATTGGCGGGTTACGAGGCCGATTTAGGGTCTTGTATGCTTTATTATCTGAACAATTAGGTTATATACATTAGTTTAAAGAATATCTAGTCACCGATCATATAAAAACTCTCTATTTTGACAAATGGTAAAAGAAGCAGAAATAAATGTATGACCAATACTGGGGTAGTGAATAGGGGACATGTTTCATTTAAAAACATTTCGTAAGGTACCCTTGCGTACAGATTCATGGCCTGTTGATGTAGGTACCTTTTCAGCTTTAACTTTTGATCCGACATATTTTAAATACATTTTAATGATTTATGTAGACCACACTACAGTGAATATTTTATCTCGGTGGGGAAGTCATCAACGGAGTTGCAACCAAACTCGTTGGCCCCAAATTGGTGAGGTAGCATTCTATAGAGCTAAAAAATTATTTTTTAAATTTTTTGATGACTCCATTTATAAAAAAAGTTTGGTACATTTGTTTTGAAAGATAAACAATTTTACTGCAATAAAAAACTAGTTGGGTTTGTTACTAAATAATAATTAAGTATTAGAAGTTTTGCTATTGATGTGAAATTTTATTTTAGTTAGAAATAGAATTAACGACTCTGCTCGTAGATTTAGATCGACTGCGAAGAGTTACAAGGATTTTTATTTAACATATAATAGTACACTACACGACACCACTGTGTTAAAGAAAAAGGGAAACCACTACGTACAACATAATCCCTAGTATAATGGTGTAGTGTAGTGCAATGCATTAAAGAAATTAGGTACAATGTACATATTTATATTTTGCTTCCACTTGCATTTTTATAAATATGAAAAAAATGTTAAATGTAAACGTTGTAAGGTTTTATTTGAACCGATAGATTTTTTTTAACAGAACAAATAAATCAACACCGCAAAACGGTCAAAAAATATCAATTTGTGTTTTTTTAATGGAACACCATGTATATTAATCCTTTCAACAATATATACATGTTATATGACCTATTTATTCTAATTGTTTTTTCAATATTTCACATTAAAGGAAAACAAATAGACTCAGCTTAAAAACTAATGAGATTGATTACCAGTTATTATCAAAACTAAATTTTATTTTAATTTCTTGGTATTATGCAATGACCAATTTAAGAAAAATATAATAAATTTAATACAGTTTTGTTTTGCTGATAGTGCAAGTATTGCCGAAACTCATCAGGAATATCGCAAGATATATCGCGATCGACAAAGACTACCTGATAATCCGCTTTTTTTATTTTAAATGTTGGCAAAATGGTTATACTAAAGATAGAAAATATAATATGTTGTTGAAGTTTGAGGAATACAGGATTACAATGAAAAAATAATATACATGATATTTATTACATTAAAAAAAAACAAAATTTCGCCAACATTCGAAGACGGGCACGGTACTTCAAGAACAAAGAATAAAAAATTTTGAGCCTATGCTCAATACGCTTATGTATAGTTAATTTAGGTACAAACACAATGCAATTACTATGAGGCAAGAAGTATACTTACAGATTTTTCAATCGAAATTTACTGAATCAAACATCATTTACAAAAGTTTATTGCAGTTTAAGAGAAACAGATAATAAATAAAGTGAAATAATTATATATATATATATATATATATATATATATATATATATATATATATATATATATATATATATCTGTATATATATATATATATATATATATATATATATATATATATATATATATATATATATATATATATATATATATATATATATATATATATATATATATATATATATATATATATATATATAATTTGTTCTAGGTTTATGCATTGAAACAATAGTGGTTATATTTCGCTCGACGTTTCGCTTTTGATTAAAAGCATTTTCAAGAGCATTTATTTTAACTAAAACGAGAAAGAAAAAAAAAACAATATCAGTTCGATACAAACTGGTTTGTTAAAATTGCCGTTTTGTCAATTATAAAAACACTGATAAAGTAAAATTTCTTCAATTAATCCTAAAACATTTAGCAGTCGAACACTTTTCTAAAATGACTTTCACAATTTTACACATTAAAAAATATTAAAAAACTTGTTTACATTATTGACGAAAAAAAAAACACAAAAACATTTGTACAATTTGGTTTAAAGCCGTTAATTAAAAATAGGTAACCTACCTTGGAAAACAGAGCTTCATTTTTAAATCTATTATATTTAAGGCACCTATAGTATCAGTATCATAATGTCTAGGTTGGTTTTGGGTGACATTACTTGATCTTAATAATTGTAAAGTGATACTGATATACAAGAAACGGTACAAAGTGATGGCGATAAGACAAGAATTTTTATTATTTTGTTAGTTTTTTTTATACGGATTGGAAGCTAATGTTATTATTTATACCGGGGTTACTATTTTCTACTTATGGTTAG
Organism: Kuschelorhynchus macadamiae; assembly: GCA_030620095.1. Classification (NCBI taxonomy): domain Eukaryota; kingdom Metazoa; phylum Arthropoda; class Insecta; order Coleoptera; family Curculionidae; genus Kuschelorhynchus; species Kuschelorhynchus macadamiae. The sequence goes on from JAUTXW010001856.1 coordinate 808,630, forward strand.
AATATACGGGTGATGTTGATTGAGTACTATAGTTACGTTATTAAATTAAATTATAATAGATTTGACTTAAATTATTTATGTCTTGCTTATCGTTGACAGCGTTTGGTTCTTTCTTTATGTGGAACATCTCTTTTATAGCTAATTTATGATAGTTTGACTCCTGGCATAGAATTTCAGTCTCTACAAATCCAAACTCATGTTTTTCATTTTTTTCGTGCTTGTGCAGAGCAGTCGAAGCATTTTTTGTGTATTTGTGACCATTGAGACGGTTTTCTAAATATTGCGTTGTCATACCAATGTATTTTTTTGGACAGTTTATACACGGCACAGAATAAACAACATTAGATTTCTTTTTTTTGGGTATTTCGCTTTTTAATGAGGTGTATAGGGGTGTTAATAAATTTTGTGCCTTGTGGCTTACGATTATGTTATGTTTAAGCAATATATGTTTAATTTTTTCTGACAGGTCTTTAGTGTATGGTATGGCTACGTGTCTGTAATTTTCAGTATTTTGTATATGTATATATATATATATATATATATATATATATATATATATATATATATATATATAAGGAAGTTGTTTGTCGCATCCTGGTAGTGAAAGGCCTCGAAATAAAAAAATAAACTAAAGTTAGAAGAGTGCATTCTGGATGAGATTCATGTGAGCCCTTCTCTCCAATAGGTTAATGACATTTCTAAAAACATATGCTTATCCTTTGAATGTTTCAGGCAATGTTTATAAACAATTATCGTGTGAGAGTAAATTACCAAGTACGGTTTTTTGAAAAAAATTAAGTCCAGATTGCTAATTTTACTAAAAATATTTTATTTGCTGACGAAGCTGGCTTTATAAGTTAAGGAAACCGTCAAGTAGTAATACAGATCAAACAGATAGTGTTATAGATCTTTACAAATTACATATACGTGAATGAAACCGCTCCACCACATTTTAGCGTTTCAGTGCGTCGTTATTTTTGGTAATCGTTGGAAAGGTCGAGGTGAGCCTATTTAAGGCCGTCAAAGTCTCCTGATCTAAATACATTTGACTGGGTTTTTTTTTGTTTATCTCAAGTATTTGGTTTATTGAACGACAGACAACAACAGAGAAGAGTTGTTTCAAAGGATAACGCTTTATTGCAATCAAATTCCATACAATCGAGGAATGTTATTTGAAGTACAGCGAGACAAAATTGGAAGGACATGAAAGTGTCTTGAAGGGCTAATTTTTTAAGTCTGCCCAAGTAAAAGAAAACTGTAATTAATGTTTTGAAAATTTTTGTTAACCTGTTACCCGCAATCTTATTTATTAAGTTGCTAAATTCTAAAATAAATAATTAATTTTTTTTTACATTATTTAGAGTTACCTTTTTTTAAGAGAAATAAGCATTTGAAAAAATTAGTTTTCAGCTGTGTACAAAGTCCATAACTGATTTTCCAAAGTAGAAGTTCAATTGTGGTATGAGCTTTGTAGCCAATATAAGATATTAAAATTTAATGAACCTATGATAGTTGGTTCAAAAGTAAGAGCCGAAGGCTGAATCAACAGATACGCCTTGTTCGTCAAGGGGTACCTTGACCTGAAACACTAGGCTCTTTTTAAAATCTCTTGCACTCTGAAGAAAGTTGCTCATATAAATTTGTATCAGTAGCTTATTTAGAATGCCTTTCTGGGGTGGGGAAGGTTATACAACTACAAAATATAACGAGTAAAAAAAAAAGGCCCTTGTTTTTGTTTCCGTTAAACAAACTCACCAACGACTAAAAAGAAATGAGAATCTTACTTATAAAATCGTGGTATGGTACTTTAAAATAATTTTTAGTTTCAAATATTTTACTTCGGTTAGTACCAAAACCCCCCCTAAATACGCCATTGATTTATATATACGCAAGAACGCTAATTTATTGGAAATCATTTTGTGCCTGTCAAGTAATCTAAAAATCAATTTTGACATTTTTTACATATTCACCGACTTGGTATAAATAAAGTCGGTTAGAAGGCAAACTACCAAAAAATTGTAGTTGAAAAAGATGATGACTCAAAGAACATTTTCGATTATTTATATATAACTTCAGAAAATCACGGGCTATTCGGGCAGGAAATGTCTTTATTAACGTTTAATTTTTATTTGACCAAGCTTTTGAAATATTTTTATTGCTTCGTCAAGGTTTCTTAAAACGTAAACAATTAAATTTAGTTAATAATATTAGTAGTATATGCATCTAGACTTAACATATAATAAAAACAAAAAAGACTTGTAGTAGTTTTGAGAAAAATGCTTGTTTAAAGCAGATATTTCTATACGTAGAATTTTTATGTCAAACGTCAATTGACAATAAGTAATTTGTTTTTCTTTATAACAAAAAATTGAAAGTTTAAAATTTAAAGGTTAAGCGAATGCTCATAGTTGAAAAAATATGTTTAAATTTTAGGTAAATATAGTACGAGTATGTATAGGAAAGTAAAGTTTAGAATCATTCATATAATAAAATATAACTATTATTACCACTATTACCACTATTGGGAAATTTTTGTTTCATCTAAAAATAAAATATAAGAGTAAATTGAACTTAAATTTTCGATATCTGTTTTTTTATTCATTGCCAAAGTTTCTTTTTTAATTTCTGCCTTTTCTAAAAATGTTAGTTAGGTAGTATTATTTTAGTTTGTAGGAAATTGCATGTGTGGCCAGTATCAATTATATGTTCTGATAGTGCGCAAGACCTTTTGTTTAATCTTGCGTCACTTTGCGTCACAAGTTTGACAAATATATTTTTGTCACAATTATTACAAGGAATACAATAGACATAATTCGATTTGTTTGAAACTGGATCATGGTCTTTTAATTTACTATAAAGTGTTCCAATAGTTTTTATGTTTTTTGAGATATGTTTTCATTTTTAAAAATTTTAATAATTTTTTAACTTAAACTATGAATATAAGGAATTGATTCAAAGAAACAATTAGTTTCAGGATTCAAATTTTCTAGATTTGTATTATTGACTGTGTGTAGTACTTTTCTTATTTTATTAATAGGATAATAATTATCTATAAGTATTTCTTTTAATATGTTGAAATTCTTTTGTTTTAAAGTTGGATGGGAAAGTTTTTCTATTCTGTTTGTTAAGCCTAACATCATATTAATTTTTATTTTGTTAGAGTGGTATGACATATAATTTGTATATCTTTCTGAACTAGTAGGTTTTATATAGCAGTCAGTGATAAGTGTATAGTTATTAAGTCTAATAACTCTTGTATCAAAATAAGGAAGGTTATAGCCATTTTTTTATTCACATGTAAATTTTAAATTATCCTAATTATTAAAAACTTTTGTCACATTTATTGTATAGAAGTGAAAATATCTACAATTTTTTTAAAAACGGATTTTTGAAAGATAGTAAAAGGATGCAGTTGTCAAGTTATCCACTACATATTGGGCAAGTATTAGAGAAATTAGAAGGTCCCATTGGAGTTCCTAAGATTTGTTTATAGAAACGTTTTTCAAAAGAAAAATATTTGTATTAAAATTTTTTTCAATAATACTTACAAATTTTTGTTGTGATCTTTTACAGTGACTTTGAATGACGATATATATATATATATATATATATATATATATATATATATATATATATATATATATATATATATATATATATATATATATATATACATATATATATACATATATATATATATATATATATATATATATATATATATATGTATATATATATACATATTTATATATACATATATATATATATATATATATATATATATATATATATATATATATATATATATATATATATATATATATATATATATATATATATATATATATATATACAGGGTGTCCGGGAAAATGTGGGAGATCTCTCGGACTCAGATAGAACATTAAAAAATAAGATGACAAGTTCCCATAAATTTTTTTCCTAGCGGCCCTTCCTACGGAGATACGGCCCCCTAAAGGACCCCACTGGAAATCGGTTTTTCTAGAATAACTTTTAAACGACTCAATATAATTTAACGAAAATTTAATATGATAAACAGTAGTAAGGACCTCTCAAAATGCTTCCCTTAAAACATAATTAGCTTGTTTAGTTTACCAGGGACGGACTAGATTGTACATTTTAACGCTCAAATTTTTAACACCCTGTATGATAAGGAGTTAAAAAAAATAAATTTGGATACCTTGAACATTAAGCTAAAGAAAAGGTGCTCTTGTTCATTGTCGATAAAATGAACCGTTTTCGAGAAAAAAAAATAATAAAAGAATACAACTTTGGGAGTATTAAATATGTTTTGATCCTGAACAACCTAATACGCTAAATAGAAAAAAGTCAATTAAAAACTTCATAAGTGGGTTCAACATGTGCTCCGTGATTTGTGATGCACTCGCGGGCACGACGAATAGAGGACTGCTGTACTCGCCACAACAACCCAGCATTGTTCCTTATCATATCGCAATGAAACGTGATTCTCTGTAAAAGTTCCTCCCTAGTAGCAACCGGAGAGGAAACCAAGGTTTTGAGATGACCCCACAGGTAGAAATCCATTGGCGTTAGGTCGGGAGACCGTGGAGGCCAGGCAATGGGACTTCCTCTGCCTATCCAACGGTTTCCATAGACGTTATTTAGGTGGTCCCGTACAGCAACGCTAAAATGGGGTGGGGCTCCATCATGCATAAAATGCATCCTTTGGCGGGTTTCAAGTGGCAAATGCTCTATTGAATCTAGAAAAGCGTTCTGAAGGAACTCTAAATAAAGTTCATTCAATCGTGCCGGTAATACGCATGGTCCAATGAAAAAATTGCCGATTATTCCTGCCCAAACATTAATGGATTGAAACTGATGTTGATGATGATGAACGACAGTGGCATGAGGGTTTTCATCAGCCCATACATGCGAGTTATGTAAATTTACAATACCATCTTTGGTAAATCCTGCTTCATCGGTAAAAAGAATAATGCTAATGAAGTTTGGGTTTGTTCGTTGTTGATCTAACAACCAGTTTGCGAACTGGATTCTTCGAGGAAAATCTTCAGGAAGTAGTTGATGCACTTTTTGCAGATGATAAGGGTATAACAACTGTTCTTTAAGTACTTCAGCAACTGTACTTTTTGACACATGAAGCTGCGCGGCTAATATTCGAGTGCTTATTGAGGGAGTATCAGCTACAGTATCCAAAATATCTTCCTCCAATTGCACCGTACGTACTGTTCTCCTCACACCAGCATCAGTACTCCTTTTCCCAAAACTTCCTAAAAATAATTAATGAACGTCAATAATGTTACCTTATTAATTGAGAATTGCCCACCAGTTTCTCTTAGACGTTGGTCAATTCGCTGAAATGTTTTCTCATTTGGAATATTGCGATTAGGATATCTTTCTCCATACAACCTTCTTGCTTCATAAGCATTGCAAGATGCAAGTCCGTACATAAGATGCATATCTGCATACTCACTAAATGTGTATCCCATTATCGAATTAAATTTACCAAGGTATTCAAAATTTAATAAATTAATATCGAAGTAGGTACAAAAAGATCAACGTGTCAAGAAGATTTCAAATGCACACGTCAATGCGAGATTATTTATTTCGTACCATAGTAACGTTTGTAAAAAAGTGCATTCTTTAATACTGATAAATAAACAATAATAAAACATTAATACTTTTATTATTTTTTTTCTCGAAAACGGTTCATTTTATCGACAATGAACAAGAGTACCTTTTCTTTAGCTTAATGTTCAAGGTATCCAAATTTATTTTTTTTAACTCCTTATCATACAGGGTGTTAAAAATTTGAGCGTTAAAATGTACAATCTAGTCCGTCCCTGGTAAACTAAACAAGCTAATTATGTTTTAAGGGAGTATTTTGAGAGGTCCCTACTACTGTCTATCATATTAAATTTTCGTTAAATTATATTGAGTCGTTTAAAAGTTATTCTAGAAAAACCGATTTCCAGTGGGGTCCTTTAGGGGGCCGTATCTCCGTAGGGAGGGCCGCTAGGAAAAAAATTTATGGGAACTTGTCATCTTATTTTTTAATGTTATATCTGAGTCAGAGAGATCTCCCACATTTTCCCGGACACCCGCTATATATATATATATATATATATATATATATATATATATATATATATATATATATATATATATATATATATATATATATATATATATATATATATATATATATATATATATATATATATATATATATATATATATATATATATATATATATATATATATATATATATATATTTATATATGTAGTATGTATAGGAATTATTTTATTATTAATGAAATTAGAAAACTCGAAAGAATCTGTTACATAATAGATTTTCACAATCATAAGATCTATTCAGAATGTCACAAAAAAAAGAGTTAATTTAATATTCGGTCAGGTAATTGATGAAACAATAGGTCTTAAAGAATAGGTAGGTTTGTGAATTTTAGGGAGACCATAAAATTTAAGACAAACAGAAAGTTCAAAAATCGTGGACCATTATACATTAGAAGCCTTTCCTTTTCATCATCTCTACCGGCATAATATATAATTATATTATATATTATGCTTGTCAGTATAATGGTTCATAATTTTTGAAACCGGTACTTGAATAAACTTACCATAGGCAGAATATTTTGTTCGAATGGCCATTCATTTCTTTCTCATTTATTCAGTGTAGCCCATTTTGGTATTCCATGTATTGGATCTAAGAAACTAAAAGAGTTACAGATTCGGTTGAATGGGGAAAGTTGAAGGGCATCATTGGGTTAACTCAAAACTGTTTTAAATAGAACTTTAGCTATTTTAGGTTTTGACTGTTTTGAGATATTTTTGAAATTTTGAAATTTTGAAAATTTTGAAAAATCATAATTCTGAAAACACTTTTTCACAGCAATTTTTTCCGAAGAATATAAGGGTGCTATTAGATTTTTATTCGACGTTTCGATATCTTTTAATCATCATTAGGTTTGTTTTTTCTTATGGACGCCATATTGGATGTTTACGTAGTCAGAAAGAGCTTATTTCCTGCTTCCTAACGATGTGCCACTTGTGTGCAAAAAAATAGAACTAACCCAAAAACTAAATGTTTTTTTATTTTTTTCGAGAAATATGGCATCAAGATAAGATTATTTTTTACCCCTGTGTAAGTACATTAGATACTAAAATTTTTCTAAAGCCTACTTATTAATTAAAAAATCACACTCTCTAATGGACTTTAGATTAAAGTTCAAAACTGAAATTCATTTCCAATAACACATTTTTTGAAAACAGCATCAGTTACTCTTGAAATTGTGTTTCGTTTAATACTAGATAAAACGTCTCTAGCTCATTTTTCTAATCTCTCAACTGCAATATCCTCAAATCAGGAGGTTCAGATTCGTAGACTTCATTCTTCAAAAAGCCCTATGAATCAGCGTAACGTCCGGCGACCAAGCTGGCCAAACTCGTGGGATACCGTGGGAAATTATACGGTCTCCTAATGTCGTCACCTCTCTCGTCGTGCAGAACAGCCGTCTTGTTGGAACCACACTTGGTTAAATTGTGCCACAGGAACAACTCGTGGAATTGCGGGAAGTATTTGCCTTCGTAACATTTCAAGATACCTTTGAGAAGTTATAAACTAACGATAAAAAAGGCCCAATTAGCTGATTTCCTGAAATTTGAAAATCACTAAACTTATTCTTATTGATAATTAAATAAGTTTCCTTATCATAAATACCACACCATATATTAAAATCGAACCGCCATTGAAGTTTTCTAGAAGCTCGATTTCTTGGATTTTCATTAACCCAGAAATGATGATTGTGTTTGTTAAAAACACTCCATAGTTACTTACATGTGACTCGTCGGTCGAAATACTGTTTTAATAGAAATTTGGATTTTCTTGGCACTTATTAATGTACTCGTTGCAAACATGATGTCTCCTTAAATTGTCATTTAGTTTAAGACCAGCACAATGGTGAGTTTATAAAGATGGTATCTATTTTTTTTTAATATCCTCTGCATTGAAGTTCTAGGAATATCCATATTCTGCTCGCTTTTCTAGTAGACGAAGTTGAATTTTCGTTAAGAAACGCTAAAACTAATTCATCACGATCTCTACTGTGTTTTTGTTAATTTTTAAGATTTGGCTTCTTGAAACTGCCGTAATTAATTAAATTCGACACTACCGTAGAAAAATGTTTTTTACTTGATTGTCTTTTCTCCGGATGCATTTCAAAGTACTGATTTAGTGACAATGCAGCATTTTTATAATTTTGTATGTAAAATATCTAAGTTTTCTTCACTACTGTAATTTAACGCCATCTGTACTCAATTAATAACTCTTAAAAATTACAAAATGCCTAATTAAATCTCTTGAAAACATAAATCGGCGTATTTAATTCGACAGGCTATCAAATGATTTCAAGGCCTATTTGATTTTTTTTCATATTTTTTCACTTCCATCCAGGTCGACTGGCTTTATTCGCTGTATTTTTATTTATTAAATTAAAGACTACAAATTTAAGCCTCCCGAGGTAGTTAACATTTTAGAAGGAACTGGAATTGAAATATTTGGCGAAATATTTCAGCGGTAGGAAGTAGTATTGTTAACAGAAACAGAAATTCATTAGTAACTAATTTTGTTTGCAGAAATGTCCGTCATGTGTTAATGAAAATGGATTTCAGTTTGACTAATTTAAGGTCCATTAGAGAGTGTAACTTTTTAATTCATTAGTAGATTTTAGTAAATTATTAGTATCTAATAGTGTACTTATACAGGGTTAAAAAAATAATCTTGGTTTGATGCCATATTTCCCGAAAAAAAAATTAAAAACTTGATGTTTTTAACGTTATTCAAAGAATTACAAAAATGTGCCAATTTTGCACTAGAGAAAATGGTCATTAATTTAAACATGATTTTTAAAAATTTGTTTTTTCTTTTTTTTTAAATGTTATTTTTGTGTTTGATATATTGTTACTTTATGCTATAAAACTGTTGTTACAAACTTTTATTACAAAACTCTAAAGGTATTTTAATATTAGAAGATACCTATATGCAAGGTATCCAATTCTTTGTTAGCAATATATAACTTTCAATTGTTTTTTTTTTGTTACTCATGTCCTACAATTAAATTATCCATTTAATTTCAGAAAAATGTCATTTATTTGCCTGTTTCTGGAAAGTGCATACTATTATATATTTTTAAAAGGGGAAAAAGAAAGACACATTTTATAATCTCTAAATATACAGGGTGTTCCATTAAAAAAAAAGACTAGGGTCCGATAACTTTTTGACCTGACCCTGTATATTAATTCCAAAGGTTTCAAGAATTGAGTTATACGGGAAAAGCTATATAAGAGACAGTTTTTACATTTTCGATAAATTATCTGATCGATGAGATACGAGGGGTGCCTGAAAATGCAATATTTCCAATATAGCCCTGTATCTTTAAAACTAAAAGGGCTATGATAATTTTGTTAACAGAATCTTTAGTTTTACGAAAAGGTAGCATAATGTCGCGAAAACCGCAACTTTCTATTTACAGGGTTATTCACGCAACCCATTCATTAAAAGTTTTTGATGATGCCATTTAGATAAAAATTTCAAATTTTGGGATTACGGTAAGGTCAAGGGGTACTTCTTTTTTGAAATATTTTTAACTTCCTGTCACTTCTGGTTTAACCAGAAGTTGGTATCAACTTGCTTATTTTAAATGGAACACCCTGTATTTTATGATATTTTTGGATTCTACGGAGAATTCTAACGCTATTTTATGTAGCATATCCTATACCTAAGTTCAAGCGTTCTTAAGATATTTGACCTTGAACCGAAAATGAGCCTTCGGGGTACCAAATTTTAAAATCTCATATTTTTGTAAGTTTTGAAGATATAATCTTCATATTTTGCAGACGATCGGTAGATAATCTTAGGTTTCTATTTTTTTTATTGAATTTGTCTATTTTTATACAGGATGTCCTAAATTCAGCGGCAAACATTCACATTTTCAAAGCCGCTAAAGTCCGTTTTTTTAAATGGGACACCCTCTAACTTTATGCACTATCAAATGTAGAATTTCATTTTCTATTGAACTGTATTAAGGTTCCCTATACCTATTCGTAACCATTTTCGAAATAATTGGATTTTATAAAAATATCGTATGTATTTGCTTAAATGTTTACATGTTCCAATGGTGAGCCATGGAAAAACAATTGAGATCCAATATCCAATATGACAGATGATTAGTATGCGTTATTTATCGAAAGCTGTCAGTAATAACAAAATCTTCTAAATCGAAATGAAAGAACTCAAACTTTCATTCTCAATTTATTTTATATTCATGGAGAATGTTATAAAATTTTGGAGAGAACGTGTCGTGTGTTTAATGAACGCCACCCTGATTTGCCGCCAATGAACAAGTCAAAATTCAAGAGGATTGAAAGTTACAAAAAATGTTCCGAAACTAGTGACAAATGGCGAGGATAACGTAATAAATACATTAGCTTATTTCCACGCAAACCCGCAAAGTTCAATACTCTCTGCAGAAAACTATTTGGGAATTTCTTCTTCATCTGTCCAAAGAATCTTGAGCGAACATCATATGCACCCTTATTCCTTCCAAAACGTGCAAGCCTTGAGACCTGGTGATGACGTCCGACGAGTAGAATTTTGCGAATTCGTGTTTTTGAAAATTCAAGAGGACCCTCACTCAATTCCTTTCAAATATATTTTGGACCGATGAAGCGAAATTTTCTAGAGAAGGAATAACGAATAGAAGAAACGAACATTTCTGGGCAGCAGAAAATCCGCACGCTTTACGCAAAACGCGTTCTCAAGAGAGGTTTAGCTTCAATGTTTTCGGTATAGTATTAAATGATCAGGTGCGGTACTGTATTTATGAAAACAATTTAAACAGTGATAAGTATTTGGAAATTCTACGAGGGACGGTTTCTGAATTTATAGAAGAAATTCCTATCGGTGAGCTGCAAAATTATTGCTATCAATTAGATGGGGCCCCAGCACTTATTTCCGCTGCAGTTTATCTCCAATTATCTCGAATTTTTGAAGATAGCTGGATTGGTCCCAATGGCCCTTGGAGATGGCCCCCGCGATCGCCTGATTTAACACCCCTAGACTTTTATTTATGGGGATTTATCAAAGGTAAAGTCTATGCTTCCCCAGTAAATAACCAACAAGATTTACTGGACAGGCTACGAACAGGTTTTGCCGAATTAGAAAACGGACAAATTCAACGGGCCACAGCAACTGTACAAATAATTGAAATGTGTCTTCAAATGAACGGACAGCATATAGAACATTTGTTATAATTCAATTTTATTATTTTATTTATTTATTGTTGATTGTTAGATTGCTATAATTTTTAAGTTCACTAAAACAAGTTTAGAACAGTCTCGAACTTAGTAGATATGGTTAAAAATAATGTAAACAATTTATTACATTTTTTATAACTTTAACTTTTCCGAAACGAAAAAATTTCGTTTCATTCCTCTTCAATTTTCTCTTGTTCATTGGCGATAAATGAGGATATTTTTCATTAAAAACGTGGCACGTTCTCTCCAATATTTTGTAACATTCTCCGCGAATATAAAATAAATTGAGAATATAAGCTTTTGAGTGTTATTTTATTTTAATTTAAAAGTTTCAAATCAGCTGTCATGTTGAATAGAAAAGCACAACAATTGTTTTTCCATGGCTTACTACATTTAGCAAATACGTATAATAGTTTAATAAAAACCTGATTATTTCGAAAATGGTTACGAATAGGTATAGGGAACCTTAATACAGTTCGATAGAAAATTAAATTTTACATTTTATAGTGCATAAAGTTATAGGGTGTCCCATTTAAAAAAACGGACTTTAGCGGCTTTGAAAATGTGAATGTTTGCCGCTGAATTTAGGACACCCTGTATAAAAATAGACAAATTCAATAAAAAAAAGAGCAAAATATGAAGATTATATCTTCAAAACTTACAAAAATATGATATTTTAAAATTTGGTACCCCGAAGGCTCATTTTTAGTTCAAGGTCAAGTATCTTAAGAACGCTTGAACCTAGGTATAGGACATGCAACATAAAATAGCATTAAAATTCTCCGTAGAATCCAAAAATATCATAAAATACAGGGTTTTCCAATTAAAATAAGCAAGTTGATACCAACTTCCGGTTAAGCCGGAAGTGACATGAAGTTGAAAATATTTCAAAAAAGAAGTACCCCTTGACCTTATCATAATCCCAAAATTTGAAATTTTTATCTAAATGGCATCATCAAAAACTTTTAATGAACGGGTTGTGTGAATAACCCTGTATAAGAATAACGGAGATACCCCGCAAAAGTACCCAAAATGAGACAACCTGTGCATTGAGGTTAGGCAAGTTAACTAGCAAATTACTAAAAATATCATTTATAATTAAAAAATGAGTTAAGCCCTAATAAAAATAATAGGTTAAAATCACGACAGATAATCAGTATCAATAGCACCCTCGCGTGCAAAGATGTTATTAATTAGTATGGCAACGTTTTTATGCTTGATACGCCTTTTAAATACCTGAAAGTGTAAACGCCCTTTAATGTTTTTGTAAACGTGATTGCAGTTTTAAATCCAAATACTAAATGGCAATTTTTCACTTTGCCTAATTTGTTATTTTACTATTATTTATTAAATTGTTTTAATATTGTATTATTATCTTTTTTTTTATAGAGACAAAGCAAAATGTGATCTTCCATCTATACGATGCCTTTCAGGGATATCTGAATCCCATAAAATCTGAGAAGATATTGTAAGGTATCTTTTTCAAAGTTGAAGTATATAACTACATACATATTCTACTTAGAGAACTTATGTCATGGTCTTATTATATCAACACGCATACACAAATTTACGTAATTCATCGTCTCATAAGTCAATAATGACTATCTTGTTATATGAAGTGAGGCGTGTGTCGGAAAGTTGATTTACCACTTCACAAACTCCTTAAAAGGTCACGAGAGTAACCCTTTAAGTTAATATGGGCTTAAAGGGCCACACGCTGCGCTTTCGAACAACTAAACTTTCCCTCGAAATCAATTAATCATGGTTTGCCATCAGGACCGTAGCCTTCTATAATCTTTGTTGTAGTGTACTTATATTTCTTCGATGTGCATAGTGACGGATTGAGAATGTTCAAGGCCCGGGAAGGGGGCTTTCAATTTTAATGCCCCCTTTCACTATTTTTTACCTTTTTTTTTGTCTAGCAAGCAAATGCACAAACACTAAAGAGAGAAATATATCTTTTTATAATTATTTTTAGCTCTGGAAATACTTTGGTAATATTTAGAAAAAATATATTGTTTGTTGTTAGTTGTTTTTAATCTTAATTATGGGACACGAACAGTAAAATAAAGATATAATTAAGGCACTGATTTTCGATTAGATTTGTTGGTGGAGGAATCGACCAACTTCCAGGTATTTTTCTTACAAATGTTTATCGAATATTGTGAACAGAATTCCTTCTATATTCTGAAATTTTTGAGCATACAAGCGTTTGCATCTTTGAGTATACTTATTATTTTTGAAGCAACACTTTAAAAGGTTTCCAATTTTCCATCAAGTTGCATTTTATAATTAATTGTAAATGGTAATCAGATGTTTTCTTACTGATGGTTTTGAGGCTGTTAGCTTAGTTGACATACTAAATCATTTTTTTTGGATCCGCTAGTTTATTTATTTTTTTCTAAAAAAAAAATTAAACAGAGCCAACGAAAGATTCAATTTACTCAAAAGCTACATCATCTGTTGTTGCGACTCTACTCAAGGAAGCTAACAACTCGGGCGTAGATGGTGAAGCTTTAAGAAACAAATTTGAATAAATGTGTATTATTAGTCATTAATAAAGGTATGCACCTAAAAGACAATCTAACATAATCTATATCTGAACAAGAAATACCACATTTTGCTGCTTACATAAGATGAAATATATTTTTTGTATCGGCTTTATATGTGCCTTTTAACTACTATAGCGAAAAAAGAACACAGTAACGAGCATACAGACATCTATTTTAATATTTAAATTAATCCCAAAAATGTCGTATTACTATGAAGATTTAAAGGGATTTCGACACTTTATGGAAAAACTCTTAAAAATAAGAAACATTTTTATAAAACCCCCATGTACGCTCATGGGGCCCCAACAGATAACCGTTTCCAATAAAACGTAAAAAAGTTCTTTGTTTTATCGACGTTAGTGTCTGTTATTCATAACCTTAAAAGAACAGGTGTCAGTGCGCAGTCGTGCAGCAGGGAGGGCAATTTCCTGCTATGGTAAGCCGATTCGCTTGGATTTTATTTTTAATGTTTTTTTTTTAATTTTTCAATAAAAACTGTTGGATATAAGTTTATGGCTTCTATTGTTATAAAATCGTTTATTTGTAGAAGAAATTATCGATATTTTTAATAAATTTTTGTAAATTTCTAGGTGTCGGATTTATGTACATATTAAATAGACACCGATCTAAATCAGACATATATTGTCGAATTTATGTACGTATTCATAAATATAAAAAATAGTTTTTTCTCGCTTTTTTTTTAAAAGAAAATATATATTTTATCTCTTACTATACTTTAATATACCTTTTCAAACGTTGGTCGTTAAACCCACAGGGATTTCGAATTCAGGATCGTAATGTCTGATTTAGGTTAATCGGCGTCCAATGAAATATATATACTTTTAACTTAAGATCCCTTTCATTTTTTTTAAATTATTTATTCCATTTATTTTATTTTTTAGTGCCCCTAGGGTCAATGTTAATTCGATAGAGTCTCCTAAATATATCTATGGGTAATTTATAAAAAAAAAATAAAATATTATTTTATTTAAATTAGGGAAATTATGATCAAATACTTCACGTTTAATATATGCCCACCTTTTATGTTGCCCCATGTACAAGAAGGTCCTTTTTCTTTCTAGTATGTCCACAAAGAAGTGTTATAAGTTCATCAAAGAAGATCTCAGACTTTTATTAGATGCAGTAAAAAGAGGAACTTCTTTTTCGACTGCAGCTAAGGAATACCATATTCGGCGAACAACGCTAACGCTCAAAGGAACTTATTTTGAAGAATTTCGGAGTGAGGCATCAACGGTTTTAACATCGGACGAAGAATATCTACTGGAACAGTGGCTGATCAATATGGGCGGTATGGGATTTCCACTCAGAAAATATCGGTTACTGGATAGCGTCGCTATGATGGTGAAGCAACTAAAACGTCCAAATTTGCAGAGGGCGACATTGGTTTGAGAGATTTCTTCAAAGGCATCCTGTGATTAGCCAATGCTTGACCCAAAACTTATCAGCTTCGCGAGCATCGATCACACAAGATAAAGTGACAAACTGGTTTCGAGAAATTCAAGATTACTTTATTGCAGAAAACAATAACATTCAGGACCCAGCACGTATATTTAATACAGACGAATCGGCGTTTTTTTTGTCCCGAAAAGGCTCTAAAGTGCTAGTTAAGAAGGGAAGTAAAGTCGTCCACGATAGATCTGGAGATGGGAAGAAGTACCTGACAGTTTTGCTTGGAGGGAGTATTTTCACAAAAAAAGAGGAACGAAAATTTCAGCACATTAAAAAAGAAAAATCAAAAAGATATCGAGGCGAAAGGTAAAAAGGACTTGATTCCGATACAAGTAACATTCCTGTTTACAATGTTGGAGATTATGAGATCATTAATTATGATGAAAAAGTGTTATCCAGGAGTGCCACTAAAAAAAGTGAACGGAAAAATTATTGTTAACGGCATGAGCAGAGGCAGACTAATGGAAATGGCCTAAAACTAAGGACGAAATCGAATACGATTAGGATGAAGTAATTGAGAAGATTAATCCCCCAGAAAAAAATAATAAACGAGGTTTTTTAATTAAAAGAAATACAAAAGTACAGCGATGAAATCCTAGGAGACCTTCACGTTTAAAAAATATTATCTTGGAATAAAAATAATAAAAAAATTATAATGTGTTAAAATTTCTATTTGTATTTTGCGTTTTGTTTAATAAATATTTTTAACAGTACTTAATTTTTACTTATTACTTTATTATTTGTACTTTTTATTTAATTTATTTGCTGTTCTTCGATTTACTTCTTTAAATGACGAATTTAAAACCAACGTCTGCTTTATGGTCATGACCATGTCGGATTAGTATTACTAGTTCTGGATTTCCATGTCGAATTAAGGTTCATTTGCCAGCTTATCAAAATAATGGTAATTTTTAATTTTCTTTGTATTCCCAATTTTTCTTTGGTGAGACTAGTTTCTAAGATCATTGAACAGAACCACGAACAGTATTTATTTATTTCTCGCGATAAATATGACTTTGGTGCGCAAATAACAACAAAAACCTAGTTAAACTGTCGGATTTTGGGAGGATCACCTTACTAAGAATCATTATATTTTGGGGATAGGAGGAATCAAAGAGCTTTTGATGACCGCAAATTTTATTATCTATAATAATAAACCATTTTGTAATGTAGGGAATAAGATCTCTTTTTAATTACTCGACCGTCATTAAAGTTTTTATTTCATATTTTTTTACAGGGTGTAGAGGTGTTATATAGTTGCAATGAAACTGCTTTTTTATTGTCACTTGTTTCCTTCATTACTATTCCTTGTTAAAATTTTTGATTACATGTTTACTTACACTTGCCTCTTGCTATTTACGTAATCTCTTTAAACTTTTCTGGCATTTTACAATCCATCTTTACTTCTCTCGTAAAAGGGAAGTATTGTAATCGTGAAAAATCGCCCTCCGAGATATATTCAGATCTTTACGTTTCAAGGTCACTAGATGCCGAAGAACATGTTTTTTCAATTCCGTTGGTCTGTCTGTTCGCGGTATAGCTGGAAAAACTACCCACCCGAATAATTTCAAATTTTGGTCAAAATAGTATCATTATGGTAATATCGATTATGGCTTAACAAAATGGCGGCCTGGTGAAATGTTAAAAAAATATCCCTAAAAAACTAAATATAATAAATAAACTACCTCAAATTTTGAACAAAAATCGAGTGTTATTTAAAAATAAACTGGTAACAAATGTTAAAAAATCAGCCTGGAAAAAACTACTTATTCAGACGTTAAGCGTGGTATAGAGAAAATGTCTAAAAAATGTTCATATTTAATTAATTTCAAATTTTTCTCATAAGTTTAATGAGATATAAGGACAAAGTGGTGCGCATTCAACATGACGGTGCAAAAACGAATCGTGAAAAAATTATCCGCCGAGATTTTTTCAGATTTACGCTTCAGAGATGCCGAAAAACATGTTTTGTCAATTCTGTCGATCTGTCTGTCGGTCTGTCTATTCGCTGCAAAAACTACTTATGCGATTGAAGTTTGGTCAAAAATTAAGGGTCATATGGAGATGATCTGGCAACATTTTGATAAAAATTCAATATGGCAAAACAAAATGGCGGCCTAGTAAAATTATTATTAAAAAACTACTTATCCATTTTATCTCAAATTTTATACAAAAATCAAGTTTTATGTAGGAATCAACTGGACGAATTTTGGTACGGAGGCAAGATGGCCCTAAATATTTAAAAAGTCAACCTGAAAAAACTATTTAATGAACTGATTTAAAATTGTGTGCCATAACTTATTGCAGTATAGAGATGAACTAGTAAAACTGTTTTACTAACTCAAGATGGCGGACAAATGAAATTTTTGTAATCGTGTTTAGCTTCCCTAGATGCCAAAAGATATGTTTTATCAAATCCTTCGGTCCATCTGTCTGTCTGTCAATTCGCGGCATAGCTTAAAAACTAATTTTCAGATTGAATTTAAATTTTAGTCAAAACTCAAAAATTAAAGGTCATATGGGGATTTACCTGGTAATATTTTGGTAAAAATGCAATATTCCGGAACAAGATGGCGGTCTACTGAAACGTTAAAAAATATTACTAAAAAAAGTAGTTATCCAATTTTCCTCAAATTTTGCACAAAAATCAAATATTAAATAGGAATTAATACGATACAAAAATAAAATGGCGGCCTTATAAAATATTTGAAAAATCAGCCTAAAAAAACTACTTATTAGAATAATTTCAAATTTTGTGCAAGCATTAAATGTGATATAGAGATAAACTGGTAAAGTTGTGGTCCGAATTCAAGATGCGGGCCAAATACATTTTTTAAAAAAACTAACGTAAAAAAATCATATTCAATTGACTTTAAATTTTGCATAAAAATTAAATTTGATATGGGGATAAAATGATACGAATTCAACATGACTTAACAAAATGGCAGTATGTGTCAATGTAAAAACTACTTATAAAATTTATTTTAAATTATGTCCAAGAATCAAGCGTGGCATAGGTACAAATTGGTAACATATTGATAGGAATCCAATATGGAGGAATAAAATGAGACGCCCAATAGAAATGTTTGAAAAAACAGTAATGACCTTAGACTAATTACTCTAAGATAATGACTATGTACTAATATAAATTGAGCCGCACTTCTCTATTCCTAATAAAAGGAAATATTCATAACAAGGAAAGTTCCGGGTAAAGGAAATTTACTGATTTTGTAAGTATTATCTGTGGGTAGGAATAGAGAAAAATCAATAGGCCTTTCATTTTTTATTATGCTAAAACACGTAACATCAAAAAAATGTCAGAAAACAAATCGAAGAATCGATGAATATATTCCTTCCAAAATTTGGCTCTAGCCCTAAACCGGCGATAACATCAATTTTTTAAATAAAATGCCTTATATATTATCGCATTTTTGGGTGATAGATAACTAAAAACTAATATAGAAAAGTGCAATCCTTTTTGTTCCAAGTTTAGTTGTTTGGCAGTTACAGAGCTTCAAAAGGTCATTTTTTAAGCGCCATTTTCTCGAAAACAGTTGAATTTAAGTATAGGAAATATCACACAAAAGGTGTTTAAAACGTTCGGAACGATAGAAATATACAATCATGTATAGGGAATTTCATTCAGAAAACGGGTCTTTTCACCGGTTAGGGTAGATCGGCAACACCCCACAAATTAATTATTAAAAAAAATGTTCTAATAGACCACTCAATTTACCGTAGTACGATTTTATTTTATTCATTTGAAATTGTCCTCCCTAGACTCTAGGATACAGTGAACCTCAATACAGACGTATATATACTCTAACGATTCTGTTTGTTCGATGGTTCCCGATGGCCCCTGGCTTGACAGCATCCGGCCAACTCTAAAATTCTATTTTAACCGCTCATTCGTGCCTAAGTTTTTTCTTATAGCATCAAATTTTGGTTTAAGCAAAAGTTAAAGTTTTTCTGGTATTGAAAAACAATCGGAATAAAGTTTATTGGAAAGTTGAACCATAAGAAAGACTATAAAAATTGATAGTATCTCGGAAACAATCGAACTTCTGAAAAAGAGAATTCTAAAGGACTGCCCTTCCCCTCCGGTTTTTTTTTGTATAAATATATTAATGGAATTCCTAAGTTTTTTCATTACTCAATGACCGGAAATCATATTTTTGTTGACTCTTGTATGTTTTTAATTTTTCTTTGTCTTTGTTTCTGATAGAACGGTTAACAACTGTAGTTTTTGTGCAGATCAGCCCAATTTTATTTTTTTGATGTAGGTTTTTCATTGCCTTTGCCTTTCTTATTAAGAAAAAATGACAAAGTTAAGTTTTTTAACGTTTTAAATATTTAATTTTACAATTAAATATAGAGAAAAAGCCAAATAGTTACAAAATCTTATTTTTATAAAAAAAATATATTCAATAATATTTGATTTTGAAAGAAAATAAATTTTATTTTATTTTTAAATAATATTTTTCAATGAAAATGACCATTATTAGTTGTTTGGATATGAAATAGATATCATTTTATTTAAAAATAAAAATATATTAAATATTTTTTTTGTTCAAAAATAAGCTTTTGTAGTTATTTGGTTTTCTTTTTGAGTATAATTGCTTTTTTATTTACATTTAATTGTTTTATATTAACTATTAATATCCCCAACTGAACGGGATCTACAGCGTGGGCTCCGAACCACAGTCCTCAGTCAGTTTTTCGACCCTTCGCTGGCACCCCACTCTCTGGTTACGGTGCTATCTTTGCTCTTTATCAAGTGACGCACCACTAAACCAAAGCTAGCCTCTACATTTAAGTCTAAAAGTAAATATATAAAACAACCATTTTTTACTTCACTCGTAGAAGTGGAGTATTAATTGTAATCGAGAAAAAATCAGTTATCATATTAAGTTCATCCGACTTAGATTACTGCTTACTTTTTTATTTTGTTTAATAAACATAGCTTTTTAAATTGTGCCAGTTTGCGTCTTAGTGATTTATCCAAGCTATTTTAACGCACCAAATTGCCGTTTTTCACAAAGGGCTATGTTTTATCTATATAATAGAAACTAATAACTACTTCACACCATGCTATAAATGGTTTGATTGCATTAAAGCGGTGTTATGAAGCTTAATTATTGCTAAAATTAGCGTTCGTCATTTTGTCAAGAACGTTTGAAAACTCCGTTAACGCCTCTTTTGTAAGAATTTGTCCTTTACAGTAAATATAATTAAAATTGGTATTTTCATACATTGCTATACAATAATAATATTATACGCTTAGTTAATGATTTTACATGAACTGGACGATGTGGACAATAAACGGTTGTCGAAAACACAGGCTTCGCTTTAGTCACATTGTGATATTTGTTTACAAATGGATAAATGTTCTAAATAAAGCATTTGCAATATAGTCAACAAACATAACAATTCGCAGTGTATCAAGATTCTAATAAAAAACTGGGTAGACATATCTTCAAAATGTTGTTAAGTTCCCAACGTTATGAGGCCCGAAACTTTATTATTTACCAAAAAACATTAATTAGACTGTTTTCTCTCGGAAACCCAAAAGGGACCCTCGTATCAATTAAAAAATGTCTAAATTTCTGCATTGGTAACACAAGTCTGTGCACGTTAAGACTTCATAACTAACATAATGAGTTCATCTCGCTTCCTTTTTGACAAAAACCGACTTTTAGCAATTTTCCAATACCCTTCGAGATCCAGCTGTCCTTCATGCTCTTTGAGAATTTCCAAAATTTTACGAATATTATTAGACTCGACCTTGCCATGAAACAGAAAAGCCGAGGTTTATTCGATACTTCCGTGAGTAATTTGGTTAATACAATGTTCGACATCGTCGGGAACGAATGTCCACTTTGTATGTTTTCCATGACAAAAGCTTCGAATTAATCTCTCTAATTTTGTATTACCTTTTCTGTCGTATTTCCCTGTGGAAAATACAGCGATGTATGCGCCACTTTTACGTCATTTTGTTTTAAAAGGAGCCTATATAACGGCGAGGAATAGACATCGGTTTCTGTATTAGCTTGAAGAACTAAGTCTGCATTCGATTACAAATAGCTTTTGCTGCCACTAAGAGTATAATTTCGTAAATCGCGACAAAAACTAAAAGTTTCTTAACTCCTTTACGAGAAAGTAGTAATAGCCATAGGAGATCCAGACATACTAGTTCTACGGGTCGTTCAACAATAACGGAATTAAATTCCTCATTAAGAGTTCCTGAGATCTTTGTCTATTGATAAAGCTCACAGACACAATCAATATCTGAATATTGCTCAACCAATGTTGATTTTTGATTTTTTTGAACACAAATCTTAAATTCAGTATTAAAATGGTCATTTTTTTTTCGAAACACCTGTACAATTTTACCCATTTCTTAACAATTTGCCTGATTTTGGCCTATGTTTTCTCTTCTTACTTTCAAATTTTATATTCTAGGATAAAAACTTATCTTTTGGAATGTGTGGCAACCTTAAAATTATCCCGACCATTAATAGGCATACGTGATAGGCGATTTTGAACAATATTCTCGGTTCCTTTAGAATCTTAAATGGTTACATCAAATTTCTGTAAATACACAACCCATCGCATAACCCTGGATGCTTTTAAAGGACAGCTCAAAATATATGTCAATGATTTATGGACTGTTACTATGATTAGAGGTCTCCCAAAATAAAAACTCGTCAAACTCTTACAGAATCTATAGTCCAGTTACTTGATCGTCAAGTTGCGGACCCTTTAAAGTATGGTTATGATGCGTAATCACGTTTTTATCGCCCGAATCTGATAAGTGATCGACACGATCGCATACCAAATCCAGAGCTACCCTATAAAATATACAAATTGTTGCGAAAATCTGAAAGTTTTACGATATAGTGATTTCGGTACAAGCTTTTTTATTGCCTCCAAAGCACTGATTTTTACTTCACCACATACTCATTTGACGTTTGTCTGTAAAAGTTTCAGTAAAGGTACTGTAGGTATGATTGTAGGGTCCTGATAAAGCAATAAAATGTTTGCTGTTGGCCAGCTAAGAAGTTGACTTTCTGTTCGGATCCTCACCCTAAAATGAATCCCACTTCCAAATCCTATAACTACTCCCTCACGCGTAATAACATAAATACATTTTTTTCTTAATTTCTTTTTTTGTAATTTTAATAGTCAAATTGGCGCCCCTAATTTTTTTGAAAATTCTTTCAAGGTGAATAAAATTACTTTCTGGATTTGAAAAAAATACCAGAATATCATCCACGTAAACTAGCGCAATACTTGATTTTTCAGATCCTAAAATTGTATTGAGTTCCCTTATAAAACTTGCCACTGATGTAAGGATGCACGATATACATCGATGCATCGAAAAATCGATATTTACGTTACGATGACCGTAACATGATGAATTGATTCCTTACATCGATGTATTTTATTAGATACATTGATATAATTTCCTTACCGCCTGTAAATAAACACTATTAAAAGAATTCTTTATATTATTTGGATTAATAAATTTGACAACATCGAAATGAAACAGTTCAGAACAACTGTACTACTACTGTTTTATTGTTCTAATTGGTTTCGGTGGGTACTGTTACCTCTTTTTAATTTGCCATAAAAAAAAAAGATATTCGATATATGTCAGCTCCATTAACGTTACCAAATTATTCATTTGAGAATGCTAGATGCTGCCAAAATGATGACATTTGTTAAGAATATTTTAAATTTGTCTATGATATTTTTTATAACAATCATACTTCTGCTAGCGGAAATGAGATGCATAAGTAAAAACAGTCATGTGGTTCATACATTTAAGGATTCTTGCAATAAAAAAAATTAAATTATACAAAATGTGTAAATAAAACTCTTAATTATCATAAAGATGTTACTTTTTACTTCATTCGTAAGAGGGAAGTATTATAATCGTGAAAAAATCACCCTTAGAGATTTTTACAGATCTTGCGTTTTAGGGTCCCTGGACCCCGAGAATTATATTCTCCCATTTCCGTCAGTCTGTCGAAGTCGGTTTGTCTGTAAGCAATATACCTCCAAAACTACTTACCAAATTGAGTTCGAACTTTGACAAAAAATCAAGGGTCATATGGGTTGAAATGGTTACATTTTAGTAAAAATATATGGGGGCAAAATGGCGGCTTCACAAAATGAAAAAAAAAACATTATTCAGAAATTACTAATCGGACGAACTTTTAAAATTGTATAAAATTTGGTACCATAAAACTAATTATCCAATTGACTTTTGCACAAAAATTATGTTATAAACGGTAACAGACTGGTAAATTTTTAGTGCAAATCCTGTATGGCAAAACAAAATGGCGACCTAACAAAATGTTTAAATATTGGGTAAAATTCCATTTCCTGAAAAAAAAAATTGACAAATAATTTCTTAGTAGGCTTAGTAAATAATGCTGTAAAAAATAAATAATAATGATAATAAATAAATAAAAAACATAAAAAAAATTAAAATAAATTACAGTTTATAGGATTTGTAGAAAGTTGTTACCAAATAATTATACGCATATACATAATGTGTATTATAAGTAGTGGATTTTTTTAAGAGGGAAGTTGTGGGTAAAGGCGAATTTACCGAGTTTTTTTTAAATTATTTTTATTTGTATAATTTATATAATACATAATGTTTTAATAATGTGTATTTTTTCAATTGCGATGTAAAAATCGTCGCTTTTAATTTTATTATAGTTATCCAAACTATTTGACTGATTGGATAATTAGTTGACTCGATACATCGTAAATTATCGATATATTTATTGGATACATACATACTAATACAAAAATATTTTACATAGTTTAAAATAATAAGTAATATTTCAGACATAAAGCCTTTCAGGCACCTTTTCTTGTGTAACCAGTAACACGAATAATTATTTGGCTGATCCCTGTACATTTTATACAAGATTTTCAGAAATAGTACAACATTGGCTACCTGAATCAATCAAAGCCGCGAATCATCCTCCATTTTATAAAACAGGTTCCACCGGAGAGAACATATCCTCTTGATTCTCTTTCTTTTCTTCCGCGTCGCTGCAAACACCTAATTGTTTTATTCTGGTACTTGGTTGTACTCGAGGTTCTGCATAACGATTTTTTTCTGGCTTGGTCTTAGAGCAGATGCTGTTATCTTGATCATAAGTTTGGTCTAATTTTCGCAAATGTGTTTCAACCACATCGAGTTCAGCCCTAATATAAACATGCTCTATTGTATTTGAAAAGAAAAATGTTTAACTAACAGTTCCACTAGCTGATCCTAGTCAGTTTCTTCTGAGAAAAAAGACGCCTGACCTACTTTTTTTAAATTTATACAATTGTCGTTTTTATACTCCCCATATTTTATGTCAAAAAAAAACTCGCTACATCTATACTCCATTCCTTTGTCACTCTCAGATAGCTGCGGACCCTAGATGAGTATTTACTGCCAAACCTAACCTACTGTCCTAGGAACACTTTCGAATCCTTAATAAGCTGCTTAATTTTTGTGAAAAAAAACATAAACGTAGGATGTATTTCCGCCAGGATAAAAAGTTAAATTCAAATCCCTCAATACAAATATAAAGATTGCTCTCCCGTTCCCCTTGTGAACTGATATTACCGCCTGAAAGACTACAAGCCTCTTCCGGCTTAATTTTATTGGCTGCGACATCGGCCAACGTAACAATGCTGCTTGTCTGCATAGCCACCATTCCATTCGCTAATTACTTTATTAATTTTTTAGTAATAATTTTTTTTGCATTTCGCAAATCGAATTGGGCTTTCGTTATTAAGTGGGGTCTTTAGTGATTTACAAAATATAAAACATCTAAGGGCTGGCAAAATGGTGTTAGTCTAATTTTTAAAAGGCTTAAAATATTGATTTTGAGTTTTCGAGAATAGATAGAATCTTTGATGTTTGCGATAAAATATGTGACAGTTTTTTGTCAAAGCTAATTTTTAGTCCAAGTCCTTGTTAATTTCGGCTAAAATATTTTTTAATACAGGATTGTTTCGAAAGCTTGGTGATTATTTTGTGCGATTTTTGGCAATTCTGATAAAACCTGAAAAAATAGCAGTAGCTTTTGCTGATATGGCGAATAAAAGAGTTAAGGAAATTTCTATCATTCTATTTCTTCCCCAAACCTCTTTGCTACACTAAATTGTGATTAACCTACTTTTCTCAATGATACTTAAATAATATGAACAAAATGATAAAGACATTTTTTAATATTGGCATTTTATATTTACAGTATGACATAGTGCTGTCCAGAGTTTATTTGCCGCAACTCTACATTAAGTAAATTAAATAAATAAACATATTTATCACCGTCGGATAAAGAAATTATTTAAGATTAATTTTTTTTCGACAAAAATTATGTGGGCAAAATTCAGCACGCACAAAAAACATAAATTGAGCGGACGGTTCCTTCCAACATGAACGTGTCTAACTTGAAACAAAAACGTGAACATAACAGAGAAAAAGCTGTCCATTAGCAGCGATAGGAACAATAGCTCACGGCGATTTTATTTTCTTTTACCCTTGCCGAAATTCATTTAGTCTAGCAGAGTTTGTGCGGATTAAGCTTAAGGGCTCAGCGCAGTGCTACTTGTACTCGACATTTTATAATTCTAAATAATCTAGTTACCTTCATGTAATCGGTTCCAAAAAGAAGTAGGCTATCAATTTGACCTTATATATATTTTTTGTGTATGTACATCAATTATTTCGCGATGGTTTGACCAATTTCGACGAAATTTTCAGAGAATATGCAGGATATTACCGGCGTTCACGAATGATTTTTGTAATATTGATACGGTAATTCTGGTAAAATTTCGTAGGCAATGGACCCAGTAACTATTTATTTATGTTATTAGGGACCTTCAAAATTGTAAACAAAGTTTAAGCTCTAAAACTTAAAACTTTCTATATATAGAACTAAAAAGGATGCAATAAAAAATTTTATAAAAAAAATTTAAACGACTTAAAAAAGCATTAAAAATTAAAAAATATTATATGCCACATTGAAATTTGGGCTTTATGAAGTCGATGTCAAAGCAAGAAAGACCGTGCCTTTTTAACAGTAGCGTATTGCTACATTGCTTCTGGGGGGAGGGTTTAGAGTCCATGAAAAATTTTTATCGCCCAAAAAGAAGTCTTTATTTTCCCTCTTCTACATATATCAGAAGTAGCGAAAGTCATATGAACAAAAAAAAGCCATTACTTTATTTTAGCTATTTAGCTCTAAGTAAAACTGGTTCTCGGGGGGTTTCACCCGCAAACGCTCCTCCATAAATATGCCACTGCCATTTAATGTCTATGTAGACCCGCAATATATAAAATTCTGTTTGTGAATAAGCAATTAAGAACCTCATAAAGACAAAATTTTCAATGTGAGATGAAATAACATTTTTTACTTTTTAGTGTTTTTTTAAGGTCGGTTCTACTTTTCTGTAAAAATGTATATATTTGACTGCTTCTACAGGATCGTATAGATCACCTGTAAGTTTTTGAACGAAAATATATTTAACCAGAATACATTTCCATACAATGATACCTGATTTTCGGAATACATTATTTCTTTAAGTAAATTATTACTAAAGTATCTTTGTGCCATTACAGAGTGTAAAAATTAGACATTCAAAATGTTGGGTAAAAATGAGACTAGTATTTTAATTTCAAAATTATTATTTTTAAGTTACAATAGCAGCATATTTTGATCCCATAGTATCTTGATTAATATCATATTTTACAATACGGCGGAGACGGAGGTATTTACCACCTCCGGCATTTGCCCAATAAGGTAAAATAGTTCGAAACGATTAATAGTTAATAATAGATATTTTAGGTTAAACTCGTCTAATGGAATGAAAACAAACATAATGCATACGAATACCTTAGAGCAAGAGTCTTCAACTTGTTTTAGTGCAAGGGCCAAAAATCTACTTTACATCGTCCGAAGGGCCACAGTGGTCCACGTCACTGTATCACCATATCAATAAAATAAAAAATTTAAATAAATTGTAAGTGTAATAATCTATATTGGTTAAAAAGTTCAATTAATCAATACGATTTTTGACATTATTTATTTTTGACAAGTGGGTCGATATTTGGTTTTATTTTTGTAGTTGCAACCCGCAAACTTCCTTATAGATGAGCGTCTGTAACTCTAGACTTTGTTTTAGACTTCACATTCTTCATACGAGAAAACAGCTGCTTGCACACATATGTGCTCCATCATTTTCTGGGCGTGTTTTCGAATTTCAGGAAACGAGTTTTGATCGACATATTTTGAATAAAAATCAAGAAGACCCATGTCTGCCATGTCTTCAACGAATACAACGTAATTTTCATTATCTCTGAAGTCAGAAAACCTTGATTGGAATTCTTTTTTGACTAAATCTAGTGCTGCGACATATTTATCCACATCTGTACATTCGCAACTCTTCAGTTTAGGAAAGTGCAACTGATTTTTCTACTCTTCGATTCTTCTGGCCACAGTAACACCGGGCAAACTAACTTTAGAAGAAAGTTGTTTTTGAGATGGGCACAATACTTCAGCGGCGGCCTCCATACATTGCTTGATAAATTCACCATCAGTAAAAGGTTTCGATTGCAAAGCTATTTTTTCGGATAAATTGTAGCTAACCATCACGCTTGCATCATTTTCAATGTTCTGCTTTTGAAAACTGTCTTGCTGTGGTTGAAGCTGACATTTTAGACCTCTCACTTTATCGTATGTGTCCTTTGAATCTCTCAAATTTTGTGGCATACTTTGTATCGTAATGTCTTTTTAAGTTGTATTCTCTCAAAACTGAAGGGGATTCTTGATATACCAAACAGACGGGTTTTTGATTAACACTAACCAACAAATACAACTCAGCCCACTTCTTTTTCTTAGTATAGAGAAGTATGCGCTTTTTTCCACTAATTTTTCGTTTTTTACCCCAAGTAGAAATCATTTTTAATGTCAAGGTAGAAGAAACGAATTTAATTCTCCGATAAAAATGTTCACGATAAAGCTAAAATTGCACGACTGCACGCCATAATACAGTATCCGCCTTACACGCCGTGCGGTGTGACGCCGGCTTTGTAAAGGCCGAGCGCGTCAACTCGAAATTTCAAGCAGCTACGAGACTGGAGAAAGATTCAGTAGACATGCAATGCCATCTAGTGGCCTTGTGGGTAATCTTGATCGCGAGTTCACAGAGTGGATCTCTTCTAACTAGGTGGCGCTCGCGTCCTGTGAGTGTCATTCGCAGGCGCGGCGTGATACAATATTTTTTTTAGCCTCTGGGAGCCGCAAGAAATTCGAAGGTGGGCTGCATGCGACTCGAGGGCCGCGAGTAGAATACCCTTGCCTTAGAGGGAAAAGTTATCACATTTCCATCATGCTGTAGACAGTGGCAGAAGGGTACATATATGTATATATATATATATATATATATATATATATATATTATACACATATATATATATATATATATATATATATATATATATATATATATATTTTAGCTTCATTATTATTTTTAACAGGTATAATAAATTCAGTCAATCAGTATTTTTTTTACAGTATACTGCATTGCTGGGTTAATATAATAGGACTTACGGTTAGCACCCATGAATAATTTCGACTCACTGAGTTTTATAGTTTACTATTTACATTTGGTACATATGTGGATCGGTACCAACTGAGTAATGTTCAATTATCTTGCAATATCTCCCCGCAGTACCGTGCTGTTCTTTATATATGTATATAGACAAAACTCGCTGGCGTAGCCAGAAAAATCGTCTGTATTGTTCAAGTAGGACAAATTGTAGATATTCAAGGCCGTATATAAGGTAATTCGACAAAGAACAAAAAATAAGAACCCTGCCATGACATGTCTAATCTTTTGAAACCACTTTCGGCGCCTTTACTGATACTTAGCAAATAGCGTTTCTTCTTCCCACCCACAGAAATAGTCAAGGAGGTAATAATAAGCCAGTCGAATTCAAATTAGTACCATTTTAAACTGTTCTACACAGTATTGTTAAAATTGTGGTATAAAATAAAGTTTGATAAGTTAAAAAAGTGCGTGCTTAAATATCTAGATTCTTCAAAAACACACAAATCAAAACTTAGCTGAAGACAGTAAACGGTACTGCTCGTAATTGGTGTCTGTCGAAAAACTTACTTTGGACAAGTTCTTGCGTAATATTGTGCGATCTTTTAATAATTTTGTTTGATCGCTTCGCTTCGGGACAGCTACCCTTCTGCCACTGTCTACAGCATGATGGAAGTGTGATAAACTTTTCCCTTTAAGGCAAGGGT
The DNA here is from genome assembly GCA_030620095.1 of Kuschelorhynchus macadamiae. Classification (NCBI taxonomy): domain Eukaryota; kingdom Metazoa; phylum Arthropoda; class Insecta; order Coleoptera; family Curculionidae; genus Kuschelorhynchus; species Kuschelorhynchus macadamiae. Next base: position 838,320 of record JAUTXW010001856.1, read on the forward strand.
GTTCTACTCGCGGCCCTCGAGCCGCATGCAGCCCACCTTCGAATTTCTTGCGGCTCCCAGAGGGTAAAGAAAATATTGTATCACGCCGCGCCCGCGAATGACACTCCTAGGACGCTAGCGCCACCTATTTAGAAGAGATCCATTCTGCGAACTCGCGATCGCGACTACTCACAAGGCCACTAGATGGCGTTGCATGTCTATTGAATCTTTCTAATGATTCTAGAATTTATCACTACTAGAGGGACATACTAGTCCAGTCTCGTCGCTGCTCGAAATTTCGAGATGACGCGGTCGGCCTTTATAAAGCCGGCGTCACACGGCAGCGGACAGTTCAAATTCTAAGAGCGAACGAAGCGATACAAGCGAAAGAGTGCCAACTAGTGGTGAAGTTGCTACCTGTGCAATAAGTGATAATAGTGAGTTGAGTATAGTGTGTTTTGACGCGTGTAAGGCGGATACTGTATTATGGCGTAAAGTCGTGCAATTTTAGCTTTGTCGTAGACATTTTTATCGGAGAATTAAACTCGTTTCTTCTACCTTGACATTAAAAATGATTTCTACTTGGGGTTAAAAACGAAAAATTAGTGGAGAAAAACGCATACTTCTATATACTAAGAAAAAGAAGTAGGCTGAGTTGTACTTGTTGGTTAGTGTTAATCAAAAACCCGTCCGTTTGGTGTATCAAGAATCCCCTTCATTCTTGAGAGAATACAACTTAAAAAGACATTACGATACAAAGTATGACACAAAATTTGAGACATTCAAAGGACAAATACGATAAAGTAAGAGGTCTAGAATGTCAGCTTCAACCACAGCAAGACAGTTTTCAAAAGCAGAACATTGAAAATGAAGCAAGCCTGATGGTTAGCTACAATTTATCCGAAAAAATAACTTTGCAATCGAAACCTTTTAAGCATTAAGAGGGTATATTTGTTTTTGGTCTGAATCAACATACCTATGAAATGAAGTAGTGTTTATTGTTTTTGTAATGTCACTGTCACTAAAAGTTATATTAGTATTGTTTGTTGTCAGTTAGTATAGCAGAAATGGTTTTACGTCCAGAAATTGCATCTGCTATTGTTGCTTTAATTGAAGATAGTAGAGGTGAAAATTATATCGCTAATAGATTCAGGTGTGTACGAAGTACAGTGCAGCGCATTTACGCACCCTTTCTCGAGACAGGTTCATACGTAGACTAGACGTCGCGGAACAGGCCCTCGTATTAGAACTTCCAATCGAGGCGATCGTTTTATTGTAAGTTTATCGCTAAGAAACCGCTGTTTGCCAGCTGTTCAAATTCGTAATGAATTGCACCATTTAAGGCAATTAAATATAAGTGAACGAACTGCAAGAAGGTTAAATGACGCAAATCTTATGTCAAGAAGGCCTGTCTCGCGACCACAACTAACTAGAAACCATCGGATCATCCGGCTGCAATTTACTAGAGAACACCAAAAATTGGACTGAAAATGATTGGACATATGTTTTATTCCCCAGACGGTCGAGAAAGAGTCTGGAGACGAACAGGGAGCGATATGCCGAATATACTTTTTTTAGTCCCAGAGTAAGCTTTCAAGGAGGTTCATGCAGTTATGCTATGGGCGGGAATTTCTTTGGAACCACGTACCGACTTGTATCTTGTTCCTAGAGAAGCCATCAATGCGGGAAGGTACATAAATGAAATGTTTAAATTTCTCATTGTATGTTTTTATTTTTTCCTTAATTTAATAGGTCATTCTGGGAAAATTTAACACCAGAATAAAAGTTACGAAAGAAATGTTATTTAAAATTTTGTATCTCCAAAAAAATAAAGCTATTGAGATAAAACAAAAAACAAATTATCGAGAAAAGTTGATAATAAAATGAGTTTTAAGTTTTAAGTTTTAAGTTCTTCGTTAAAATCGGTCCACTCGAAAAAGATATATTGAACTTTAAAATTGATCAAAATTTTAAGGTCCCCGTTTTTCGTGCCGGTCAGTGGTTATATATGTATGTGTCAATATGTGTGCCACTGAATAATGGATTTTAATTTGCTTTGTTTTTTTTTGGACAGATTTTGGAAGATTTCCAAATTTGTTTTGCTTTAAGGTATTTAATTACAGTAAAGTTTCAAATACCAAGAAAAGTTCAAAAAGATGAGTTTGAGAGCCGGGTGGCTATTCGGTGCAACACATATGTGATTTGCTTATAAATGCCTAACCTTAACAATTGTATTTTATAGACCAAGTGTCTAATGAACCAGTTGAACGCATCCAATATATTTAAACCATCAAAGATAGGCGATATAAATGATTTTAACCGAGATTCGGATCGACTCGACTTGTTTTGGTTTGGCCAATTGGATTGAAAAAATAAAGGGCAACTCATTTAAAATAGCAACGTTGCCATCTGTTTTGGGTAGAAGCGGCAACAGTGTAAGCCTGAAAATATTTTAAAACGGTAGATATATATATATATATATATATATATATATATATATATATATATATATATATATATATATATATATATATATATATATATATATATATATATATATATATATATATATATATATATATATATATATATATATATATATATATATATATATATATATATATAATATATATATATATATATATATATAAATATATATATATATATATATATATATATATATATATAAATATATATATATATATATATATATATATATATATATATATATATATATATATATATATATATATATATATATATAATATAATATATAATATATAATAAATGTAATGGAATTTCATATTAATTTGCTTTGTTTCTGGAAGATAGGATATTTTCAAGATTGTCGGAAAACAACTGCACTCCACATCTTTGGTTTCTTAGGATAATCTAAAAATTCGCAAAATAAAACAAATTGTCATAAGAGATAAATCTTACTTATTTTAATTTTTGTTTTGTCACCTCCCGGTAGTTGAAATGAGAAAGGATTTGCCTGTGCTGAAAAGGGATTCACTAAATTGAATTAGACGTTTTCTGATATAAACTGATTGACTGAAAGTTATTTGCATCTGGTTCAGTTGATCGGTTTGGGATTGATCGTTAGAATCGTCGTCATAGACAAACTTTAGTGTGGAAAAAAAAATAACGGAGAAAGAACTATATCACTATATCAGTATTTTTCGCATTATTTATCGCACGCCTTTAGAGGAACCAGCAGCGACATTAACACTAAATACAAGTAATTTAACTGTGTTCTATTTGCATTTTAATAAAAATACCTCTCGAAATACGTAGTTTACAAAATTAATTATTTTGTTGTAAGATGTGTTCCGTCATATTATTACTTAGCACAATATTGTAGTAATAAGTAAAACTTATCAAGTTATTCCTGTGAATCCTATATTTAAAATGCTTTTATATTTTTGAACTCTCCTTTTTCTTCTTCTTTTCTATATAAAATTGAAATAAAAGTAGAAAATCAATAAAACTTGTCTTTTATTTTTCCCCTATGACTTCCAAGTTACATTTTTTTATGTAAAACTTCGTCTCTGGTCTTGCATTGTTTAAATAAGTCTATTCATATTCAAATTTGACACCATAAAATATCTATTGATTCCACGACGATTGACGAATAAAGGGATGCCCGGTCGCCAAAGAAGCCTTCAACTGCATAGACGTTACACTTTGATTATAAAATTGTTATTTATTTAACTGTGCACACGTGTATGCCGCCTTTGGAATATGTAATAAACATAATAATAAAATATATTTTTGTCCTGGAACAACAATTGTCACTAATAAAACGGCTTGATATAAAACTAAGATAGAAAAGTGAAATTCATTTTGTTTCACGTTAAGTCGTTTGGCATTTACAGGGCTTCAAAGGGTAAAAAACGGCAATTTTTAAGGCTAATTTTTTCGAAAACCGTTATATCCAGTTGTAGAAAATATAATATAAAAAGTATTTAATATGTTCAGAAAAATATAAAAATATAATAAAATACAGGACATTCCATTTAGAAAACCGATATTGCTACTGCTTGCACTGCACAATAAAAAATATTTTAGAAAGAAACTTTAAGTTCACCTGTGTACCGAGCCAAATTTTCAAAGTACCAGTTCTATTCATTGATCCTGCAGATACTTCAAATGGACCACCCTGTATATTTCCACACAATGGCATGTATTTTGACTTTATTTAATCATTGTTGCGCCATCTGAAATGCGTTATATTTATGTAAAAAATACAAATTAGTCAAAAAAAAAAGAAGCCTCTGAATTATTATTCCCTAGCACTACTTACATGATATGTGCAGTCCTTTTCACATGCCATCAAAGCGGATGCTTAATATTAAAAATTGTTGGTACCTCATTTTTAAGCAACTGTAATAAAAATAAAACCATCTACACTAAAGTAGAAAAAAATCTGTATCAAATTTATTAAATAATATATGCCGCAATGGAAGGAGCCAGTATAGGAAATAGCTGCAATGAATTTAATAGATGTGGGATAAAAGCGCACGCTATTAGCTGAGAAAATACCTTTAGAATATGAAATGAAGTGACACTTCCTTTGTAGAAGATGTGATCAAGAAGATGAAACACTACCACACTTAATTACTACTGCTGGAATATATAGCATTTTATTAATTCCTAGTTTGGTAGCAATAGAATATTTAGATTTTTGATTGAGATACTTTGCCCGTGAAAAGAAGTCATTATAGCGTATCATTTATTCAACAAGAACAGCAAGACAGGGTAAGCCTTAACTCCATAGTGCACTTAACAGTTGAGTAAATAATATTTAAATAACTTCAGGGTAATTTGGTAAAACCAATATGTAAGGAACTTAAAAATGCCCTCCTGAATTCTTTCTTTTGTCTACAATATATATAGAAGGGAATTTTTAAGTTACTTTACATATTGGTTTTACCAAATTACCCTGAAGTTCACTTATAAGGAATCCCCTTTTTTGTCTAGAAAAATAAAAGATAATACAATTGGATTCGTACAGTACAAAGTTATTTTAAATTATTCCCAAAGGGTGGCATATGTAGAAACTGTCGGTACAGTGGAACAAAATAGCGCCCAATAAAAATATTTGAAAAGACTTCACTATTATATATATATATATATATATATATATATATATATATATATATATATTAAACATATATATATATATATATATATATATATATATATATATATATATATATATATTGATATATATATATATATATATATATATATATATAAATATATATATATATATATATATATATATATATATATATATATATATATATATATATATATATATATATATATAACAAGCCTGCCTGATGAGGGCAGAGGCCCAGAAATCATGATCGCAGGAGGGTACTCTGTGACATAATCGTTCGTTCACTTTTTCGATTTTGTCATATCGAGCAATCTGTTATTTCAGATCTCCCTGGGTACAAGCCTGCCTGATGAGGGTAGAGGCCCAGGAATCATGATTGCATGAGGGTACCCTGTGACATAATCGAAAGCAATTCTTCTTGTAGGCCGTTTTGCACCTGCAGAAATTATATATTTCTGCTATTATACATATATATATATATATATATATATATATATATATATATATATATATATATATATATATATATATATATGTATATATATATATATATATATATATATATATATATATATATATATATATATATATATATATATATATATATATATATATATATATATATATAATAGTGAAGTCTGTTTTTTTCTATTAAGTTCATCATCTAAATGCATTTTCTTAACTAATTTTTTCCTTTAGACGCCATTTTGTAGATAAAAACCTAAATGGGTTTAAGAAATTTGTAAAAGTATTTTAAAATTGGGTTACTTGGTTAATTTAATACATATTTATTTACTATGAACTTAAAAACAAACAGTTTAATTCAGGTTTGCCTACATTCCGTAATGTAAAGGGGAATCAAATTTAAAAAAAATTAAGTCAACTTGACTTAATGGAAAGGGTATGGCTATAAAATCAAAATAGAAACAACATTTTTCTTTATAGTTTTTCAAAATTTTGAGCACAAATGTGTTTTTTTGCTATTTAATTTATATAAATTTGGCAGATAAGGTAAATCACGTGACCTAGTTTTTATTGTAATTTTGTATTTTTTTTTCTTGCAAAAACTTTCTGGACACCTAAATTTTAATTTTATTTAAAAAGTCAATTATTAAAAAAAATTCCGTTTGTTGCGGACTTTACTGGTGGTATGAATCCAAGACGTCAGAACAAAATAACGGATTAATCAAAATATTTAAAAATTTAACCTGAGAAAACTACTTTATGGACAGATTTCAAATTATGTGTCATCACTAATTGTGGTATAGAGATGAGCTAGTAAAACTGTGGTACTAATTAAAAATGGCGGAACAAAATGGCGACCAAATAAAATGTTTGTAATCGTGAGAAAAATCACCCTCTCAGGTTTTACATATCTTCATGTTTTAGCGTTCCTAGATGCCAAAAATATGTTTTATCAATTCCGTCGGTCCGTCTGTCGGTTTGTCTGTCTGTCTATCATTTCGTGGCAGAGCTCAAAAACTACTTTTGACTTTAAATTTTAGTCAAAAGTTGAGGGTCAGAAGATCTGGTAAGATTTTGGGAAAAATTCAATTTTCCGGAACAAGATGGCGGCCTAACGAAACGTTAACAAAATTAATAGTGAAAAAACTAATTATTCAATTTACCTCAAATTTTGTACAAAAAGTGTTACATAGGAATTAATTGGTAACGTTTGGGTGTGAATATAAGACAGCAAAACTAAATGGCGGCCTAATAAAATATTTTAAAAATCAGCCTGAAAAACTACTTAGATTAATTTCGAATTTTTTGCAAGCATTAAGTATAATATAGAGATAAACTGGTAAAGTTGGGATACTTAAAATCGTAAAAAATCAATTCTGTAGAAAAATTAAATGTGATATATGGATAATCTGGTTCGAATTCAACACGACGTAACAAAATGGCGGTTATTTTATATTATGTCCAAACAAAATGGCACTTAATAAAAATGTTAGAGAAGACAGTGTATGTTTTACTGAACTAAATTGGGTCACACTTCACTATTCCTAATAAAAGGAAAGATTCATAATGAAGGAAATTTCGGGTAAAGGAAATCTACCGATTTTTATGTTCTCCACTAGCAATAATTCTATCAATTAAAAATATATGTACCCTGTTTTTTGAAAGTATCAACGAACATCGGTTTGCCTCATGTTAGATTCTCCAACATTGTTTTAAGCCTCGTCCAAGCAACACGGCGAAGGTTTGTGTATGTACTTGTATTATTACAAACGTTTTGAAGAACGATTCGTCTTTAATTGCTATGTTGTCTGCGACCTTGTCGTGTTGTATCCAGTATTTGGTTCAACCTTCGAAGAATTGTAGGAAGAGGACTTTAGAGAAACATGCTAAAGCGTATTTGTATAGCCATGCGAAAAGCGGTATACTAATATCTATGGTGGGTTTTATATGGTTATAGTCGTTCATCAATTTCTGACTCATTAAGTAATTTGTCCAAAGTTTTAACATTTCAATCTCAATTCGAGCTCCCTCCCCTATTTTCTAATTTTCTATTTACTACTCCTCTGATATAACATAATTACTAGCTTTAAAATATATGCAAATATGCTTTTTACCACAATTTGTTTTTTCATTAGAGCTTTGACCTATTGTTTTGAAACAGCGATAAATCTAGAGGATACGGAATGTAATTTAGTTACAAATGCTTTTCTATAAGAACTATTATATTCTTAATATATGCACCTAAGTCTGCTGATGTTTATACAATACAATAGTGCCCATCCAGCTATCCTTAAAGCTCATTCAAAATTTCCTCGTCTAAACAATTTCGGACGATTTTATTTTCTTCTGTAACCGTGTTCTTTTACAGGGTAATAATATACGTGCTTGCAAGTACAAGAGAGTGCTAAATTTATAGACGGCTTTTGGTTGTTTCCTTCAGTGTAGCTTTTTTACTTCCCTAGATAAGAATCCCATTTGATAAACGTTTCTCTTGTAGTTGAGGGAAAAATATAAAAGATAAATATAGTAAATGACGCGAATAAAAAGTTTTTGTATGGCTCATATCTTGTCTTCCACGCCATAAACGTTTTTACGTATTGACTGTAGATTTGGAATATGTATTGCATTGGAGATAAAAACTTTGTAAAAGTTGGCGGAAAATTACCTAAAGTAAATGTAGGGTACTGAAAAGAAAAATTATGATCTAAGTCACATTTTTGATAAATAAATATAAACTGAACTCTTTAAAAAATATACCAACACAGTTTGTTCTGAATTTTTGCTTAATATACCAATAATAGTTACATCAAAAGAAAAAAATCTTTTCGAATTTATTTTTAAAAAAATATTCATCAATATTAACCTAAGTACAAAATAAACCCTGGAGTAGTCATGTAGGTCCGTACGTAAATAAAAGTAAAGAACATCTATGTGACTAGCCTATGTAAAAGGGTGTGACAGGATGTCCCGGATTAGGTGGGCAATCTCAACAAGCAAAAAATCTCAAGAGTCAAAGGTGACGGAAAGGGGTGGGGGGTCAAGAAGAAACTATTTTTAAATTTCTTTACTTCCCAATTTTTATCTTCGTCATTCCTTAAAAACATCTTTTTTTTGTTGCTCAGACATTTTCAAAGGAAAAAGTTCCTCCTTATCAGTTTCCAAAACTTGACTCGTTTTCGAGAAAAGCGATCATTTATTAAACACTGCATTTACTAAATTAAATTGATTTATCTGAAAGTTCGATGACTTCTTATTGACATGGAATAGTGACAAATTTTGATAAAAATGCACTTATCGGTAAAGATATAAAGTAATTATTATGCAAAAATTATACAAAATTATTGTTCCAAACATGTATGTATTTTATGTTATTTTGTTGGAAAATCTATAGGTTGGTTCTACATGGGCACCTCCAAGCCTGATACATTATCTTGCAATTGTGGAATGCGTTACTCTTAATACTAGCATTGGGTTATTTCTTATTTGTTCGCAGTGGAGGTTAATTTGAGCCAGCAACTCAAATTTATTGACGTTTTGATACTAACATCTAGTTATTATCATTGACTAATAACATTTTGTGGAATAATTTTCAAATGAACTTTCTGCTATAATGGAATGCAAATTTAACGAGTTAGTGGACATGCATCTAATGTATTATGGACTCGCTTCCTCATATACTTTGGAATCCAGACGGTTATAATATAGTGATCGATTTCCCAATCGCGACGGTTGAGAGAAACAGGTAAGAATTTTTGCTCTATTAAGTAATTTGAAAGATTGGAACGACAGTGTGTTTTAGGTACTTTTATACCCAATAAGTCTAACTGCGGCTAAAGAACTGGTCGTATTGTTGACCTGCAGGAAAACCTTTTAAATGCTGTAGAAGAGGATCCGTCCGATAGCTTTAGAAATCTTGCAGCCCAGTACAATACTACAAAATTAACTGCACGGAGAACGTTTCATTAACAACTGCTCCATCTCTTTCAGCTTCAAAAAGTGCACACTCTTACGCTAAATGATTTCCCTGCCAGGCGGCAATTTGCATATTGGTTTCTTCAGCAACACCGTAATAACTATCGTTATATTAATTCTATTAAATATACAGATGAAGCGGTATTTATTCGAAGAGGAATAATAAACTACTATAACCTGCGTACATGACTGCAGTGCCGAGAACCCAACCGCGCTGCGCTTACAAGCCAATAACTATTTAGGTAATTAACTAAAAACTAGTCTGCTCTTTTAAATTATATTGAAATTACTTTTTTTTGTAATCCAATTATTTTTAGTAATCCATTTAGTTCTTGTAATTTAATTAAAATGTAACTATTTAAATCTATCTAGAGAATTAGAATGTTTAAATAATTAAATTCACGTAATGTTTTCAATCACCTTTTGAATTATTTTAGCCTTTGTAATCATTATTGCCCAGCTCTGCATATTAGAATAGAAAATAGCAACAAGACCTTAATAGAGATAATTTTTAGTCTCCATTTAATTAAAAAACTACTCCTTCATTTATATTTGTTAAACATACTCTAAAAAATTAAAATAAATAATTATCAACGCAGTTAAGAACTTAACTATATAGAGGTTCGACCAAATAATGTACTAATCTTGGTTTATAGTCTGACTTTTCTGGCTACGATTAGACCGATTAACTGAGTACTTTAATATATTTGGTAAACTGTGTGCTATATTTGAACTGAATCATAGGTAATAATATTAACCCCCTTACTGTTCTTCGGGCGCCAGAGCCGGATTTACCCGATTTACCGAGGCCCTAGGCGTCATATAATTTGAGGCCCTTTCGGCAACAATTATTAAGAGTTGTAATAACTTTTAGATGTTTCCTTGAGAGAGGAGGGGGCGAGTAAATGTCAGACACATTAACATGTTATACTAATAATATTACAACAATCTAAGAAAAAACATTTTCGGTATACATATCCAATTATTAAAAAAAAATTTTTTCACATCTACTTTAACAAAATCATCAACTACTTCATTGCGATCTGTGCTTTCAACAATTTTTGATTAGACAAATAAGGTCGAGAGGGCAGAAGTTTTTTCCTGTAACATACGGCTTCTAGTACGAGATCCGAATCCGTGATTTCAACGCCCATCTGTTTTTAAATCAGAACGTTTTATAATTTTTTCGAGCTTGAAATTTGACATTTTTATCCCTTTGAAGCTCTATAATTTCCAGATCAAAAATGTCAATTGTCAAGCGCCATTTTCTCTATAACAGTTGGATTTTGGTATAAGAAACATAACACAAAAAGTGTTTAGATTGATCAGCATGATAAAAAGTGCAATAATATAGAGGGCATTTCAATTAGACAACGGATATTGCCATCTGTTTAAGGTAGAAGCGGCAACACCGCACAATTTAAAACATTTTCAAAGCGAGTTTATGTTCCTCTATGTCCAGTCCAAATCTTCAAAATAATCTATTTATTGGTTTTTCTAGATACTTCTAAGAGCCCCACTCACCGTGCATAACCCTGTATAAGGACTTTATATTATTAGAAAGGGGATACAAAATAACTCTGAAAATATCCAGGTCCGTATTTAAAAAAATTAAGTTGATGTTGATGAAAAAATTGATACAACTTTTAAATTTAAACTGCGACTCTAAAATCAATAGTTTTTTAAATATTCGACGAAATATATTTAGACGTGTCTCGCAAACACAATAACCCTGTGTAACCGAAAAAGTACTTGCAGCCATATTTTGATAGGCAACCCTACAGAAACGTGTTCTTAGATCTTAGACCATTCGTAAGTAATCCTTTATCCGTTTTAAAACTGAAAAAAAGGTTTCTTTGAAGCGTTATTGACAGGCATTATTAAAAATATTTTTAATATAATTTCAACATTGGGAAAAACTTATCTCAGACCATTATTAATTAAATTACACATATTAGCTGGATTTGAATTATTTTCTTCTTCCACAAAGTTTCAAAAAATGCAAAATTTCATCGCCAAAGTGCTCAGTATCAATTTCATCTTTATATACTCTTTTAATTTCATTAATGTATTCCTCACAATCCTGTTTTGATAGATAAAAAAGGCGTAGTCTTAGCGCTTTTACATCGCGTAATTAGGCACGTCCAGGCGATTAGCGATTTAATGCTATTTAATTTTTACTTTAGTTAAAAAGGTTAAACTTTGATTTGGTAATATAACAAGAGTTCTGATACAAAAAATATCCATTTTTAGTGTAATGCTCCCAAGAAATTGAGGCCCTAGGATAGTGCCTATTTTGCCTGTTGGCTAATCCGGCCATGGGCGTAGTTTTGACATATACTATTTATCAAGAACTATTTATGTAATTATTTTGTGGTCGAGCTTGATTAATTGAATTCACGGTTTAAGGTAGTTGAGTGTTGATACGATTTATTAAACGTGACATTTCAGTGAAACTACATCGGATCTGAAATTCTTGGGCTGATTTCAAAGTGACGTATTCAAATAGGAGCTGAGACGCCGGAGAATGGATTGAGAAAACGAATGTTGAATAGATAAAGAGTAAAGACACGCAGACCTTATAGAGATCTATCCGGTTAGGTTGGATACGACAACGAGTTTGTGTATTTAGAATTGGAAGTAAAAAGTGTGAAATTGGGTGAAAATGTATTCAATATGAAGAAGATACAAAAAATCGACCGTAGTTACTCATTTATTTTGTATGCCAAACCGATTGATATCGTTTTCGCGAAATAAAATGATTATTTGGAAAATATTGTTTGGTCTTAATATAAATCCCTGGGATCTTTCGGTATTGATTATTGAGATAAAACTATGTCTAAGTTTTGAAATGTTAAGTCATGTGATGATATGCAAAAATTAATTCTAAAGCAGATATACGTAGCCTTGTATAATGGTGCAAAGTCCGTATTTTGGTTCTTTTTAATTACTTCAATTATCTTCATCTAAGGGTTTTATTAGTATAGAGAATGTGACAAAAAATATAATTTTTCGAAGAAAATCCACTCTCCGTAAAAAACTTTTGCAAATTTTCGATTTTGTTAAAAAACAATCTAAGGTTTTATTAATTTATCGAGAATGTAACACTCGATTGGTGTACAGCTTTATTCAGATTGGTTTCTGGGCCGACGTTATCCAGTTCACTTCATAAAACATATTTAAAAAGTATACAATGTTCTTATTCTTTCCGGTTTTTCATGATCACTCTTGTTTACCGACCAATAGATCAATAAGGTGGAATTATCATGATGCTTGGAAATGCAGCATTTCAACTGAAAAGTGTTTGTTTCTTACGTCAGTCCAGAAGTCTAAAGCCCTCGTAAAGAAGATACGATCGTTCTCATATAGGATTGTGTATCATAATTTAATATATTCGTACTAATATCTAATCTAGTTTGACTGATGTGGTATTTGCGAGTACTAGTCGCTGTCAGCTCATATCTGTCTCTCGGATCGTGTATCCAATTTCGATATTCCCGTTTGTCTGACTTTAATACGGAAATATGTTATTTAGTGGTCTTATATATTCTTTTAGTACTTTAAAACAAGTATTTGAGGAGTCTATTGTAAATGTAAAAAATTAATTTCGTTCAAATAAGGTTTTTCCTTTATTCTTTTAATAATCCGAATAAGATTTTAATTCAGAGTGTCGTGAATTATTTATAATTTAAATGAGGTTATTTGATCTATGTTTTGTGGTCAAATACTGTACTTATCATTGGAGTTGAAAGCAACCCAAGTTATTTACACTTAAACATATAAGATAGCATTGCATCTTGCTGATTAATTAAAGTACGCAAATATTAAATTGTCTTGAGTATCCAAAATGCTAAGTATTTTTAACTATTTTAACTTGCAGGAATTGAGTAAGAAAGTAACATTTAAACTTGGCATGATTCATATGTAAATGTATTTGCTATTTTTCTGCAGCGTATTTTTTCGAATATTTGTATTTGAATACTATTTGTTCATATTTCGATACATTGGTACATATAATACACTAAAAATACACTAGGGTATCTACAAAAAGTAAAGTTAAAACAAGAATAAAAATACAAAAATCAGAAATACTAAAGAGTCAAAATAAATTTACAAATAATAAAAAAAATCGGTAACGTACGTACAGATAAAATAGTTTATATATGTATATATTTATTTTGTTATATCTTTATACAAATCTTATAAACTATTGTAATTCAATTTTTTTTGCCAAATAACTATATGAATTCACAGTGTGTTATCTCTGTATAGTGAATTCCTGTACTAGAAAAGTGAGTAAAGGGAAATTTACCGATTTTTTATATTTTTCGAAACACTTTAGTGGGTCGTCATTTTGTTGTTCCAATATTTCACCTACGTTACATTTAATTTTTGAGCAAAATTTAAAATCACCTGTATAAAAAATTTTTACACTGATTTTTAAAAAATTTTATTAGGTCGCAATTTTATACCTATATCTCCTCATCAGTCAATAGATCAATCTTTTTTACCCTAATTTTTTAAATATTTTATAAGGCCGCCGTTTTATTCCGCCATCTTCAATTCATACCAAATTAATTTCTATACCACACCTAATTCTTACCCAAAATTTGAAAGCAATTGCATAAGTAGTTCAGTGAGACTGATTTTTTAAACATTTTATTAGGCTGCCATTGTTTTGACATCTTGGATTCGTATCAAAATATTATCAGTTCGTTCCCATGTTCCACTTGATTTTTTGAAAAAATTTGAGCTAAATAGGATAAGCAGATATTTAGTAGTTTTTAACATTCTACTAGGCCGCCATTTTGTTCCGCCATATTGGATTTTACCAAAATCCATCCATAATTTTTGGCCCAAAATTTTGGCCAAAAAAATGCCGGGAACAGACAGACAGACCGACGGAATTGAGAAATCATGCCGCTGTTTTGTTCAATCATAATTGTTCTTCATAAAAATTTTACCAGCTTATCCTTATCCACTTGATTTTCATGCTGTATCTGATAACAATCGATACATCAGCTTTTTACCTGATTTTTAAACATTTGATTAGGCCGCCATTTTGTTCTGTCCTATTAGATTTTTACCAAAATATCATCATGTCATCCCCATATAACCCTTTTGAGCTAAGCGCGGACAGACAGACAGACAGACAGACAGACAGACAGACAGACAGACAGAGAGACAGACAAACAGACAGACAGTCAGACTGACAGGCAAAAAAACATTATTTTCGGCATCAAGGGACATTGAAACGTAAGGAGGGTGATTTTTTTACGATTACTATACTTCCCAACCTATAGTCAAGGGCATTAAACAGTTTGTTCTGGCTCTTCGAAATAAAATTAGCAGGAGGTAAAAAGAAGTTTGGTGCCCTCTTCTTTAATGGCAGTTTACTCAAAAATTGAGTTTACAGTTCAGTACTTGCATTAAAATTTTATCAATTCGTACCTATACCACACCTGCATTTTGTGTAAAATTTAATGTCTAGTGATGGATAAGTAGATTTTTGATCAAGATTTTTACCAATAATTTTGTTTCGCCATAATGGGTTTCTACCAAAAATCTTAATAATTTCATCCCTATATGACCCTCCATTTTTAAGTAAAATTTGAAGTCAATCAGGCGAGTAGTTTCTCAGCCCAATGAAATTGAGAAATACAGGAAGCCTAAAACGATAAGATCTGCAAAAACCTCGAAGAGTATTTTTTACGAATACAGCTCTTACGAGCGAAGCAAATATATTATTAAGAGATCTAACGAAGATCATCGTACATCAATTTGAACTTTGAATAAAACAACTCAATAACAATACTAAAAGAAAATTAAATTACTAATAAATGAGTTTGGTACGCAAATTCATATTTCTTAAGAACCAACAGTACATTTCCTCGAAATTTTTATGCCTGTTGTTTTTAGCCAATCAGGCGCTTTCATTTTAGCATTGTTACTATGCCAACAACCAAATTTTTTTAGAAATTTTACTTACCCATGAGCACCTACCCGTATAATTAATAAGTGGAAATTTGTCTGCTTTGATAACAATCGTATATTCAGACAATATGATCTGTACTCGGAAACATATGTTTTATATTTATATTAACTTAAATTATTACAGTTTTAGACTAATATTTGAAAATGTCTTCAACTAATTGTAATTACTTTAAAAACACCACCTGTACATCTTCTTTCCTTATAGCACAACAGTGTTGAGATTTTTCATAATATGTCTGTGCTTCATAAAATAAAAATAGTACTGCGACACCAGTTTATTTTTTTGAATACTAGATTTGTGGCCAAAATAAGGCACATTGTAACGAAGAATACCGTCAAACAGATTTTCTTGTCCAGGATTCAGTCCAGACTCTTCCACCAGATATGTTAAATACTTTACATTTTTATAATAGCCTTTCATGTGCTGAGGTTCTTTACCAAAGGAACATAAACTATACGATTTCCGGTTCATCTTATTATCAGTTTTTTGATTTACTGTTGTACTGCTTACTTGTTACGTTATGCGAACGACGCGAATGTCATATTAACGTTGACAAAACATTTTAATGACGTTTGCCGAGAAACTTGTCTTGGATTCCATGGCTAACTCTGAAAAACATTTTATTGAACCTGCGATATTTGCCACCACTTTACTCAATGACGTCTAAAAGAAATTTTATGTTGTTGACTTTACTCATATACAACGATTTCCCTTTACTGTCGTTTTAATCTGCATCTATATTTTATTATTGCTTAATACTGGCATTTCTCTGAAACCTATTATGACAAAGTTAAATAATCAACCAATTTTTAACTACTAAGATCTAAATAAATCTACTAAAAAATAATTCATTTTATTAGGGCATGAGGAAAATTTAAAAAATAGGTTGTCATCAAAATCGTTTCGTGTTTACTGAAGTAGTGCACATAGACATGCTTTTTTACAGTATAACTTTTCTTTTATTAGACAGATATTTACGAATGTTCAACGATGTAGTATAAAGATTGTTTACGTGATAAATTATTACCGCTACCTTAATTCGCTATATTATTTTTATACAATAAAAGAGATGTAACTAGGTACTACTAAGTTTATTAAACAGTATAGATAATAAAGCAACAACATAATTAAGTATAGTAAATTAAATTTGAAACTGGAACGTAATTTCATCTAACAGGTAGTGTTGTTTTTATTATAATAATTTTTGGTAATATTAGAAACACAATTGTTATAAACAATATTATTTGGATATGTTGTTGATTATTGGCGTTGTTGAACGTTTCTAGATGTGTTTAGCCAGTGGCTTTGACTATTTCCCAAAATATGCTCACCTCTCATGGCGCCGATTATATTTTCTGGGTGATCCACATCCAACTGAAGGTATAGTTTTATGGACTGGGAATTACTGTGGCCCGTAATCTTAATAAGTTTCTGAACACCATTTTTTGCCAAATTCTACACTGCCCTTGCTGAGTAATTTGTGATTTTAACCTTCTTGATATCAATTCCTATTTTTGATGCAGATTCTTTTAACCAAGAGGAAATCGTGTTTTTGCCGACGGGACAATTTTTATACCACCCCTTCGAAAACTTTTCGTTCCAGGTTGGATTAGGAGCCCCAAACAATCTATCCATTGTCAGATTTCCACGTTTTTCCATATATATTTCAAAATGTCATCAATGTTTTGGCTGTTTCTTATCAACCACTTACTATCAGCAATTTTTCTTTGTTCACCTTGAGTTGTTTTTGTAAACACAGGAGTATATTCAATTCGTTCTGTAAACTCTCCATTATGATCATTTCTTTAAGAAAATGTCCAACTTTGGCCATTGTCCCTTCACCACCCCTCCATGCTAGTTCGTATGATATCACGTGAAAAACCTTCCGCTGCAAATCAGTATCCATTTTCGTCCCATGTTTTCAAAATCTTTTTATACTCTTTATTAGTAAAAGCAAAATCATTTGTTCTTGTTTTTGTTGCATATCTTTACAACTGGCGTTATTTCGCACGAGCAACTCTTGCAGCTGCAAATTCAACGTCTGAGAAAGGATCAAATTTGAGCTGGAGTTTGGAAAAACATGATTTCCACATAATTTAAAACAACGATACATGTGTATTGTTGTTTCACTACTTAACAAATCTATCTAAATGTTTTTTTTTTGAACAATCAACAATTTCTCACCTTTACCACACATTCTTTATCCGAGTTCTTTTTCTTCATGTTAAACCCCCAGTCTTTCAAAATCGCAACCAATTTTTTAACAGAGGTTCCTCGTTCAGTCCCATACAATTTTTCTTGGCAAAATTATAGAAATTGCTTCAATACGGTATCCTTAGATTTTTTTGTATTAAGTGGAATTAATTTATCTACCTCTAATCCAGTGGCGGCTCGTGGTGAATTATATTGGTAGGTCAATAACAAATTTAAAAATAGGCATACTTAAAATAAAAATAAATATCTTATCTTTAAATTCTCTTGAAATTCAAGCCTACTCTTCGTTCTTTAGAATTGGAAAAAAGCTGAATGGCACGTTCGTTAAAATTGCAAGCACATTCCTTTTATAAACGATTTCTCGATACTTAACATTGCTAAAGCGGATAGTCTATCTTGGCCCAACTCCTCAACAAAATTTATAAGCCCTCGAAAAACCCCTGGATTTTCAGACAAAGCCGTTTCATCATGGCCACGTAGTGCCAGCCCAATTCTCCACAAAATTTTAAACAATCTATAATTTTGTTTAAAATATAACGATTTCTGGATACATTTTCGTTAAAATCTCTAAGGGATTTTCTATAAGCTGCGTCTAGCTGAGTGCGAATATTAACACTTCCGACCGTAGCATAGTTCACCGAACATTTTATATGATCTTCAGAAAACGCATGTTTTTTTATTTTGAGTCATAATGAGTCCGACGTGTCCTTAGAAAACAACAAACAACATAACAGTAAAACGAGTTAGAGACTTCACTTCCAGTTAACTAAATCGTACATACTTTTGCGAAAGTTTCGATGAACCTCTTTATATTTGTCTTTACTAGTTTGTCGTATACTAAGTTCTGGCAAATTGCGACCACTTACCTTGAATTCGGGTATTTTCTTAAAATGAAGTTCGTTAGCACTCTTTAATTGTTTAATTTTTTGCGCTACCGACATTTTATTTCATCTACATTCACAACTCAAACATAGACCACCTTGAAATTGGTTATTTTTGCTAAATTAAGTTCGTAAGTACTTTTTAGTTGTTTATGTTTTTGTACTAGCCACTACCAACATTTTATTTTCTGTATATTTCCAACTCACACATGAATCATAAAAATAAAAAAATATATATTACAAAAAACAGTATATAATTCAATTTTCATCGATTAAAAACGTCCGAAACAATATCCAGTTAGAATATCGGCCGCACGACCTCTGAACAACTGAGACCGGCTGATAACCCACATCGCGATTTCATATTCCATTTGCTATCATGTTCGGCTGCCGCTCGGTAGCTGTGAATTCTTCGGGTACTTTCGTCAAGCTTTAAGGTAATGAGGGCAATTCGGACTGCATAGCATAGCTTACTATAGCGTATTTTATTATGCCTAAGGAACGCAACGAGACTATTCGAACCGCCGGGCGCGGCTATAGTGTAGCGTATTTAACTTTTCCCAAGGGTCGCGTTTTATTACAACTATTAGGAGGGACGGTCAAACAAATAATTTATTTTCTGAAATATTTTTGGGGGATCATTAACCAAATGACCCTATGGAAGAGCCGCCACTGCTTTAATCTTATTAACTCAGTATTTCCTTTTCCAAAACGCGACATGTTTCTCAAAAGATAGAACACACTACTGACACTTGCAAAAAAACATCAAAATACCGGACACAGCCATCTTAAAATATCTGTGTATCACGTGCAACAGCAGTTGCACTTTTTTAATTCTTGTATTTTTCAAATAATTTTAATAAGCATAAAATTTTCTTTCTGAATCTCCCTCACACTTGAATTAAAAGTCCGGAAATTATTTCTTAGTCATTTTTAAGGAAAATTTTCAAAAAATTCGGACCGCGAAAAAAATTCCGGAAATATTTCAAGCTCTAGGGGAGATTATTATTGATAATTTTTAACAGTAGTTACATTTAATGCGCTTTCTAATTGCACTTTATACTAATATAAGTATGTGCATAACATAAGTACGCATGAATGAAAAAAAAAACACTATCATTGCATAACTCAACATTCAAGACTTCTTTGAGTGCAAAACGAGAATCTAAAACATCGTCGAAGCCAGGTTTAATCACGTCAGGCGAATCAGGGCATGAGATATCTGGGAATGCCATGGTGCATAATTTCCAGCGTATAATTGATAGTTTAAATACAATCACCCTAGTTTATGGTTGCCTAGTTTAAATATTTAATAGTCTGTTATACTAAATCCGTGCTATTTGGATTACCTCTCTGGACCGTTTTCATATATTACAGCTATTCATTTTCGCTGAGCTGCAACACAGTTTAACCAGAAATATTTGATATATGATTTATCATGCTTAATTACTCAAGCCCTGAAAACTGTTTTTACTGAAATCAACTTTAGTGGACTTTTTAGAAGTTTTTTTTTATAAAACTGCATTTGCATAGAAAAATGTTGTAAGCATAAATACATGTTAATCCTCTATGCTATAATTTGACAACAAAGATTATTTGAAATAATGTTAAGATAATTAAATGCACTACTAATATTGATGAAAGTTATTTTTATTCTCTTTTAAAAATGTAGGTACCTATTTGGATTTTCGAAACCTCTAATCATTTTTTTTATAATTTTATTTCATTTAAAATTAAATATTACCTATGTAAATTTTGATAATTTTTCATATTGGGTCTGTACAGACATTTTTTTTTTGCAGTCATAGTTATGCCAGATAGTTTAATTTATACAATGTTGACATAATTATCTATCTAATGGCTTCATTAATAAACGCAGCAGCGTGAGCCTTTTCTGTCTCTGATCGACCTGCAAAAATGTGTATTGTTACGTCAACAAAGTCCGATCATCACTGTTAGGTAAATTGTAGAGATGCCACGAATACTCGGCCTATCTGGCCAAAGCCGAATACCCGGCGACTTTTAATTTAACCGGATACTACTAACTAGTCGGCCGAAAATCCGTCATTTCCAAAATACTTAAGAAGTGAGGAGAATAGCGGTTTTAATTCAAGGTATCAATAAAATCCATGCCTTTCCTTTTAATAATACTTTATTTTACAAACTCAAAAAAGAAGCTCATAAACTGACAAATGAAAAAAAGGAACACTAAAAAATAAATAATATTCTGTGTAAAAATTTAAACAATTGTTATAATAACATAAATCAAAGTACTGTTACTTAATATTTAAAATCAATCAACGGAATATTATAATGTAGATATATTATTTTTTAAATAAGATTATTAATTGCTTTTTTTATTTTACCACAAAAAAAAAACTGCAAACAATATAGGTAAAAATATATACAGGGTACCTGGCTCGGTATCTGGTTATATTTTAAACGGTACCCTGGAGACTTTATTATATGAGATGTCAAAAAAATTTAAATACAAAAAAAAAAAAAAGATGATAGGAAAATTAACAAATGCGCATCAATTTCGTTATTTTGAATGAGACATCCGGCATAATATTATTTCAATATATGCACCTCTATTTGCTGGTTATAAATATACCAGGTTTGATATCTTTGTCTTTAAAAACAAAAAATAAAAAATCCTGCAATAAGAAGCAATGCGTAAGAGAAAGACGGATAACGTTCCACTATATAGTAGAGTTAAATTGTATACATTGCCTGTTATGGCAGGGTTTTTCTCAGACATATATTATACAGGGTGTTCTATTTAAAATAACGAGGTTTTTGCTCATTGGTTAACTTTCCGATCGTCTTTTATTTGTTTTTTCTGTAAATTTTGATAAAACACATACAAAATTGCATTTACAGTTATCAAAAAAAAACCTCGAAGTTCATCTTATATTGCGCTATTAATTGTATGCATTCTTTTTGTAAAAAATTGACTGAGTCTCTATAACGAGAAAATGTTGTCAATTTTTATAGGTAAAAACATTAAAAGAATGATTCTTAGAAACATTTTGCGTAATTTGTTTTGATATTTTCTTATCTTTTCATTTTAAAATGTTTAATGATATATCAGGTCATGTATCAAAAGTACGAGATCCACTCTATAACTTATTTAATTGGAAACATTTTTATTTTTTAATAATATTATTGATAAATTTGATTCAGGTAAGTATTTCTATTTTTTTGTTGAAAAAAAATTTAAACAATAAATATAATAAATAATATTAAAATTTCTATATACACAAAATCACATCCAGTAGGGAGGAAAGGTATCCAAGAGAGAAATATTTCGTTACTGAACTGCTAGAATGATATTTTGAGTGATGAAACTTTTGGAATTTCTGTTTTTGAATTTGCTAGATATGTCTAAAATAAGTTTTTTAGCTTTATTTCCCCAGAAACCCAATGTTTCGACTGCACATGATTTAAAATGAAAGCTATCTCCAAGCTCCTTATACCTAAAAACCTTTAAATATCTCCATTAAATAAATAAATAATTTAATTAATTCATAAATATGTCTCACAAGAAAAAGTCAACGAAAAGAGAGGACCCGGAAGAAGACGTATATCTCGGCTCAAGAACCTTTAATTATGGCTGCAGTAAACAAGGTCCAGATTGCCATAATGATCGCCAACATCCGAAACAGATAGGCATGAGAAGAATACGTCGCGGTACGAGACGGAAAATTAGATCTTGAATTACAGGTCCTCACGAAGCAATCGTTTATTATAAGTATATCAAAAGTTTCTAGGATTTGAAGCATTCATAGTAAATACATAGTGGTTAATTTTTTATGTGTTTATTTTTTTTTTCGTTTAAACATTTTTCAGATTATCAATGTTACGCGCTAAGCTGGTAATATTATCATAATAAATATGTTGTATATTTTCTATGCACTTTATATTATCAACCCTGTTAGCTGTTGTTTATTCTGGAACAAATGACTAAATCCCGCATAAAATTGGACATTTTCCAGCCGATTCGGAAAATTTATGTGTTTTGCCGGGAAAACACTATTGCATTCCTTTTGGCTGTTTATCAACCTCTCAGGTGAATAAATAACAGCGGTGACATTAAAATCAAGTAGAGCGTTATTTTAATATATAAAAAAATAACGTTATACATTATTACAGCGTTGGAACCTAGTTCTACATATTTCTTTCTTTCAAGAATGCTGCGTAGGAAAAAATTCAAAATTTATAATAAAAAAAGCTTATACAAACATCATAACAAGTGAATTAATATTAAGCTAAAACATCATTAGAAGAAATTTCGTTATAAATTGTTTTCTCTAAAAGATATACAATTTAGACAAAAAGTGTAGAAGACATGCATCTAACACAACAATTCTATCAACTATAAAAGCCATTAATTATTATAGCGCAAAAACATATGAAATCTTACAAGAAGTATAATAACTATAAATAAATAATAGATAAAAGCTTTTTGAGATCTCGCTTAAATGCCACTAACGTTGGATATTTTCAATTGATTGTATTAATAAATGTACGAAAATTGTTTGAGTTTAATAGAGATCTGTTTCGGGTGTTGTAGTTTATGAAAAACATTATATGTCATTAGATTTGTTTACTAGTTTATATAAAATAAAGGAGTTTCAAAAGGTACACAGTTATCTTCACAGGAGGCTTGTGTTTTACAAGAAATAGTCTAGATGACTTTCGATAACTTAGGGCAAACATGCTCCTAATAATTTGCTTTTGTACAATAAAATTATGTTAAATAAATTCTTAAAGTTATGTATTGTTATATATTTATATGTTTTAGGATTCACCAAGGCACTAGCCATATTAATCGTAAAAAAATGTCTGGCCAATTGTGGAAGGTGATCAGTCTACGTTTAAAATAATTTGAGGCATTAACATTAAATGTTCCTGGCCATTTTCTGGCATGTGATATTAAAGTGCAAATAAACTACCTAATAGTTCTTGGAAAAGTTAGCAAATACCTATGTGATTCCGAAAAAGTGTTAAGTGTTATAAAACCAAGATTGATTTTCTCTATGCTTTTAAGATAACCTAAAGTCTTAGGTCTACGGGTATTTAAGTTTTACCGTGTAAGTATTGTTCAAAAGTTAATGGGATAATAGGTATGCTATAAGGTGTTACAATGTCTGCTTTAATAGGAATAGACAAACATTCTAGAAGTAGGATACAAAAACAGAAGCTTCTTTCGATTTCCTGAAAAAGATCCTAAACGCAGAGCAAAATGGTTTGAAATTCTGAATTTACCTCTTACCGAAAAAAGACTTTACCTTTGTCAAAATCATTTTCACAATACATATTTTTATGATTCAACAAATTCCAGATTAAAAAAATTTGCGATTCCATTAAAAAGAAATAGTGAAGCTGCCTCTTGCCTCCATACTCATAATCTTTCTAAAATAAACATAATAAGCAATATTTTAATAAAACCAAGCATCAACACTTCTTTACCACATTCTTCTGAAGGTCCTCTAGTTAAAAAATTAAGGCTAAGTACAATTGTCCCTGATATTTTACCTATTACTCAATCAAACGGTTTACTCGAATGACAAACAAGCAACTTTTCAATTATATCCCCTACAAAAATATTGCCCAGTTCTCATGTCGTGTCTCCCATAATTTAAAATTCACTTCCAAATCAACTTCAATTCTCTCTATTAACACCCACGAAAAAAAAATATATTTGTTAAGTAAAACGCAACAACGTAGAATTTATAAACTAAAACATTCATTAGAAAAATCTAAAATAAATAAAGAGGCGAAATGTTAAAAAAAAATATGTTTAATAATTTAGAATCAAAATTGGATCCTTTAGGGGTGTCATTTATTAAAAGTATGTTTAAAAACTGTCAAACAAAGAGACCAATTTGGACAGTTCAAGATAAAGTTTTTGCTTTGTCTTTACAGAAAAAAGGCCCCAAATGTTACAATGTATTAAAAAAATGTCCACGAGCACATTGCAGTCTCTGTTGAAAAATATTATTTCGAACCAGGAATTAATGAATAACTTTTCAAAAAGCTGTCAAAAAGAGTTTCAAAGATGAATAAATTGGATAAGACATGCCTATTATTATTTGACCAAATTGCTTTGGCCCAACAACTGGTGTATATGTTGCAATCAAAGGTAGAATTGTTGGTTATGTTGATCTTGGATCCCTAAATCGCACTAACCAATATGCCAATCACTCACTAGTTTTATGATTCATGGTTTACGTAAAAAGTGGAAGCAGCCATTAGCATATTATTTTACAAAAGATATCGTTAAGACCAATAATTTGGTTTCTTTAGTAAAAGACATTATAACATATTTACAAATCATTGATTTAAAGGTTGTAGCGACAATATGTGATCAGGGTTCAATAAATCCAAAAGGTTCCAAGGATTAAGAAAAATTAATGAATCATACTTTAGCTTTCAGCGACATACTTAACTAAAAACGAAAATTTGTATAGCAGCTCGATTATTTAGTAACATTGTGGCTGCAGCAATAGAAAGCATGATCAGTACCAATTCATTGAATACATTGCCATCTCAAGCTATGCAAACAACAGTTGAATTTTTTCACAACATAGAAAGACTTTTTCACAGCTTTAACGGAAGATATCCTAAACCTGACCTAGGTAAACCTTATCGTGGATGCATGTCTAATAAATCTCCCCATCGTACACTATGGAAATCTTTGTATATCAAGTATATAAAAAAAACAAAATGCCCTTTAAAGCTGGTTGGATAAAGACGATAAATGCGACTATGTGTCTTTTTGAGGAGTGTAGTAAAATGGGATTTAAATTTCTAAGAACCCGGTCATAAAACCAGGATCCCCTTTAAAATCTATTTGCGGGTATCCGGAGTTATTTGGCAACAAAGAGCAATCCAAACTGTTACCAATTTATATCATCATTTAAGACATCCGTTATAAATAATCTAATAGAACCACATTCCCGTAGTAGAAATTGCGAACAAGATGACAGTTCAATTCTCGACAACTTAAATATATTTCTTACCAAAGACTATCTTGAGAATGATGAGGTACCCATTGATTTTTTTTGGCCAATATGAGTTTGAATATGTCATAATTCCTCCAGATTTTAATCAAGAAAAAAATGATGATTTTGACTACCAAAAAACATAGTATGTGGCAGGATTTCTTGTAAAAAAAAATTAAGGTATCACGGCGTCAAGAATGTGCAGCTAACCTGTTAATAGATATTGTAACACCTTATCATACATATAGCATGTTTAGAAAACACAGTGATAATAAAAAAGCACTGATTTATGTTACTGAGGAGATTCCTAATGTTTTGAGCGATATTTACAATGCAGTATTTTTTATTTTACCGGCTTTTGGACATGTTTTACACGTTAGAAAAAAGTTTTTTTATTTATTTAAATACTATATTGAATCCTTGGTTCGGCCATAATATTCAATTCAATTAATTCATGTATTGCATGCAATGCAATGCAAGATTTCATTATTTGGCTAGATGCTGCTGCTGCTTTTAATTATAGTGCTGAGTAAAATATTTTATGTTCATTATTGCCACTTTTACTAACCTTTAACCCTAGCTGAAGCTATAGTTAATTTTAAAATTCACTGATAATTCTTCATCAGTATGTCAAATGTAACATGTTCACTTAAAATTTGGTGCAATTTGCCCTTAATCTAGTCGTTGAGATATAGAGCATCTTTGCAGATTAAACATTTTTCTGTTGAATAATGTTTAATCTTCAAAGGACAAAAGAGTCAATAGGTGATTTAATACGTCCAGAATCTGTTAAAAAATTTTTTGTTAAATTTTAAATACAATTTATTTTAATATAAATATGTGCAATGTCTGAGGTTATTAATATTACTTAAAATAAACATTTCATGTGTATGATATTATTTGTTTTATTAATGTATTCCTGGCATAATTCAATAAATAGAGAATATTTTAGATTCTAATAAATTATAAATTATTTACATATTGTATTATGTAATGAATGAAAAACTAAAATATAACATATTGACAAAAAAAAACGTTACTTATTTCATCGTTCAGAAGAAATATGATTAATTTCCTAATATTTAATTGTTTTTAAATGCATGGATTTGGCATTAAATTAGCAAAATGTATTCTCGCTTTATTACCAATCATACAAAATAAAAATTCTATAATATGTACGAAATATTTCTAAAAATTGGTAGGTGTGTTCCAGTATTGTTACTTTCTTAATTTACTACGGTTTTGATAAAAGTGCTCTCACGTGCCTGCCAAGATTTGGATTCCAAAGACAATCAACAAAAAAGTTGACAAAAATCAACACGTCAAAACAACCAAAAATGTACTCTAAATAATATCCAAGCTTTAATCCGCCCGCCAAATGCTCTAGTTTTTCCTGTACCCAACAGTCGAGCCACTGTAAGCGTCACGTAAACAGGTCCTCAGCGGTTAACACGCAATCAGTAACTCTCTTTCATATTTAAGTTCTCTATGGTTCTCCACGTAAATTCGCCAGTCGGTGATGTTCATTGTTTACAGACCTGCCTCCCTGAGTCAGTTGCTGGGATCAGTGTTTACAGGACTGACTCTCTCCCTCACACGACGCACACTTTTCACGTCTCTTTTCAAAGCTTACATTCTCTTTCTCTCTCGCACTCATTAGGCTTTTCATTTAGGTTATAGGGCTAGGCTTAAGTTATTGATATTGTATGGTGATCAAGTAATACATAGGATAATTTTATTGTTTTCTATATAGGTGTCTTATTTCTCTTTCTATCCTTTACCTTTAGTGATACTGTCTCTGTCTTTCGCATTGACCTCTGGTTAACTTTTTCCACTGTCTAAGAGCTGCCTATGTGCGTTTGTGGGCCCTTTACCACAGAAGTCCCAAGGGTCCGCTTAAGATTTAGCTGACGGAAATTTCAGTAAATTGATCTTCGTTTGGTTTTTTTCTCGTTACGAATTCCACCACACTTAGATAACACAATTCTTACATACATATATATATTAAAGGAATGTCTCATGACAAAGAAAGTTCCTTTAAAGGAGCTTTACCTATTTTTATCAAAGTACCCGGAAATTATCTGATAATAAAACTATCGCTTAATTAAGAAAAGTCATATATATATGTATATTACAATTTATATAATTTACGAAGGTGATCCAATAATAGAGGACGTCGGCTGTGGCTCGGGAACAGTTGATAACAGAAAGAAAAAATATTTATAGGTAAAACGGGTAAGACAAATCGCTGTAAATTATTTTCAAGTTCGAAAGTCCGCCGCAAGGGGGAGTAATAGCAATAATTGCCAATTTTCTCTTAATTTTCTATAATTGGGGTATATCGAAAATATAATAAGCATTGCATTTTTCAACCAATTACGCACTTTTTTGCTTGACACCATTTTTGTTTATTTTCAAAAATAAAGTGGTGCGAGAAGGTCAAACAGTTTTACTTTTAAATGTAGATATCTCTGTTTTGGATGAACCGATTTTATTTAACTTGGTGTCGAAAAAATTGATATATTTAAAATTGAAGACTACTTTCGCAAATACTCAAAACGCTGGCCGCCATTGTCAATATAAAGCTGCAATCATTCCTGTATCGACTGGACTTTAGCTTCCACTTCTGCTATAGAGATTGAATGGCATTCCTAATACGGTCCACCATATCGTTTCTTGTAGTAGGTCGAGTCGCATATGCTAGACCTTTTTACCTTAAGTAGATTTCAGTAATTATATATATATATATATATATATATATATATATATATATATATATATATATATATATATATATATATATATATATGTATATATTTGATTTTCCTAAAATTTTAGGATTTTGTGAAATAGGAGATGAAAATAATTTTCACTTTGTCACTTTTTGTCCTCTACAATACGGCAAGTTTGATTTTCCAATTCGGCGTGTCGGATTCGAGAGGCCATCATCAAGTTTCTTAATTTAAATGCGCACCTGAATTTTTTATTTCAGAATTCAATGCTCTTCACAACTATCAAATAAACTGTCATATAAAAGAAAATCAGTATTATCTGGAGAATTCCGAAACAACGTCATCTAGTGACCACGTTATTACGGTTCAGTTTATGGCACTCCGAGTAGAGTAAAAGAAGCACTTTTTTCGACCCCAAATTAAAATCGGTTCATCCAAAACAGAGAGGTCTACATTTGAAAGTAAAAATATTTGACCTTCTCCCAACATTTTAATTAATATTTCCAATATACCTCAATTATGAAAAATTTAGGGCCAATTTTCGAACTTGAAAATAATTTACAGCGATTTCTCTTGGTCGATTTACCTATAAATATGGTTTTCCTTAAGTTCTATCATTAACAAGTCGCCAGCTACAGCCGACTTCCTCTATTATTGGACCACCGTGTACAAACAAAGGCCAGTTTACCTATTTTTGGGTTTAGCAAGACAAGTGGGTAGAAAAGATACATGCACGTATAAAATTCGAAAAAATGGACATAAAGTTATCAATTATAAAACTTGAGACAAAATGCATATTGTTACATCTATTTAACGAATAAACTGGCTATTGTAAGGAAAGACTGAACGAGCTGGAATCAGCTTGAAGAAAAGTTACCATTTCGATCTGTAGTACCATGTTTGTAGGGAAAAATAACACTACCTAACGGTAGCTCATTATCATTCTCCTTTCGCGGAGTTGGATTACTATCCACCCCGGTTGTACATAACTTAATTGCTGTTTAGAATATTTAACTGAGCTTTCAAATTTGACAAGTTGCTTACAGAAATCTAGGAAGTCGCTGTCAAATTTGACATGCCGTTAAACATTCTAACTTTAATTGAGCTTTCTGTAACCGGCCGTATACCTTTTAATAGAGTGAGTTTCGCTGTTTCCGATATTAGAGAGTTGATCAGAAATCGATAAGGCTCTAAATACTAAAGAATTATTAACCGATTTCTTTTGTAATAGATGGTGGTGGTAATTTGCATTTAAGTATTAGTATTTGTATGCGACGCTTTTCTATATTCAAAATGTCATAATGTACCATTTCCCATCCTTTGAACAAATACATATAGAAAGGAAACCGTTCCATTAGATTTAACTTCTATTGTAAATTTAATATTGCGATGTTGTTGATTAAGACGGTCCAGAAATATAAAGAGATTTTCCTGTCCATGAGGCCAAACAACAAAAGTATAATCTACATACCTGAATCTGTATTTAGTGGTTAGTGAAGCAGATGTTAAAGCAATATCCTCATAGGTTTCCATAAAGATATTCGCTATCACAGGTGATAGCAAAAACCCAACTTAAATTAGGTAAATATCTTTCAAATTTTCTGAATCCATTTACTAGAAAAATAGATTCGTTTATAAAAAACTCTGCACATTTTGTGGAAAAACTTAAGGCAATTCTGTTGGATCCCGGAGATATATTGGTCAGTTTTGATGTAGATTGAATATACACAAATGTTCCTGTTAACCACTCAATTTCCATTATATCAGACATATTGGAACATAATAATTTTGACAATAACTTAATAGATCTAGTGGAAGCTTATCTTAAATTTAATTATTTCATTTTTGAAGGAACAACTTCATATTGAGGCAATTCACTAGTCTTCGTGTAGATGGTGCCTTAGTTTTGTTCAATCAGTAATTTTACTTTCTTCTCCTTTAAATATTTTTTCTTTCCTGTGATCCAGCTCAGGGATTGGCTGATCTATTGTCCAGATTTGGTCAATTTGATTTTAGTAAAGTGGCACCACTGACGGATTGTCATCCCCCTACTGCTGCCTTGACCTGGTGGTGAGGTAGGTTAAGCTGCTTGTCTCTCTGGAAAGTGAAGGTTAAGTGTGAAAGTTTGTCGACGAATTGATCCTGTTTTAATCCAGGCCATCTTTTGAGATTTACGTCGGCAACTTAGTTAAAAAGGCTCCTATGTGTATTTAATTACGTTGTACCTTAATATTTTTGGTTGAGGAACCTTTTATTACTCTTTTGTGAGGATTTAACTGCACTTGACCACCTACCATATCTTTTTGATGGGACAAACTTTACGAAATGACTAATAAGAAACTCTTTACCATCAAATAAGGTAAAATAACCCTATTTTATATTCACTAAAATGTGATATGTTTTCCCTGTACATATTTTCTTGTATTTTGCCATATTAGTTTTTTTATAGGTTATGTTCTAACCTCTAGCTTAGATATAGTTTCTCGGCTATCACTAAGGTCTTTTTGTTTATATATAGAAAAGGGGTTATTTTTTTTGTTACTTAGTTCTTTTATTAAAAAGTAAATACAAGGCCACAGAGTTATTTTACTTATTAAGAGCTATGGGGACACTCTTGATTGCCCATTGATTTGTGTAGCAAACAATGTATTCAATAGTACTTTTCATTTTCTTAAGATATGTGCTGAATGTATATATACCTTATGTTTGTTATAATTATTAAGTTTATTTCTGCAATACAAAAAGGTCTATTTGTAACCTCCATAAGCCAATTGTTATTTAAGTTTGAATAAAGTAAAGAATAGTAAATACATTGGGGAGAATTTGTTTTCTTTAATAAGTGTGTTTCAATACAACTATTACAGGTGTATGTTATAATTAGGAAAGAGGCCTATATATCTATAAAAATCACTTTAATTTTCATATTTCTTTGAAGACCGAAACAACCTTATAAGATATAAATATATCCTATCTGCTTTAACCAATTTGGCAAAACTGAACAATATTGTATCAGTGATTAACATTTTCTGTCTGTAACATATTATATTAGCTTACTTATACTGGAGTAATGACATTTTGTATCGATATTTACAAGATTTTAAGGGTAGATTCTTGTTACTATTCACTATAAGGGTTGTAATGTACCTATATTAGTATTAATTAATAGATATGCTGCTTATATTTTGTATATAATGTTAAGGGGTTGTAGTTAATAATATTATGTATCGTAATAGACATGTACGAGCCTAATATTTTGAATTTCTATAATAGAATGACTTAAGATTTTTTGTAATTTGGGTAAATTGGTTTAAATGAAGTCAAGCTGGGAAATATTGATACATTTTTGTTTGGAATTATTTTCTTTATTTGATATATTGGGTGTTGAGTTGTTAAACAGAACTATATACTTTTATTTGGGGTGTAAATCTTAGACGTTTGTACTATTCTAGGGTTTTTTTTCTTCTTCTCCCTCCTCTTTTACTTCTTGTTCCTGTTCTCCTAACCAGGGTTTAAACCTGGATGTGCCATTGTAAGTGGGGCAGAAGTCTGTTACTTAGTACTTAAGTGTGTACGTACCCAGTTTTCCTGCTGGAAATGTCTTCGATGACACTTACGTCATAGACTGCTGATCTAAGTCACCGATGCTGATAGACACTTAGATAAGTATCTTAATTTTAATATCCCTTGTGCTGAATTGACTTTATTGTTTATTGCTGATCAACTTTATGACTTTTTCTGTTTCTTTTGAGTGTAGAGTATACTTTTTGATATAAAGTTCTAACTACTGCTGGTGTGCATAAACCACGATTATTGGTGTTGTCAATAGGATTTTTTTTACTTTATAACTCATGCTGATACTCAAATATCACATTATAAGTTTAGGACACAATAATCTATAGGTTTTTGTCAACATTTGATCGTATAGTAGGCTTTAAGATACAGAACATCACAGTATAAGTTTATGACACAATAGTCTATAGGTTTCTGCCAACATTTAACAGTATAATATACTTTAAGATACAGTGTTGTTGTAAAGTGTGATCATCTTGAAATTTTAACTTATAAGATCTAGTTAGTTTATACAAGGTATATAAGAAGTGTTATAGACAGGTAACACTACTGGAATATGTGATGATATTTATGATTTATTGTATTTACTTGCTTTAGAAAGGTATTTTGATATAAAACAATGGTGTCAATTTGTTAGGTAATATTGGTGATTGGATTTGAAACTTAGTTATATATATTTTTCTTGTTATTTGCTTGCTCTTAGAATCACATAATACTCTTTTCTTTTATTCTATTATTGTTAATTGTATTTGAATTAATGAAGTTCTTTTGATAAATTTTTACTGTTAGATCAAATTGTTCGGTAAATTAAAACAACTTAAAGATTTTCTTTATAAACATTTATAGATTTTGGAGTCTATTACTTTTACTTCTCATTAGCTGACTGAAAATTTCTTTTCTCATCTGTATTACTTAATTTTCAGGTTTTATTGAACTGTATGTGAATAGTTTGTTGTTTTCTGATTCTTTAGCTATTTTCATAAAACATTTTACACAGTTGATCTAATATTTGGATAGTGATCTTTATTTGAATATACTTTAGATTTTTCTATCAGCATATGAGGTATGAAAACTGATTAACATAGGCTCATTACACATCAATTGTCATTTTTTTAAAAAACTTCAATTAAGGCCCATTTCTTTCATATGTTATATAAAATAACCTACAGGAGATACATATTTCTGGAAATATTTTGGGGAGCATTGAACTTGTTAATAAATGTTATTTGTTGAATATGCTTTTTTTTGTTTTTTTTTTACTATTAACTTTAATTAATTTTATCTTAGAGGTCTTCAGGAGGTTCTTGGTACTCATAACATCTAGAGCGGTTAACAGTCAACTGATATAGAACTGTTGGCGCCCTTATAAATAGAAAACGAACCAATCTCCCTGAGCAGTCGGTGATTTGCATACTAACTTTACTGCCTCTCTTTCAATCAACCACTCAGTGTAGATTTATATTATCTTAAAACAAATACATACTCTCTGCTATCAAACAGAGAAAGAGTGTGACACCCTATCACCTGTGGTAGAAAATACCTTGATGGAATGAGCCATGGTTTCTTAATTGATCACAGCCGTGAAAGCTTCCGTTCTATGCTTTTAAATTATTGCATCAAATTTAGTGGCAAATGTTCAAATAAACCGAATAACACTGCTGACCATAATTATTTACGCAAAAATATTTTATTACCTACAGTACAGTTTTCAATACCTGTTAGAACATTTTATTTTGAATTAATATGTAGAGTCTGCTTTTCACAGTTAAATTAATTATATTTATAAAACGGTGATGTAGAGGTAAATTAAAAAAAAACAAATTTGAGCGTTTTTTAATTTTTTCTTGTTTAAGTTCAATTTTAGTTAGAACTATTCGATTTTCTTTGATTTTTCTGGGGAAACGATCTACCATGGTTTTACTGCCTAAAATTTAAAAAACGTCTTTTCATGAAGAGAAAATTGCGAGATAGAGATGGTTGATTTTCCATATAGAACTATTCGGATAAATGTTTTAAACAATCATAAAAAATAAACCTTAGTATCTAGTTTTTGGACGTCAACAACATGGACTGGCCTTGTAAATTTTCCAGACCTAAATATTAATGAACATGTGTTGTCTAGGCTAACGGGTTGGTTCACGGAGGAACCCCCTCTTATATTAGTTGACTTTTCCAATGCAATTTAAGATGCATGAAATAACATATAATACCGGATCTTTAAAATTGCTAAATAACCTTAGTAGTAATCAGTGGCGGCTCTTCCATAGGGTCATTTGGTCAAGGACCCCCCAAAAATATTTCAGAAAATAAATTATTCGTTTGACCGTTCCTCCTAATAGTTGTAATAAGTTGTAATAAAACCCTACATTATTAGCCGCGTGCGGCGCCGGCGGTTCGAATGGTCTCGTTATGTTCCTTAAGCATAATAAAATACGCTATACTAAGCTAGGCTGGGCAGTCCGAATTACCCTGATTACCTTAAAGCGTGA
Organism: Kuschelorhynchus macadamiae; assembly: GCA_030620095.1. Lineage (NCBI taxonomy): Eukaryota > Metazoa > Arthropoda > Insecta > Coleoptera > Curculionidae > Kuschelorhynchus > Kuschelorhynchus macadamiae. The sequence continues at coordinate 872,755 of JAUTXW010001856.1, forward strand.
CGACAGTACCCTAAGATTTCACAGCTACCGAGCGGCAGCCGAACGTAATAGCAAATAGTATCTAAAATCGCGATTTGGGTCATGCCGGTCTCTTCTCATAATTCGATCGATCGGTCGCGGCATTACGTCGGCATGCGAAAGTTCAATTGTTTCGAGGTCGCGCGGTCGATATTCTAACTCCATATTGTTTCGGACGTTTTTAATTGATGAAAATTGATTTATATATTGTTTTCTGTAATATATATTTTTTTATTTTTATGATCCATGTGTGAGTTAGAAATATACAGGAAATAAAATGTTGGTAGTGACCAGTGCAAAAAAAAATAAACAACTAAAAAAAAAACTTAATTTTGCAAAAATAACCAATTTCAAGGTGGTCTATGTATGAGTTGTGAATGTAGATGAAATAAAATGTTGGTAGTGCAAAAAATTAAACAACTAAAGAGTGCTAACGAACTTAATTTTGAGAAAATAACCGAAGTTAAGGTAAGTGGTTTGCCAGAACTTAATATACGGCAAACTAGTAAAGACAAAAATAAAGAGGTTTATCGAAACTTTCGTAAAAGTATCTACAATTTAGCTAACTGGATATGTGGTTGTGAAGTCTCTAACTCATTTTACTGTTATGTTTGTTGTTTCAATAGTTGTAACGAATATTTAACTATTGAATTACATTTTTTTCGTTAGCATGATATCGAAAATCAACTTTCTTTATCTCGTAAAATATCGAATATCAAAATGATTACCATGGTAGTGGTTGCCATAATTAAGACATACTTTATCTGGAGACTTTTATTAAATTTTAGGTAGTAAATCACTCCATGGCAGTCTATCTTCCAAAATTATTGTGTAAGAAATATTGATTTTCTTTTTTTATCAGAATTCTATTCCTTCCACACTTATCAATAAAAGTAATACCATTAGACACTTTCACAGCATAAATTTCGTTTTGGAAAAATTCTAATTTTCAGATAAGTTTCATTTTACCGTAACCATACCCAAGTAGCACTTATAGTCATGAATACGTCATTGTTATCACAAGTATTTTCAATGAACTAACCTGAACTTGGTGTCGCCACGTTATGTTTAAGCTGAGACTACGTAGTCATTACCAAAATGCGGAGGGTAACTATTTCGTGAATAACATGTAACTGTGACTTTGACTATTACGTAGATAGTACGGAATTGTATAGTTCCATTTAAGTAGCCGAATAGTAATAGTTTACCCTATTCGTCACTTCCTTATTTTTGTCTTTATTTAATCCGTTTTAAAAATGTGCATGGTTCGTTTTAATACAAACAGAACACTTCGACTACGAACACTCAAATTGGGAATATGGTGTAGAGCGTATAGAATACGTTATTGGTATTTGAGGTAGGATACATGCGTTTCACTTAGTTTTCTGGCTATGCCAAAGACCTAAAATTAAAACGCAGGCAATTTCTCAGGTGAATATGCTGATGATAAACGTAAAAAAATTACGCGGCCTTAAAATTTGTTAATTTTCAGTACATTTTGGTTAAATATATTGGCCAATTTAAAACTCAAAAATGTAATTTTGTACTTTGGTTAAAATAGTAATTATCATTAAATATCTTATTATAAAGAGTGATTCCTTTTTTAATGTAATGTTTAATTTGTATGTATATTTAATCTTTACTCACAAAAACAAACATCATAGCTAAATATTTATAGGGGAGATGAAAACAAAACAATGGCGTTCTATTGGACTTTTACTTTTAGGTTGGGTGCATTTCTTTACTGAGAAAATTACTTAACATCAAGTGTCTACGACTGCTCCTATACGCTTTTATAGTTTTGGATTCTTTAAATATGCAACTGTCACTTATACCCAATTACATTGAAGTCTTGAACACTAAGGTGGTACGAATAAAGTTATCTACAAAGTTCTTTTTAAAGCTATAATGTATATTATTACCAAGCGGTTACGATTTGAGAACATTCCGCCGGTTCTTTAAAATTTAATGCGTTGTGTCGTAGCATGCGGAGAGTTTCGGTACTTGAGTCCCTACTATAATTCTGCTATCTATCATAACCATAACCCTTTATTTCGTTTTTATTTTTTGTTTCCTTAAAATACCGCTTGAGGTTATTTTGTTCAGGTATGACATAACCAAGTTGCGATATTTTTAATTTTCTATAAAATGTGGCTGAGTGACAAAAGCTAGTTTTTTTTCATATGGTATGAGAAGCCATTGTGAACCATTTTAACTCGTTACTCCCCTTACTCGTAGACCATAACACAAGTAATTAATAGCTGTAGACCGAATTATAATGACTTTAGAAGGACAGTGGCGACAATAGAAGCCCACCCGCCAAATTGATGCAAAATTTAAAAACCTTGACCATGACCTGTGTCAGCGTCAGTTGTAAATGTAGGATTATGTTAATGTTTTGCTTTAATAATCTATTCGAACTATCTAGTACAAACTTACTTTTTCATTTAGATTTTTTACAAATAACAATGTTTGTGTAATGAGAGTTGTCTGCCAAGTTAATTTAGTAATGTAGTATGGACTGAAGAAGGCCTACAAAATAAGGTTTCTTTTATGCTAATCTTAGAGAGCTTCTACCTTAAATTGAGGTGTCGAATGAAGTAAAACATACACTAAGACATGAAACAATATCGTCTTTTACAGCAAAATAAAACCGAAATATATTAATGTGCAATATTTAATAACTTTTCTTGGAGTAAACTTAGACTTAAGACATTTACGGTCATAGTCATTTACACATTCATCACAAACACTTTATAATTACAAGCAAAAAACAGGTAAATTAGGCTTAAATACATTTCTCCATATGGCCAATGGCTAAGAACTTCTCGTTTGAATCAATATTCATTTTAATAATCACATACTAATAAAATGTGACACTAAAACAACAAACCTTATAAGAAACCCACGTAGGCGAAAAGTAAATAAAACGATTTTATCAGCAATATGACTGAACAAATCAAAAACTGGTTACTCTATTTTTGCTACTGTCCTTATAAAATCACCGACCGAATCTCGTACCAGCGCCCCCTATCTTCGGAACCTCAAATACTAGAGGAAACAGTTAACTTGTAGTAAATAATTACTGTAATTCCCCAGTTTAAAGTAGCAGTAGACGATAACTTTTTCTACTCTGCAACGACTCGTTTTATTTTATGTAATACGTTATAGGAGTACATTTGCACGTAATGGAGTAGTCTCTGCAAGGTTCAAGAAGGATACTTAAAAATTGTAATTTAGTAGACAGATTAGAAGCAGTAACTTTGAGTAATTACTACTATGTAACAGAAAAGAAATGACGACCTTAGAGTCAATTCCGTAACTAGTTGCTTGGCAGTAGTTATTATTATAACTACTTTACATAGAAAACCCAAAGTGTTTGTTAATATATAGTAGGATTATTAGTAATAAATACGTAAATTAGTGCTAGCTGGGTATGGTTATGTAAGACCCTGTATAAAATGTTTGTGCTAAAGCAAGTAAATACAATGTTTACTAGTAAATATAAGAGCAGATTTAATTAATTTAAGAAATAAATGCGAAATTCCTGATAATTTTTTTCAATAAAGCAAAAAAAAAAACTAATAATATCACATAAAAACCTTAAAAATTTAAAAAAAAACTATAAAACGTTCGCCCTGGTATAAATAAAAATAATCTAAAATATTTTTTCCGAGTTACCGGAAAAATTTTACGAAAATTGCATACTTTTATATAACTCCCGGCATCAATAAAATGCTTACTAAATGTTAAACCCAGACTAAATGTGTTAATTCTCGAGAAAATTAGAGGTATTAAAATCCCCAATTAATTAAATATCTTATTTCATTTTGAGAATATTCCAGAGTTTACTTTGTGGTAATAAAACATTTTTGATTTATTTGCAGCAGTGTAGTAGATCGAGCTTGGAAAACGTGGCTGTTCATTAAGACAAATTTAAAAATATATGCGTCTGCTGTTTACCGACTAATTCCTTGTTCTTTTCAGATCTGATTGGTATTCAAAGACAATATTTTTCGATTTCCGTAAAATATTTGTAAAAGTTTGATTATGCCTCAAAAATAAAAAGCTATACATAATTTAATGAATAATAACATATATTACCTATATACTAACTTTGTAAGCAAATATAATTTTACTACTTCCCTCGCGAAGGCATTAGCTTTGTTTTCGATGAAAATTAATTCTGAGATATTTTTACAGTGTTGACAGATTGCATAGATTATTAACTTTGGTAGGTAGCACTTAGATCGAGCTTGATCCGAGTGATATTCGTTTAAAATATTATTTGATTATTAGTAATTAATAACTTAATTCCTCTAAAAAATTACGGCCCGGGCATAGGCCTCCTAAATCCGGCGCTGTTTTAAATGAAATACGAATGGTATGATGTAATATGGTTCTGTGTCGAAAATTAAAATTGGGAAAGATATTTCCAACTTTCAACTAATGTTTCAATCACAGTCGTTCAGTCTGATACCAGGATAGGAATTCTTAACGTAAAAAAATAAATAGGGAACTACCGTATCCCCTGCAATACGACTTAAATTAGTAGCTAAATTCAAGTCAAAAGATATTTAATTTTCATTTTGGTTTAGGAGTAGTATTTGAGAAAGTCAATAGTGGACATGTAAAAAAAACGCGGTATTTGAAATGTTCAACATTAAATTACCTGAAACTTACACTTCGTACCAAAAACTTTAAATAACTTTTTAACTTATGACTGTATGTTTCTAATTTGGCCATATCGAGCATTTTCATTTATTTTTTTTTTGCCTACTTGCGTTTACATATTTTTTGCCTTGTATATATATGAAAATGTTTGTAGCCAAACTTAATTATTGTTTTATTAAGTATTCACACAATTTTGGCTGAGTTCAAGATGCTGTATTGCGTACTTAAAAAAATAATAATACAAAGATCACGAATGGGTAAAATTTGGCACCAATGCCGATTATTCATATTTAATAAAATATGTCCCGATACACCATAAAATGGTAAAACTCTATATTTCTTAGCGGTTACGGAAGATTCTAGGCAATAAAGAAAAAGTGTGATTGAAAAATTCACCCCATTTTTGAGAATGTTGGAGATTGCTTATTTGGAGTCTTTCCCGGAAAGGAATTATAAAGCTCCATCAGATCAAGGACAGAAAATTAGCTGATTTGTGGATGTGCTGAGACAAATGAGGGACCAACTCAGTTTTCCAGAGATGTTACTCGTCAGTATAACTATCCAGATATTGTAAGTATTTACAAAAGTTTTAAAAAATAATATTCAATGGCAATGCGCATAGCTCAATTTAAATCAAAGTTGACATTATACTTTCTTCTAGTAGTAATTCTCGAACCATATGGGACATTATAAATAATCGCTTAACTTTAACTAAAAATAACATTTCACCAGGAGCCTTCAATCAATTTTTCTCTAACATAGCTAATACTGTAATAGAAAACATTCCATCCATTAACAAAAGTCTCTAGATAATTTAAGAATCAAAGAATCAAAAGTAATTAGTTTTTTTTGACATCACAAATCACATAAACAATTTTAGAAACAAAAAACTGATTTAAAAAGTATTTTCTCTTCTTTAATCGTGCTAGTAAACCTAGTAATTCCAATTTCTAATTCGTATAAAGAACAGCCAAAAAAATATAGACCCACATCATAACTACCAATTATTTCTGAAATAGCAAAGAAATTCATTACCCTAATAATCAGAATTTTAGATATACTATCCAATATTTTTGAGTCCTTTCATAGTTTACAGTTTGGGGTGGTGCTCTTGTGCGACTTGAGCAAACCATTTGATTGTGCCAATCATGAAATCCTAATACAACAGCTCTTCAAAGATAATTTCTGCCTTACAAGCGTTTTTCTGCTGAAATCATTATTTGGGTGTGTAGTGTGACATCGGAGGAAAGTGTAGTTAATACTGGAATTCCCCAAGGTTCTCTTTTGGGACCTATATTATTTTTTTAACAATATTTATATTCTACCAGACAATGAAACATCAGAGAATTACACGTTTCGCTGATGGCACAACTATCTCCTTGGAAGCTGACGGTCTACAGGGTTCTGCAAGCACACAATGTTCAAATATTGCGATGTAAATGTGTATATATGTATGTACGCGTGCATGTATAAATATTACTACTAAATAATACAAAGCAATAATTGGATAATCTTATATTTTGTTTAATATCCTGCTCTTAATATTACCTGCTGAGAAAGTTGCTAAAATAACTAATTGAAGCTACATTCTCTGGTAAAATATCGCAAGCATATTTCCTAAAGCGATTTATACTAAAAAGGTATCTGAGGGCTAATTTATGTTAGGGAAATATAGCTTAATATTATAATCAAAATTACCTGTGTTCCCCTCTGTCAAAAGTTATCTTACCACGATTTCGGCTAAAATTATTTAATTTAATCTCCGAAATTGGAGGCAGAATTATCCAGGAGTTTTAGTCTAAATTTCAGTTTTTAGTACACAATTTTGGGGTTTCTGGAAATAGGTATGTCTATATATATATATATATATATATATATATATATATATATATATATATATATATATATATATATATATATATATATATATATATATATATATTTAATCTCCGAAATTGGAGGCAGAATTATCCAGGAGTTTTAGTCTAAATTTCAGTTTTTAATACACAATTTTGGGGTTTCTGGAAATAGGCATGTCTTATATATATATATATATATATATATATATATATATATATATATATATATATATATATATATGTATATATGTATATATATATATATATATATATATATATATATATATATATATATATATATATATATATATATATATATATATATATATATATATATATATATATATATATATATATATATATATATATATATATATATATATATAAATATATATACATATATCGAAGAATTTCTTGTATACAGTTTACAACTATAGCGGTAAGGTAGCATCCCATAATTAAAGGGTCACCCTCTAAACCCAGCATATCGTCTCATCTAGCACATCTAACAGAAGAAAAAAAAATTCAAAATATGGAATTATTATTTTTCCCTTTTGCTAAAAAAAAAATATGTGTGCCATTTTAAGGGGGTTCAAACTTAGTCAGGGTGATTTATTAATAATAGATAGAAAGCTGAATACTACGTTGTTCAATACTGGTTAGAATTTTTCATTCTTTAAAGGAACTTTTGATTTTTTCACCACCTAAAAAAATTACTATTGTACCCTAAATGAAAAACAGTTTAGGGACATATTAAACGGCTTTAAATGTATTTCAAAATAATTTTAGTAAAATTGACAACTTATTAAATGTATTTGTCAATCTGACCTAATTCTAATTTCCACAGGTTGAACGATAGGTTCGTGTTGAGGTAGATGCTAGTTCTCAAGAGGTTTAATAGTTCTGTCACTTTCTATCCTCTTCTTGGGCAGTACCAAATCTTCAATCACAACTTTAGGGTCACCTAATATTGATTTAGATTGTACAACACACACATTGTACAACTTCAGTTTTAGTTACTTCTCCTTGATATTCTCCATTATAATTACAATGAACTGACTTGAATACAATAATATTTGCATAGTAAATATCCGACGAAGATTGGTTATAATCTAAACTTGAGTGTTGATGATTTCACTCTTGCTTATAAATCTTTAACTGCCTACGCTTTCTTATATGTAGCTTTCTTATTTTTCCATTGACATCTTTGATGACATAATCGTAACGATTTTGGGATACAACGGTTGCAGATTTCTAATAGTTTATCTCATTTCATTTAAACAAAATGTATTTGAGTACGTTCACAGTATTACATTTTTGGGTATCTTGGTCCTATATCTTTTTTTGGTCTTGTAATCTTCTAAATAACTCCTCTCTAGGGTCATCTAAGTCAAAATCTTTATGAACCATTAGTAGAGGTTTGATACTCCGATGAAGCCATATATTCGTTATGAAAGACAAAAGATAGCCAAAAATAAATATCAGAAAATACTTTTAAAAATAAATTATTTGATTGACATTTTTATTTAAAATTTGTTGACGGTTAGAAATTTGCTATTGTAACCTACTAAGACATGCAAATTAACATAATCGAAATATTTATCCAATTTACTCCAAAATCAGTAACATTATGAGGAATGAAAGTATATTTAGGATTATTTTTGGAAAAACTTTAACATATCGCATGTTGATACTACATTTTTTTTATATAATCTGACACTAACTATTCATGTAAAGTAACCATGTAATTGTTACAAAGTAAGCGTTAATAACCGATCACTAAACATAGGAAGTTCTTAGTATGGTTTCGTTACTTCCTATTGGCAAGTTCCAGTCCAAGAGAAACTAAATTTTACGCACTTATTTTACCCGTTTTATGGATTTACATTTTTTTATTTTATTATTATTTCGTTTCACCTGTTTTCCCTGGTTCCAGGATTCTTGGATCGAACCGTTACTATTTCTCCAGTATTCTACGTATTATTTGCCAGCGTGATGTGTGGGGTAAATGTGTGATAATAACTATTTAATAATAAGAAGTAAGCGCGTTAACATCCTCGGAGTCAGAGCTCATGGCGATTAAAGGGCGATAATTTAAAACTGATTCTCTCAATATTAGAAGGATGTAAAGTTCTTCATATGCTTGACCTTGCTTACCTATGGTGTTTCAGTAGACATATCGGTAGCCAATTCTAAATGCCTGGCTATGGTAACAATGCAAATAAAAGGGAAAATGTAGGCCTTGCATGCTTTAGAACTGCCGGCCGCGGCGGTTAGAAAATCACCGCCTGTATTTAAAAACCATTTTACCTCTAAAATTCCAGAGCGAGGCAAATCACCCATTGTGTGTTGGAACAATTTGGGGTTGGTGTTCTAACACGTGGTACATACAGTTTTTGCGAGAAAATATATAATTTTGGGCGAGCAAAAACTGGATAGTACAGAACGCAGCATGTAAACATTTTACATGATAAACAAGTCTTGCAAAGTAATCCTTATTGTAAACATCGTTTGTGAGTGTGTGTATTGTAATCCTTAAAATATTCGATTTTCTTGCCGCAGTTTTGATTGTGAATTTATAATGGTTTGTGGGCATAGGAGTGCGGAAGCGTGTGAGCAATCGCAAAAGTTTGAAACGTTCTTAAGAAGTGAAAGTACGAAGGAAATTTTAAAAGCCCAGTTTGTCGATATCCTTTCTGAAATCCGGGATCAGCTCGACCAGGTGAAACAAGTCATTGCAGAGCAGAATACGGTTATTGAACAACAAGCAGCACTAATTAAGCAATTATCTGATAAAAATCAGTCACAAAATTGTGAAGACATTAGTAATATTCAGCAAAATCGTCGCCGTTTGCGTAGCACAAGAACCGAAATTTCAGATGGAAAAAACGCTAATCCGAATAAAGAGAGTTATACCACTGACAACGAAACAACCGTAAACAATATCGTTCCGCCAGTCAACAATGTGAACAGTTTGGCTTCGGGTCAACCAAATCGGAGGTCAAGACGGGCGTCAACCGAAACTAAATGTGGTTAAGGGATCTAAACAGATTTCATGTGAGCAGCTTGGAACTGCCCTTCAGGCCGCTATAATTCCAATGCCGGAAAAAATAAATATTTATGTTTTCCGTCTTTCTTTAAGTGTTACTGAGAATTCGTTGAATATGTATCTGAAGCAGGCTTTTCCATCGAGGTCTTTTAAGGTGGAAAAACTTAATTCCAGAGGCGATTGGTATACTTCTTTTAAAGTTGAGGTGGATTATGAAATACATAAATCTCTCCTAACACCGGAGTTTTGGCCGGAAGGCGTATATGTGCGAAAATTTGTCACAGGTAAAAATTTTTTAGCCAAACTTCTGACTCGTCAGGGAAACTTGGAGCCGAAGGTAGGCAATCAAACATAAAAATCATTTATCAAAATGTCCGAGGTTTAAAATCAAAATCGCAGCAGTTCTTCTTGAACTCGCATACAACTGATTGTAACATAATTGTTTTATCCGAAACATGGTTAGACTCTGATTATTTGAGTAGTGAGTTGTTTGATGAAAGTTTTATTGTGTATAGATGTGATAGAAACTTAATTAGTTCTGGAAAAAATCTGGTGGTGGAGTTTTAATTGCCGTTCGTAAAAATATCTTTTCTTTAGACTTGAATGAAAATTACTCCAATGGAAATTTTGAAGTCAGATGTGTTAAAATATTTTGTAAAAATAAGAGCATTTTAGTGATAGCTGTGTATATACCACCATCCTGTGAGATGGGTATTCATGAGGAACTTCATATCTATTTAGAAACTCTTATACAAGGATCTGATAATAACTATTTAATAATAGGCAATTTTAAAATTCCCCAATTTTGTCAATCAAATTCTAATATTAGATTAGTTAATCAAGTGCAAAATTTTATATCATTTCTTAATTTAACTCAATAAAATACAATCAAAAACAAAAATGGTGTATTGTTGGACCTAGTACTTTACAATTCCAACCTCTGTAAAGTCGAAAGGTATAATTCTCCACTAGTAAGCGAGGTTCCACATTACCCAACTTTACTTATTAAAATTAGTTGTAAACGTGAAATTGGTGATTGTGCACTTAACAATGCTCAACAATATAATTTTAAGAAGGCGAATTTCTTACTCTTATTTACATTAATACGTGATACTGATTGCGACATCCTTAGGCGGTCTGAATATGATGTGAATGTTTATGTGGACAAATTTTATGATTTAATAAAGTCATTAATGGATCAAGCTGTTCCAAAAATCAAATATTCAAATAGGTACCCAAAGTGGTATAACAGAGAAATTTTCTCAGATCTGAAACGTAAATACCATTATCTTAAATTGTATAAAAATTATCATAAGTTAAAATATAAACAAACATATGAATGTATAAGGGATAGTGTAGCCATAAAAATAAAATCTGCATACTCTGTTTATTTAAAGGAATGTGAAAATGGCATTGGAATAAATCCTAAAAGTTTTTGGAAATATGTTAATTATAAAAAAGGCAACTCCACTATTCCTGGTTTAATGAACTTAAACGATCGATGGCTAAGGGGTGGCAAAGACATCGCGGATGGCTTTGCAGAGTTTTTTCTCTCCACATTTACGAGTTCTGACAGCTTTTTGACATTGTTTGAGGATTTTTATCAAGGAAAAAATTTTATCAATAGTTTGCTCTCACTTAACTCATTTGACGACAACGAAATAATAAATACTGCTAAAAAAATTAAATCCAACTCATTGGGCCCTGATGGAATCCCAGGGTATATTTTTAGAGCATGTAGGGGGGAACTCATAACCCCACTGAAAACAATTTTTAATTTGAGTTTAAATACGGGTACTTTTCCAACTATATGGAAAAAATCTAAAATTTGTCCAATTTTCAAGTCAGGCAATAAAAGTAATATCGAAAACTATAAAGCGATTTCCATCTTAAGTTTTCCGGCCAAACTATTTGAATCATTGATATACAATAATTTATTTAATCATGTAAAATTAGTTCTGTCTAGCCAACAGGATTTTTTCCGTTACGCTCTACAATCTCTAACCTAACTTATATGAGTCAATATTTAACCAATTCTATGGATAATAAACAACAGGTTGATGCTGTTTACACGGATCTAAGCAAGGCATTTGATCGTTTAAGCCATTCCAAGCTAATTATAAAGCTTAGATTGTATGGTTTGTCAGATAACCTAATTAATTTATTTTCTACGTATTTAAAGGATCGTGAAATGTACGTAAATGTTAATAATTTTAATTCTCATGTATTTGGTAATAATTCAGGTGTTCCACAGGGAAGCAACTTGGGGCCGCTTCTATTTTCAATTTATTTTAATGATGTGGTAGAATGTGTTAAGAATTCGGAGGTACTTCTATATGCTGACGACCTTAACCTGTTCCGAATTGTATCCTCATTTTCTGACTGCTCCTTGCTACAAAAGGACCTTGACGCAGTGTCTTATTGGTGTAAATTGAATGATCTAAACTTTAATGTTTCAAAATGTAAAGTAGTGTCCTACTTTAAAGTTCGTTTACCATTACTTTATGAATATAAAATCGACTCATATAGTGTTAGCCGTGTTACCGAAATTAAAGATTTGGGGGTATGGTTTGACGAGAAATTGTCTTTTTCTACGCATATAGATAATATAGTTAGCAGCGCCGCTAAAGTGCTAGGATTTATATGCAGAAACACAAAGATGTTTGAATCGTGTCGGCCATTAGATATATTGTATTTTGCGTTAGTAAGGAGCAAACTTGAGTATGCGTCCGTAATTTGGAATCCTTTATATGTGAATTATGAATATAAATTGGAGAGTATTCAAAGTAGGTACCTTAAATGCAAGTATTTTAGAGAAACAGGTCAATATTTGTGGCATCAATGAGAATTTTTATTGAATTATTATAGTGTAACCAACTTAAAAAATCGCAGATATATTGCATTCATTATACACCTATATAATATGTTAAATAACAAAATAATTTGATCAGATTACGAGTCCCTAGGTCTGCAAATATTAGACCGAAATGTGTGTTTATTGTGATAAACCTAGAACTAAAGTTTTAATGCAGTCACCAATTTATAACATGTGCAACATATTCAATACATATTGTTCATAATTAGATATATTTTGTACTCCTAAATTCAAATTTAAAAGAAAATTGGCTCAACTATTTGTAGACAGATTTGATTAATTTAGCTTTAAAACTAGATTATGTTATTTTATTTTAGGGTAGTGTAGTATTACATGTTCTATGAACATAATGCTATGATTGTTCTGTAAATGTTTATCGTTGAACAATAAATCATTCTTATTCTTATTCTTATTAATGGTAAGGGTTGTTAAAAGGCATTGACGGGCAAACAAAATAAAGTACTTAGTATCGTAATTTAAGACTTAAAACCTAAGATGCCAATCAAAACGTAAAATCTCCACATGGTCAAGAAAATCATTTAACTTGCGAAGAGGTTTAGAAAAGATTTAACTATTAATCTCATATTTAGAATAAATTGGTTGGGAACATTCTGTTAGCAACGACAAAGTCTCATGAAGTTCAGTAGTGGTTAACGGACCTGGTTTTTCATTCTGTTTATTTTTTGCTTTATTTATAAAACGTAAGATATATGAAAGAATGCATTGAAGCGTAGTGAAAGATGAAAATTTATTTAACAATAAATACAAAATATTTTCGTTTGCATTCAAGCGCGAGTTTCTTTCCTTCGATAAAAAATTGCCGGTTGGATAATTGGGAAATAAAAAATTCCGGGTCAAATAAAAAAAACTGGGGCCATTGTAAAAAATGTAAACTGTAATTGCGATAATTATTTACAACAAAAGATATCAATTTTCTTACTAAAACAGCAGCGCATAATACAAGACGCAGAATTGTTATCTTAGAAAGCAAAGCAACTTTGGTTTTAGAACAAAGAAATGTGGTAAAAATAGTACCATTACATACCCCGCCCATAAAAATAACTGCGGTGTGATCTTTCTCGGAGGCATCGCAAAAAAGCTCCTACAAATAGTCAACATTTTCGAAAATTTGTCTCGGAACCTTTAAACTGCTTAAAATTGGCAACACAGGGCTGTCTTGTTCACAAGGGGTCACCTTTTCCATTTAACCTTATAAAATCCTTGTATTGCTTGTGCAAGGTGGGATTTTTTAATAACATCTGTTCGAAACAATAAAACCTGTGCATTGCCATATCGCTTTTGCCTGGAAAAGAGGACAAATTACTTTTAAATGGAAGTGAAAAAATGTATCTACCTTACGCGTCGCGCTTGTGCTCCATTTCAAATATTTGTTCACACAAGGTTTTATTATGAGAAAGAGATTGAGGTTTAGGAATTTCCTCAAGTTCCTAAAACAATTTTAGGATAAGTTAAAATAACCCTAAACGGTGAGGGGCTTTAAGAAAGACATACTTCCGGAATCTAGAAGTCACCGAAATATTTGAGGCATCTGTTTATTTCCTACGACGTCAATAAGAGAGCTATGTAGCAAAATACTTTCACCCGCAGATCAAGTGCTACTACAATAATTAGTAATTGGAGGTTTGATTTCCGAATTTTGAGAATTGTTATTGCTCTGACCACAGTAAGAGAGAGAATGAGAAATTTCTTGCGTATTTTCACGGCGATTAAAAGGCGTAATTAGAAGCTTCTGATTTAACCAACTGCAGCAGCGTATGAGGGCGTTTATGCCAAGTTTTACGCATTAACAAACATAGGCGCAAGCGTTAACAATAATTAAAACGTTTAAGCGGTGTTTTACTTAAAAATTTGGTGCATGAATATTAAAGCGTGATTATTTTTGCACAAATAACACGTTACAAAATAGCTTTTATTAAGGAATATATCGCCAATATTCCTTGGAGAAAATGTATGCGGTTTTTTTGATTTTATCAACACTAGATGTGATTCTAAAGGTGCTGTAGGCAAGACAAATTTTTTCTAGAAAATCTGTCAAATCTTTTTGCGCTGGAACTTCGGGAGAAGCACGTTTCAATTAAATTTAGCCGTTTATTTGAATAATTTTGAACCAGTGCATTATCGCACGGATTAAGGCCAATGGTTGTCCCAGAAGGGAAAATAATTAAAACGTTCATGTCCAAGACGGACAAATTTTCATAGACCAAAGCATTGTATAGGTCTAAAAAAGACTGAAAGGGCTTATAGTCACCGTTAAATTTAGGTATTTCTAATTTCGGTAAGCGAACTTGCAAAAATTTTACAGAAAAAGAGCGATTCAAATTAGAGTTTGAAATATTTAAATAACTAACTTGATTTTCGAAGAAATCAAAATAAATAGCTCTAACAGAATGAAATTCGATTAAAAAATCCTCTCTAATGGTTTCCTCTATGTCCAGATTCGAATCTTCGTCACCGACATCAGCGACATGATGGTGATCAGAAAATTGCGCCCTAAGCTCGTCCGTTTCCACATATCAAGCCTTAAATATTTTTTTTACGGAATCATCGGTATGTGCCCGCTCGGCCAAGTTACCTAAATGAGAAATATCACTCAAAGCGGTGTTTTTAGAAAATTTCAGTTATTTTTAGTAGTCTAGAAAAAATGAAAGTATTAAAAAGGATTATGTATAAAAATAATTAGCGAAATATTTAAAGAAATAATTAATAAAATTATGCACAGGTCTTGTAAGCAACACAAACCAGCTTTACTGTAAAAAAACAGCTTCATGAATTAAAGAATGCCAAGAATTTCAAAACTATTGATACCTGCTTGATGTTTCGAGAACAATATGAAATGGGAATTTGTGACTAATTATTGTAATATTGAAATGGGAATAACTGACATCAAACCAACGTTGATAAAATACGCCGGTTGGTATAGGGTCGATCTAAAAAATTGACTGCAAATAAAAAACAATCACTAGCGGGATTCCACGGTAACCCTAAAACTTTTACAGAGGAGTTCGAAATTAAATGAGCGAGAATGAGTTGACAAATAGTCAGGGTCAATGTGGCTAAGCAATGAAGGCTCATCACTTGACTCCTTGTGTAATTCAAAACCACCCTTTTTTAGTAAAGAGATGAGGTGCTTTTGAAGTAAAATGTAAGACAGCAAGCGCTGATACCATCAATTCAAGTTAGGTTTTTTATAGCATGCGCGGATAAAGGGAAGTTGGACAAAGGATAGTCCTGAAGTAGTTCATCCGGGGAAAAATGCCAAATAATACGTTGATAGTTATTAGGATCTTCCGGTACATCTGTTTAATGTCTACGCAAATAACATAGGGATAAAGACAAAAAAATTTGAATAAAAATAATTAATTAATAATTTAAATTAAAAACAAATTGCGGATCTTGGATACATATTTGACAACATATAAATATATTAAGAAATCATGGTTGTTGGGATTAGACCGTGTCAAATTGGAATTACTATCCGACGTTTCGCCTTCGATTGCACGAGGCATCTTCAGGGATCTTTACTCCACGAGATCTGAACACTGAATGAGCTCGGAGAGATTCAGGCGGGCTTTTATACCCGACTTGTGCTCGCCGAACGGTGACCCTGTGTTGAGATCGGTTTCCACGTGTGATGTAGACCGTAACCCGTATCTCTATTGAAATCTATTGTATGTTTAAAAATTTCAATTCCCTAATTTTTCGTTTATAAAATCCTGGAACCGATGCTAGAACCTTGGTTTCGTTTACATTTATAATATGGCCAGTAGTATGCTGTTGTTCACCTACAGCAGAATGAACACTTTGTTTCTTTTTAATACATCGTTCATGTTCCTTAAGTCTAGTTGATATTGAGCGTCCTGTTTCTCCCCTTACTCCACAGGAGCAAGGAATTTTATATACTCCTTTCGTTTGAAAAGGTAAAATATCTTTCGGGGATCGCAAGCATTTTTCAATCTTCTTATGTGTATTGAAGATTGTACGTATGTTGGACCGCCGAAGTAATCATCCTATTTTGTCTGTAGTGCCACGTATGTAAGGAAGAATAACACTACCTAACGGTGGCTCCTGATCATCCTCCTTTCGCGGAGTTGGATTACTATATTTTTTAATTGAACGCGTAATATCTTAAGTGCAATAGCCATTCCTTCTCAGAGCTTCGGTCAGTTTCGATGCTTCCAATGTTAGAGAATCTAGAGTTTTTGCATAGTACAACGGAATAAAGAAGCAATTTTTTTCTTCTGTAGAGAAACGGCGTTTTTGACATTTTTTTAACACGTATATATCAGTATATCTACTTTAATTGTCTTGGAACCAAAAGACAATATTCCTTTGTTTTTAAATTTCAGACAAAACTGAGAGGGTTTCAAATATCGAAGTCCAATACATAACCTACAAAACAACAAAAACCACATGACGTAAAGAGTTTTTAAATATCCTTAATAAGTATACTTGGGTTTAATGAAATTTGATGAAAACATATCAAAAGATACTTTTGGTGGTCAATAAGAAGAATAAAAAAATTAGGTCTTTGCGTCTAATAGAACAGTTAAAAGCTGCAGTTTAATTTGAAAATTGAATCCTTTGATTACTAAAAATTTAAAGTAAAAAACAAGTTTGTCGATTTTCTGTAAACCCACCAAATTGAATATTCTTAATTTTTAAACGTAGTTTTTTTATTCTCTTCAAATTGACACGAAAAAGTTATTTTTTAAATAAACAATCATACGATTTTTTTTAATTTGAAAAAAAATGTCAAAATTTGGTTTTTATATGTTTTTAACATTTATTTTTATAATAAAATGTCAGAATTAAAGCCAAACAGGTAACCCAGAAATTCATGGCAATGATATGTCACAAATATCAGTTTGTTTGTTTGGACATGGGGTTTACCTCCTCAGGTCCCCCACTGATTCGACACTGCAGTCATACGACCCAGGATCTTAGAAGGTCATATTTTCCCAAAAATTGACCTGATAAGGAATGGCCGGAGCAATGGGGACCACTCCATGTATCAAACTAACGTCTTCTTGAGTTTCTTGGAGCTTTCTATATAGACAGAGAAGGTTGCCACGACCTCGTCCAAAAGAATGGACGATTGCGGTACTTAGTGTAAAAATCTAGCAGAGACGGGCCACATAACAATCGCATCTGTCGCAATCTTCTGTTCACAGGGATGATTCTCCCAGACTTTAGAAGACTAAAGCTTACAACGCCTTTCGAAATTGAAATACTAACAAGGAATGAATGAGAGGATAATAGGATATCCCATCGGCAAGTGATCAAACGTGGTAAACGGACCTAGATGGACATTTGTGGGTACCAGAAGCAGAAGGCAATGAGAAGGAAAGTGAGTTCGTTAGGAGTGGATAGAAGATACTTTAGGCTCCTTACCTTACCTGGGTATGAGCACGCAATACTGCTCGTAAGTCGGGAATAGATGGGTCTGGGAAAAGATGAAAGAAAATTGATAGATCCCATAAATATGGATCAAAGGCAGCTTGGCAGCGAATTGGCATTTTCAAATGTTGTTGTCAACTCAATAGACACTTGTATCGGTTAGGGTTATCGGATAGGTCCCTTTGCATAAATTATGGAAAACAATGTCACTGTAGAGTCAACAGACATGTCGGCACATGCGAAAGTTTGCCAAGATTACGCTGGGAAATCTTCAGTGCCGAGTCCCGTTTCAAGGAGGTACCTTGACTGGGGCAAGAACCTCTCTTTGAGAAGGATGAATGAGGGAGTGGAGTGAGGTAGATAGAACTGGGGTTTAAGCCTAGTTGCTGGACTTTGTCCTATATCTTACTACTATTACGTGTTTATAATCTATATTTTGAGACTTGTGTATATGTGAAAAGGTAAACTTGGTTTAAAAGTTTTTATAAGTTTTAAATTATTTTAGTTTATTGTATTAGTTTAAATAATTCGAACGTCACGACGCTTCACTGACTTTCTTAACGTCTAGATCTGCGTTTTGATACCGAGGACATGTGTGTAATATTTCTAGATATAAAGAACTACTGGAGTAATACTTAAAAATTCTCTGACATAGGAAAGCCTCGAGTAGGAAACTTTATACCTAGATTTTTATTTAAATATAATACACACAGGTGCAGATCATTTTGACTATTAAAAAGAATATTAAAAAATAAAACAAACAACTTGTATTTATAAAGCTCTTGTCTAGAGTACTCTAGACTCTGATTTTTATCGTAATTTAGAGCAAAAACTAAGGAAATGTTTCTGTGTCGTATTAGGCTGTGCATTATTTTAAAGTAATCTTTATTGGTCCCATCTTACATTGAAAAAACTCCGATCATAAACTGCCGATGGCACAAAAAATATAAATTAAAACCTGAAATGAAGCAAAAGCGCCCCAATAAAGCTGTCTTAAAGTTTCAGAGATTAAACTAATTTACTTTGGCAAAATTTATAGATGTTTACGGTAATTTTTGACAGAGGGGAACACAGATAATTTGGTTTATGATCCGTAGCTATATTTTCCTTTACATTAATGAAGACTCGGGTACGTTTTTAGGCTACGATTTGTGATATTAAATTTTTGGTAATTTCCATAAGCAGGAATATTTAAGGCAATAAATATAACTCTCATTAAAGCCGTCTGGTTTACAGTGGTCAAGTAGCTTGGCTTAAGGGGGCCAGCAGTTTAATCCCATTAGTTGATACCTATTTTGTAAGATCACCAGACGGCGTTGCGTTATATTAAGAAACAATTGTTTGATAAAAATTCGTAATGCTCTACGTTAGAATTATTTGTTCACTTAGCTTTCCTCTATCGTACATATAACTAGTGGCAAATACCGATCATAGTCCGAGTAGACAATTCAACAAATGGAAAATAGAAGTTCCCTACCACCCAACCAAAATACCATAGTGAGCTCTAAAATTTCTGTGGCAATGTCGTAGCTACTGCAACAGCATTATAGAATTTACAACTTTTCAAGTAGTTGTTGCGGCATAATTGTCGCTACGTTATAGGAGCGCTTTTTGCGTCTATAAAGGCCGTCACCAGCCACTATAATTTACAATAAAGCTGAAACGTATACTTTACAGCTATTTGGCTGTAAACTGTTATTACAGTTATTACTATTGCTGCATTCTGGCTATTAAATAAATTTTAAGGAAACTATTTTCAGAAATATTAAGTTCATTTAAGATCATAGCTTTCAGTGTTGCCAATACAACATACTTAGAAAAACTAAAACTGTAACGCAAGAATTATATACTCGTATATAATTATAAGTTTTGCCCAATTTAGTTCAGTACATAGTCACAGTATATATATGTTACATATATATGACTTTTCAAACATTTTTACTATGCGCCATTTTGTTCCATCATATTGAATTCCTACCAATATTTTACCAGTTTCTTTCTCTCTGTGTCACTTGACTTTTGGGCATATAAGTTAAAATAAATTTAATAAGTAGTTTTCGCATTGACATATACCGCCATTTTGTTACATCCTGTTGAATTCGTACCAGTTTATCCCATTTTCACATTTAATTTATCTGCAAAATATAAAGCAAATGAACAAGATTTTCTGGCGTTGATTTTTTAAAAAATCCATTTGACCGCTATATTGTTTCGCTATCTTAAATTCGTACTAAACCTTTACCAGTTTATCCCTATATCACACTTAATTCTTGCACAAAATTTTGGTCACCATTTTTTACGTCCATCTTGAAGTAGTACTACAATTTTATTAGTTAATCCTTATAGCACAATTACTTATGACACACAATTTGAAATCCATCTATAACGAAATTTTTTCAAGCCGATTTTTTAAATATTTTATTAAGCCGCCATTTTGTTCCACCATCTTGGAATCGTAACAAAATGTTACCGGTAGATTCCAACATAATACTTGATGTTTGTGCAAAATTTGAGATAAATTGGATAAGCAGTTTTTAATAATAATTTTTTTAACATTTCACTAGGCCACCATTTTGTTTCGCCATATTGGAATTTTACCAAAAGGTTACCAGGACATCCTAATATGACGGAAAGTAGTTTTTTACCTATGCCGCGAACAGACAGACAGACAGACCGACGGAATTACGAAAACTTGTTTTTCGGCATCTAGGGACCCTGGAACATGAAGATCTGAAAAAATCTTCGAGGGTGATTTTTTACGAATACAATACCTCCCTTTTCCGAGGGAATTAATAAATTACATTTTTACTGTCAATGTTCGTCAGGTAAAGAAATATCTCCATTATATTTGTTAAAGTTCCATAAGAAAACATTTTATGTTGTTGAATATATATTCAATTCAAGTATGAAAAAAAAATTGTTAAATACAATGCAGTACTATATCGTGACATACAGCGACGTGCGAGGGCTCGAAGGCGGCCCTTTTTAGTCATCAGTTATTTTCCGGCCCTGTTTCTCCAGTAGAAAAGGAATATGCAAAACTATGATTGTCTTTTTGTCATCATTTATTTTCTGTACGTGCATATAGGGGGCCCTTTGTCGAAACCTGCAGGTGGGCCCAAATTTTGTAGTTTGGCCACTGATTAAATGTTGGTGTAAAACTAGGATAAAACCTTGGCCACTGATTAATTTTAAGAGAAACATGTATTTTTTCCAAAAAAAAAATTATGCATATATTCTCTATGTTTTACCCAACCACCATTTTTAGCCACTGTTACGTATTAGCGACTACATAAAAGACTTAAAAGTTGCAATTACTAGGGTTTTCTATAAACTGTTATAGTTTGGAACGTCTGACAGATTATAATAAACTTCTAGTCATAATAATATATGAATATTTATTAGCTATTACTTCGCTAAACAATGATCGAATGAAAATAGAGAATCTAGGTAGAAAAAAATTAATGCGTCCCAACGATAATGGTTTTTGTAAAACAAAAGCAACCAAAATAGTAAATAAAAGAATTATGTATTCGAAAAGTTGAGTCATTTAACAGGCTTTCTATCTAAATAAATCTTAATATCATTTTAAAAAGTCACCTATATGGAAAAAAATTATATGTTTACAAAACCAAACCACTGGGGTGACCAAAAGATGAAACATGGCCTTGTGTTTCCTATAGAAAATATGGTGAATATTAAATAGAACAACTTTGATGTTCCTTGTATCCTTCAAAGTTGAATTTATTTAAAAAGAAGCAATATATGGAAGTTCCTACGATCTGTTACTTTATAATTTTACTATTAACTTCTTATACAGCGAGGATGTTTTTCAAGTTCCTATGTAGTCGTGGTTTCTTCCAATCAAACCTTTTAGTAACGCTTACTTTAAAGCCGTCGTTGTCACACCATTTTTACTATAAAGTTGTGGAATCATTTAGGTACTTAGACGTAATAGATATACTGCCCCAGTCAATATCAGATTTACAATGAAATAATGATACCACGACCGCGGAGTAGTTAATGTACGTAATTGTTTAGATAATGGTCATATTAACATTAACTCTGTTGTAGTTTATGCTTTAAAGAATAATTTGTTAATAATTTCTCATCAAATTATAGTAATCAAAAATCATGATTTTTGAGATTAGACCGTGTCAAAATGGAATTACTTTTCGAGGTTTTGCCTTTAATTGCACGAGACATCTTCAGGGATGTTTACTTCACGAGATCGGAACACTGAATGAACTCGGTGAGACCTAGGCCGGCTATTTATAGATGTTCTTGTACAAAGGAAAGGATAGTTCCTTAGGTATATAGAAAACCAACGCATACGAACAGATATCAAAATGCAAATTCCCATCACTATCCAACAAAAAAACAATCACTTTTTAATTCTTTGGTTTACAGAGCCTTCGCGATTTGTGAGAAAAATTTTTTACAATCGGAAACAGAGAAACTGACTCAAGCTACTCCACGAAATGATACTAGTAAGAAAATTACCGATAAGAAGTGTAGTTTTTTTATTTATACACGGGACCACATACAAGATTGCAAGGTTACTTCACCGGTACAACATACGTACAATCTTCAATACACGCAAGAAAATTGGACAATGTTTGCGATCGCCAAAGGACATTATTCCTTTCCAAACGGAAGGAGTATATGCAATTCCTTGTTCCTGTAATGATTTTTATATTGGAGAAACTGGGCGATAAATAACGACTAGGCTTAAGGAACATGAACGATGTATCAGAAAGAAACAAATTGTACCATCTGCTGTATCTGAACACCAACATTCCACTGGACATGTCATAAATGTAAAAGAACCAAAGTTCTTGCATCCTTTTCGATATTCTATAAACGGAAAACTAGAGAATCTATTGAAATTTATAAGCATCCTAACAATTTTAATAGAGATACGGGCTTCAGTCTACATCATACGTTGAAATCGATCCAATACAGGTCGACTATAAATAGTCGGCCTAGGTCTCTCCGAGCTCATTCACTATTCCGGTCTCGTGAAGTAAAGATCCCTGAAGATACCTCGTGCAATCGAAGGTGAAACGTTGGAAAGTAATTCCATATCACTACATAACATGTAGAAAAAACTAGACAAGTAAAAGACCAATTTTTTTTTGTCACAGGGGACGCCGAAAGGCGAAAGGGTAGAGCCAGGAGGGTATTCATCCCTCTACTTGCCCCCACCTGGCTACGGCACTGGTGGTATATAGGAATAAAGTTTTTAGGTTACAAAGTCCACAATCCATAATATTTATAGGTCTAATTCCGCCGTCACGGCGCGTTGGTGTGATAGAATTAATTTTGTTACGCTGGATGTGTCAGGCAACGTGGCAACAGTGCGCGCTGCGAACGACGACAGCGGTGAGAGGAGCAAAAAAAGACCGAGAGTAAAATGGACCTATTTTTTTTATAAATAAAATTAATAATTGTTAGCTTTGTTAGACTTAATAATAATAAAAGCAGTGTCAGTAAGTGAGTGTTATTATTGTATGGGAGGCAGAAGGTGGTCCTTTGAGAAGGTAAAGGCTAGAACCTCACAACCGAAACACGAAACAAAACATGATCCATTCGAGCCCGATGTGAAGATGGCGGCGGAAACACAGACCAGACATCCAGACCGGTGAGATCGTTATCAATTTTAATTATTATTCCTGATGTCTCCTATATTTAACCTATCCAACATATTTAGACAAGCTTTTATTTTTTATCACAGTTATTTATCGTATAAAATATTAATCGTTAAAGAATCGTATGTATATTTATTTTTCTTTTTTTAAAATAAAAATCGCCTAAAAGTTGCAAGCAGGTTATACAAAGCTGATTATCGTAAATCGGACGTACCTAATCGTAATTAGCAAAAATTTAGTCAAAAGCATATACCAAATTTAATGCATCGTCAGCCAAAGAAGAAAACAGTCGCAGTCGTATCGAACTAAAAATCATATATTAATCGTATTTATCGTAATTTAATCGTAAACATAATCATGCCTACACGTAAATCGACCAAGAAAAACGCGAAAATATCGACAGAAGAAGTTCTAGACACCAACGAAAGTCAAATAGAAGAACTATGGCACGCGAGAGAAGTTATTACAGAAAGATTAAAAAGGTTTTTAACGTTTTTGGAAATTGAATCGGGAAAAGGTACAGAAAATATAGATAGGTTTCAGATCGAATGCAGATTAAAAAGCGTAGAGGAGGATTTTTCGGAGTACGACACGATACAAACGCGTTTAGAATTTTTAGATAAGCGAACGAAAAATGACAGGTTAGATACCGAATCGATTTTTTATAACAATATATCGCAGGCAAAAAAATTAATTGCTGGTGTTCATGATTTAAAGCAAAGTAAAAGCATCAACACAGCCGGCAACGTTGTCGCGGGTCAG
Source organism: Kuschelorhynchus macadamiae (assembly GCA_030620095.1). Lineage (NCBI taxonomy): Eukaryota > Metazoa > Arthropoda > Insecta > Coleoptera > Curculionidae > Kuschelorhynchus > Kuschelorhynchus macadamiae. The sequence continues at coordinate 897,061 of JAUTXW010001856.1, forward strand.
CTGAGTTTCGGAGCAGGTGCAGGGTCGCAGGTTCCAGCCGGGCTGAGCGTGGTTGCCAGTTCCAAACTACCGGACTTAAATCTTCCAACGTTTCACGGAAAGTATGAGAGTTGGTATAGTTTTAAGGATGTTTTTAAGGCAGTTGTAGATAGTAGACAGGACGTAAGTGATATTAACAAACTTTTGATTTTAAAATCGTGTTTAAAAGATGATGCGGCGGTTTTAATTGAGTCCTTGGAGTTAATCGATAGCAATTATATAATAGCTTGGGACATTTTAAATCAAAGATTTGATCATAAAAGAGCCATCGTAAATACCCATGTAAACGCAATTTTATTTAACATACCAACGGTAACTCGTCAATCACCAAGCCATTTAAGAAAATTACTAGATAGCTTGCATCAACATTTATCGGCACTCGAAAAACTACAATTACCCGTAAAGCACTGGGATGCACTTCTTATTCCGTTAACCTTACAAAAAATCGACGATTATACAAGAAGAGAATGGGAAAACAAACAAACAGACCAAGACAAAATGCCCACTTTCAAAGAATTTAAAGACTTTTTAACAAAAAAATGTTTTACAATGGAAGCGGTAACGAGTATCGAACAAACCAAAAAATCATCACAAACTAACATACAGAATTTTAACGCCCAAAAACAAAACTATCAACATCAATATCAGAAAAGAGTTTCTTGTCCAATCACCCAGCAAACGAATTTTGACAAAAACGCACAACAAAATCAAAACGTTGCAACATGTTATGTATGCAATCAAAAACACTTTTTATATCAATGCCCTACATTTTTAAATTTGCCTTTAAACGAAAAATATAACAAAATAAACCAAAATAAACTCTGTAGCAATTGTTTAAGACCCGGACATTCTAAATCAAACTGTTTTGCAAGAGGTTGTAAAAAATGCAATTTAAAACACAACTCAGCGTTACACGTAGATAATTATCGTCAAAATATCCAAAACCCAACGCGAAGTAATTTTCAAAACCAAAATAATGTTTCAACCAATTTGCCCCAATTTCAAACAAATCCAAGTTTCCAAAGAAGTACAACCGGCAACACCGCACCACACCAACAGCTAACCAATGCTCAGTCTGCGAACCCCCACCATGTTCCTATCCGAGATGCAGCATTAACCGGCGCTAGCTGTAGCGGGAGCGGAAAAATTTCAACCAGTCGACAGGGCGCACGTTCGCAAGTTGCGATGGGCGTAACTGAACAGAATGATTCGGAATTCACGGAAAATAATGAAAGTTACGTAGATACGGACATACCAGCACAAATTTACAACCAAAAAACTTTTACACATGCAACTATTTATACTAATCAATGTTTACTTTCCACGGCAAGGGTTTTAATTTTAAATAATCAAAATATTTGGATAAAATGTAACGCACTCTTAGATAATGCATCACAATCGAATTTAATAAGCAAAAATTTATGCGATAAACTTAATTTACCGTACGAAAAAATTGATATACCATTATCGGGAGTAGGACAAATCGAGACAAAAATAATTGGCAGAACAAATACTTGCATAAAATCAAAATTTACTAATTTTCAGGCTAAATTACAGTTTTTAATATTGCCAAAAGTGACGGAAAAATTACCGCTTATAGGGTTTGATAAAATGCACATCAACATACCAAAAAACATACAATTAGCAGATGAAAACTTTAACGAACCAAAAGACATAGATTTATTGATCGGCGCTGAAATATTTTTTGACTTATTAAAAGATGGTAGGATGAGGTTAGGAAGCGACAGGCCCATTTTACAAGATACACACTTGGGATGGGTAATTACCGGAAATTTAAATTTTTGTGTAAACACGACTTTAAATAAAAAACAAAATCAAGTATGTAACGTATCAGCGAATATATCGAATAGACAATTATATGATTTATTAACAAAGTTTTGGCAAATAGAGGAACTAGATACAAAACATGATTTATCAAAAAACGAACAATACTGCGAAAATTACTTTAAAGAAACCATGAAACGCGACGAACAAGGTATTTTTGTCGTAAAATATCCTTTTAACCAAGACTGTGAAAGAGAGTTAGGTGATTCAAAAACGACGGCAATAAAACGGTTTAGGAGTTTAGAAACGAGATTAATGAAAAATAGCGATTTAAAAGAACAATACGTAGAGTTTATGCGTGAGTATGAGTCACTAGGACACATGACGTTTAAAGGGACATTAGACATGGACAAATCGATCGAAAACTAATCCTACTTTTTACCTCACACAGCAGTACTTAGAGAGGGCTCGTTAACTACGAAATGCCGCGTAGTTTTCGATGCAAGTGCGAAAACCAGTACAGGTAGGTATATCATTTAATGAAAAAATTTTACCGGGACCGACGGTACAAGACGATCTTTTTTCAATATTGTTACGATTAAGACTAAGAAAACACGTTTTAAGCGCGGACGTAAAAATGATGTTTAGGTGTATAAAAATCGATCCAAGCGAACGTTGTTATCAAAAAATTATATGGCGTGAAAATCCTGAAGAAGAAATGAGAGTTTATGAATTAAACACGGTAACGTATGGAACAACAAGCGCACCTTTCCTAGCAACGAGATGTCTAAATGAGTTAGCCATTCAAAATGAAAATAAGTACCCAATAACGTCAAAAATTATAAAAAAATCATTTTATATGGATGATTTACTGATAAGTTTAGACACGGAACAAGAATGCATTGAAAGATACCACGAGCTATCGCAAATTTTATCAAGTTCAAGTTTCGAACTGAGAAAGTGGTCATCAAACAACAAAAACATTTTAAATTATATTTTACAAAACACGGATAGCACGGATGAAAACTTAGTGTTGTTTCACGATAAAAAAGAGCTAAAAACGTTAGGGCTGACTTGGGAAGCGAACAGCGACGTGTTAAAATACGCGATGACTTTAACTATAAACCAAAGTAAAATAACAAAACGCACCATTTTGTCAGTAATCGCGCAGATTTTCGATCCTCTGGGTTTAGTGGGTCCCGCGATAATAAGAGCCAAGCTGATTATCCAACAGTTGTGGCATTTAAAAATCGACTGGGATCAAGATATTCCCGCGGATTTAAAAAATATTTGGCTGGAGTTTATAACGCAAATCGAACATCTTAAACATATAAAAATTGACAGACACGTTTTACTACCAAATGTACAAAAAATCGAGTTATATGGATTCTCTGACAGTTCGGAGAAGGCGTACGGCGCGTGCATATACTTAGGTTCTATCGTAGATGGTAAGAAGGTAGTTAGATTATTAACAGCCAAATCAAGGGTAGCACCTCTGAAAAAAGTAACGCTACCAAGGCTTGAACTACTAGCAGCGCATTTGTTAGCGGAACTTGTTTATAAAGTAAAGAATACCCTAGATGTAACTATTTCGAGTACTATTTTGTTCACAGACTCGACAATTGTATTAGCATGGCTTAGGCACGAGCCTTGCAACTTAAAAACCTTTGTTGCAAATCGCGTATCAAAAATAATGGATGTTTCGAAAATCCAGGAGTGGCGACATGTTAAAAGCAGCGATAACGCGGCAGATGTTATCTCGAGAGGACTTAATCCTAAAGACTTATGTGACAATCATATTTGGTTTAACGGACCTGAATTTTTACAAAAAAAAACCCTTAATGAAGATTTTGAATTTGAACCTACATCTGAAAATTTACCGGAACTGAAAATAAACAAAATTACACTTCATACCCGTGAAGATACAAATAAAAAAGAATTTGACATTTTTCAAAGGTTTTCAACATACTCCCTTTTATTAAAGGTTATAGGTTATATTTTAAGGTTTAAAACTCAATGTTTAAAACAAACTAAACTTACTTCTAAAATTTTAACAGTTAAAGAATTAAACGATGCAGAACAAATATTAATAAAAATTGCCCAAAGTCAAGTTTTTAAATCAGAAATTCAAAATTTAAAAAATAACATTCAAGTAAATAAGAATAGTAAACTTTACAATTTAAATCCTTTTTTAGACAAACAAAACGTTTTAAGAGTTGGTGGCAGGATAAGAAAATCAAAATTAATTAAGTTTGAACAAAAGCACCCCATAATCTTACCGTATAAACATAGATTAACGAATTTAATTATTCTTGATCAACATTTAAAAAATTTACATGCAGGTACGCAAAACTTACTTTCTATCATTAGACTTACCTTTTGGCCAATTCGAGGAAAAAACTCAGTAAAACAAGTTTTACAGTCTTGCATTAGATGTTACAAGGTGAATCCAAAACCTTGTAAAAATTTAATGGGTGAACTACCTAGCGAAAGAGTTACCCCAAGTAGACCTTTTGCCAATTGTGGAGTTGACTACGCCGGACCAATTTTAGTGAAGCAAGGTTTATTGCGCAGAAGTCAACCAGTTAAGGCATATATTTGCATATTTGTTTGCTTTGCGACTCGCGCGATTCACATAGAATTAGCAACAAATTTGACGACAGACAGTTTCCTGAACGTATTAAAAAGATTTTGTGCCAGGCGGGGTAAACCGACAAATATATATTCAGACAATGGTTTGAATTTCATTGGTGCCAAGAATTATTTTGTTGAGCTTTACAATTTAATAAATGATCGGGATCACATTGAAAAAGTTACTCGGTTTTTAGCTGACGATCAAATAGTTTGGCATTTCATTCCCGCGAGATCGGCTCACATGGGTGGCCTTTGGGAGGCTGCCGTAAAATCCGCAAAGTATCACCTCAAGCGAGTTTTAGGTGAATCTTTGTTAACATTTGAAGAAATGTATACGCTTTTGGTTCAAATAGAGGCCTGTTTAAATTCCCGGCCCTTGACCTCTATTTCTGATGACCCCCAAGATTTTTTACCCTTGACTCCATCCCATTTTTTAATTGGAGAAAACATGGCTGGTCCTCCAGAACACGAATTTAGAAGCATGAAGATGTCCAGGTTGAATAGGTATCAGCGTCTTCAGCAAATTTATCAGCATTTTTGGGATCGATGGGCGCAAGATTATTTGCACCATTTGCAAATCAGAACAAGGTGGAAAACTGACATTAAGCAACCGCTCCTTAAAGTTGGTGCCTTGGTTTTGTTAGTGGAGGAAAATCTACCACCACTGAAATGGCCGTTGGCAAGAGTAGTGGAGTTACATAGAGGCGGTGATAACATTATTAGAGTAATCTCAGTATGTTTACCTAATGGAAACGTGACTAAAAGAGCCATTACAAAAATTTGTATCTTACCCCTTGAGGATGAAGATGAAGAATCGTATCAGGTTTAAGTTATCCAGTTCGGGCCTAGTCTCCAAAAGTTCATATTAAAGACTTAGTTAAGTTGGACATTATTTCTTCTTAGTGTTTCTAACTTGTATTACTTTACCTACCGTTCGTCAAAAGTTCTTCCACATAACTATTATTTTGAAAAGTGGACTTTTCAAGGCGGGCGGCATGTTACGCTGGATGTGTCAGGCAACGTGGCAACAGTGCGCGCTGCGAACGACGACAGCGGTGAGAGGAGCAAAAAAAGACCGAGAGTAAAATGGACGTTTTTTTTTTATAAATAAAATTAATAATTGTTAGCTTTGTTAGACTTAATAATAATAAAAGCAGTGTCAGTAAGTGAGTGTTATTATTGTATGGGAGGCAGAAGGTGGTCCTTTGAGAAGGTAAAGGCTAGAACCTCACAACCGAAACACGAAACAAAACAAATTTTTAGACAAAATTCAAAAAAAAAAACGAAAAATCATAACTTGTATACTAAAAAAATGCAGTCTGATACTTAAAACAAGATTACATACAAAACGCTTTAACAGCCAAAACATAGTTGAAAAATGTAAAATATAAAATATAACTTGATTTTTGCTGAGACAGAAGTAAACTCCAAACCGTTACTTGGGAACTTTGTATTGTATTCAGTATAGTTGGGATCCATTGAGAGGTTTTTGCACAACTCGACGACAAAATTGTCAATCTGCGATGCACGTCATTTGATGCCATGCCGGTAAAATCATTTATAGATCGATTTTACCCCGCAATCATATTTTTCTCTTTACTTCATAGTTTTTGAATTGAATTTTTAAGCAAGTAGGTAGACCTAAATCACGTTACTGGCATCGCCACACCAAATATTGCTGCGTGCATGCTAATATTATGCAGCGGTGACAACAAGCGATTATGTGTCAAATTTGTGAAACTACCCGATGGTCGATCAATTCGAAGTATAATCGTTCTTTGTTACTGGCTAAGGTAGCAATCACACATCAGGATCGACTTTCTTCTTTAATCGTGATCGATCGCGTACAACCAAGGGCTGTCGACTAAAAATGCATGCTTTAAAAAGGGTTGGAGTACTGCACCAGGTTCCCCCAGCTGTTTAATATGTATCAGTTTTGACAATGGCAATCAAACTTTGAAGGCAATATTGATTCTTTACATTATTTGTAATTATCCTTGCGATATTTTATATATTTTAAAATAAAAAAGTGCAACTGACGAAATATAACGACAATATGGTCCACAGTTATTATGAAAACCGTCGAGATTCGACTAAAAATAAACAGAAACGAATTTAAGGAAGGAGTGGTGAAAATAATTTGGTATAATACTGCCCAAAAGAGAAATACCAGGCGTTTAATATCAATTTTGATCCTTTCGAGGACGCTGTATTTAAAAAAGTAAGGGATGCCCAAAACAGTCACAGGAGAGAACTTCAGTCTGCTTCAACATTTCGTGAAGAAAGTTCCCGGATCTTAACGTGTGAATAATACGTAAGAATGATTAATTTGTGGGCCGAGGATAAACCGGAAAAGCTACAATGCAAATTTTATCACATTGCATTAGTGATGTTGGCATGGCGTGGAGGAGAAGTAGCAAATTGTATAGTTTCCTTGTTCAAAAAATAAAAATAACTATCTTATGGAGACGGAAAGATGGAAGCACAATGCAATGTCTTTAAAAACTAGACAGGGGGGTGAAAAGAACTTATCAGACTCAAAATGGTTAGAACCAAATTCCAAAAATCTTAGTGTATGTTCTGTAAGTCTGTTTACAAAAATGCTTGCAAAAAAGAGAAAAAATATAAAAATGGACCAACTTTTTTAACTGAAAATCTAAATTGGCAACAGAAAGTATATTGGTACAAAGATATGCTCATTGGAAAAAATACCCTTTCCAAATGGACAAAAGATGCTGTAACAAAAATAGGCACAGAAGTTACAAAAATTATATACCAATCGAATAGAGATACTGGAGTGAGTACCTTAAGACGATCCGGAAAAGGTCCCCAAGAATATGAATGAACATTGAAGAGATTCATTCACTAAAGCCTAGTTGGCACTAAGTATTGACACTAAGTAAGAGCCATCATTTGAAAATAATGGATGGGTTAAGGGGGGCATCGGAGGCAGTACCTACTTTTAACTCAGTCCGCCTCATCTTCGACTCATATTGCAACAAGTAATACGTCTTCATCTTCATCTGCGATTTTTCAACACCAAAATTGGCAGTCCCACAACGTTTACAATAACTGTGTTTTTAACTATTGGTATTCTAATGATAAATAAGAATTATTTTTAAAGGAAATATTGACATAAAAATGTCAACGCATACTCACCAAAATATCCATCACTTGTGTAACTACTGAAAAGTGTGAAGGTGTACGAAAAATTACAGCGGAAATGCCACTTATTATTATACCACGTTATCTAGGCAACGTGGTATTTCTACTTTTCTAAACAATAATATCATTTTATAACACAAAACCTATATGGTTTGTATTGTAAATAAAAGACGCCGTAGCGACCGATGTTTTTTAAAGTATTTGTCAAAAATTGTCAATATGAATCGCTTTGGTCAAATTCAAGATGCCGAAATCGATAAAAGTTTAGTGAGAAGTAAAGTAAAAAACACAGTAAAATACAAGAACAGCATTTGGAGGCAGTTTATGTCATTTTGCGACTATAAAAGCACACGTTTGATCAAGGTACTCCAATATCCGAACTTGCGTCAGTTCTAAAAAGCTGGGCCTACAATATGTGAAAGAGAAACGGCGAGGAATACATAAACAGTGCACGGTCATATTATTTGGAATGTTGCGGCAAAATTGCTGATGGAGAAGTATTTCAACGAACAAATTGAATCAGCCCGAGTCGCAAGAAATGCCAAAAGGAAGACATTTACAAGCTATCGACGACAAACGTAAAAAATCGGCGGTTTTTTGGACCTATAATTATTTGAAAAAGCTTGGGACGAATTGACTCCAGAAGGTTTACAAAAAATATTTTTAAGTTTTTATCTTTTAAACTAGCTTGGAAAGGAGGAGAAGGCGAAAGAGCAGAAACAACTTTTTTCAAACTGACAACATCGGAGGAAAAACAGGTAGAATCGAATACTTATAACCCTATATTTCCAAAAACAATGCAAGAGGGTGGCCAAAAACTCACTGATTCAAAATGGTTGGTAAAAACGAAATAAATTCCAGCTTTTGTCCAGTAAAAATGTACCTGCCACTCCAAGATAAAAGAAAAAAAGTCACCAACGCCCGATTATTTTTGATTCCGAAACCTCATTGGAAAACTTTCGGTAATTGGTTTAAAAAACAGTCCCGTGGGAGTAAACGAGATCTCAACATGGACGAAAAGCATGCACAGAAATCAGGCCACAACACTACAAAAAAAATCACGAACCATTCACTTAGGGCTACTGCAGTATCCAAGCTGGACAACAACGGAGTGTCATAGAAAAATTAATAGAAATAAAAAGTCACTCAAATGCGAAATCGATATCAAGCTATTTACAAATGGATCAAGATAGCCAAAAAATAATCGAATAAATGAGGGAACACTGCGGTGATAAGAAGCACCAACAATAGCGGTTCTATCGCAACATCAACAAAAATATGGTTAACAAATACCAAAATTGTAATTTTTATTATTCAATCAATAATAATAATTAACAGTATTACAATTTTTATATAGAGTAATTATATTCAAATTAATTAAGTAATTGTTTGATTTTTAGTTAATAAAGCTTAAGTTTTTGATTCGTGAAATATTCTCGCTAAATATCGATCGTGCTTAAAAATTAACCCTATAATTCTTTACTCATGCGTGTTTTCTTTCTTCGAACTCGTGAAATTATAAGAAAACACGCATTCATAAAAAATTATCGGTACTTTTTAAGCATTCGTGGTAATATTCCCGGAAATAGCATATTTTCCTTACGTTATTTTGAATGTTTTTACATCAGAGATGTGCAATTGTCATTCGAGAATCGACTAAAAAATTAAAATTTTTGAAATTCAAACCGGTCGGTGACGCTTGGACGCCCTCAACCGATGTGTTGGTTGATTACAATTATCAATTTAAAACAATGTAAAGTCTCAGGAAGCTGTATTTTTTTACAAAAATTAAAAAGTACAATCAAATCTAAGGATTGAGGTTTCAAATATTTTGCTAACCCCTACTTACATAAACCAGGTTCTTAAGAATCCTGAGCAGCAGTTATGGCAGACTATACATTAGGGCGAAGTCAGTTACGTTCTCTGTAGGATACCTAGTATATACAGGATGGTAATTGGAGGGGATTTAAAGTTAGCAACACACTAAAATAAAATTTAAATTGGTTTGTTATTTGTTTTATTTAATTTTTAATTAAAAGTTGTTTAGAAACTATAAACATTAATTATTTTATTTCTTGCATTTGCCTTGCATTACTTCAAGAATTTATTTTAAATTCTCACTAGATAAAAATGTTTTAAAAGACACCATGAAATCTGCAGTATATTTGCAGAAATAGTTAAGCATAGATAAAATCTGCTCTACATTGACAGATGCAACGAAAGGTAAGTGAAAAGATAAAAATAAGAACACTTGGTAGTCGATGTGATATTACAAATTTAGCATTTAAAAAAAATAATTTTAAGTCGCCCTAATAATGTAGAATTCAATATACAAAAAATAAAAATGACAGTAACTCTACATTTACTATTTGAGAAAATCAAAAGTGAGTTAATAATTAATAGAGGGCTACGTACACGATAAATGTTACTAATAATTCATTAGCCTGGAACGCAATAAGCGACTATATACGAAAAACAGTTACTTTGATATATATGTCTAAAAGCAAGAGGCAATTATGAATATATGTACTTTTAAATAAATTGGAGATACAGAGGTATGCATGAATGTTAGCCGAGATATAAGAACTGTAACTAAAGTATGTAAAATCAAAATTTTATTAAGGTCAAGATTTTAGTACTAATAGTCATTAGCAAATTAAGGAGATTGAGATGTCTATAAATGCCACTAAAATTTGTAACTTGCAAGATCTCTCAACCCTATAGGAACACAAATAATAGCACTTGTATAACTATACGTTATTTAACTACATTCAGCTACAAATATTAGGACAAATGAGTGATTTTTGGAAACAAATTGACAGGATAACAATATTTAAACAAATTTCAAAATAATCTTGTGTGATTGACGATTAACTACCTGTAAGCCCACAAATATAATCAACTCATAGTAGAAATCTTAATATAGGAGCAACAATTTCTATTAGCTGATAAGCCACAGTCATCAATATGTCAAAGCTCTCTAGAAAATGTTATTTAACACTTTAATCATATTAAAATACGTATAAAAAAAAATAGATAAAATATATATTTTTACAAATAATTAGTAAATTTTAAGTAGGTAACAGTCAAATTTAGTTACCAAGTTTAAGAATAAATGGTAACTGTGTGATTGATAATGAATAACTGAAAATCCCACAAATAAAACTAAGCATATAGAAATCTCAATATAAGAAGACCAAATTCTATTAGTCAATAAGCAAGAGTTATTAAATCAAAGCACAAGAGATATTTTATATATTATTTAGTTGTTTTTATTCTATATTGAGTTTTATCTTGTATTCCAAATGAAGAAAAAATAGTAGTTTATTCGTACAATGGTAATTACTGAAATTTAGGGTATGTAGGTAAGCAATTTTAATTAATTAATTCAGTTCTTTAACTCATAAAAAAATAATTTAATATCGACTACCAAGCAACATAAAAAATGACTTATACTTTATACAGTCAAAGTTACATTAATCAAGTTCGTTATTCAACGGCAAGATAAAAAGTAAGATACTTGTGATCTTATACCAAAATCTAAGTATTAATTCCTAATGGTTTAGCCAGCTAAAGAGAAAAATTATCACTTAAAATAAATATAAAAGTCAATTATTAATTTTATATTAATATTAAGAAGATACTCCAGAAAGGCCTAGAAAAAGTTTAGACTCAATTAAGAGTGTATTATTGCAATACTTAAAGTAACGTTTAATTAACTATTATGTTTTTACCAAAATGATAAATTTAAATTTATTCTGAAATTTAAATATACAAGAGACCTATATAATAATAATTTTATAGTTAGCTAATTTTTAAAGATATACCAAAATCAAAACGTAAGAAGTAATGTTAACTATACAAATTTTGCAAGAGTACTTAAAAAGGTAATAAAGTTACGATTAATTTAGAAATTAAAAGAGAACTTTACAAAATCTTGAAATTTACTTATTTTCCCAGAAGGTTAATTCATAATATTCTACAAAAGTTAATTTATTAGCTATATTCTTACTTAAATTTGAAAGATAAATGCAAAATATATTACACATGTTATTTAAAGATAAAGGTCAAAAACATATTAGAAAAGAGAAACATATTAGAATTTTAACGTATTAAAAGTCACAACAAAAAGCAGATAATAAAGGTAGGTACTTAACTTTACGTACGTACGTCATTTTTATCTTTAATAGTGGATATTGCAACCGTGTCCAAAGTCAGGTCTCTAAATGTGTCAAACAGCAGAGTGGTTAACAACTAAAAAATTCCTAATCCGGCACTTGTATCTGCAGGCAGATTCCTCTACCGCAAAATAGACGTCAGATTCAAGGAATAGACCAGGACTCTCCACCAAAAACTACTAAGCTACCTTAGTGCTGCTTTTCACAGGAATTCACATTTTACATTTTTAAGTTTTCGGAAAGAGAAATTTCAAAGTTGTTTATCGTAGAAGTTTTAATTATACATTTTCATAGAAATTCATCGAAAAACATGGAAAAAAAGCCTGTGTCTACTTGCAACCTAAGAGTTTCGAGAATTTATCAGTTTTTTATTTCTAACTGATGGTCTGGCTTTCTCATCAGTCGATCGCTTGCTGCTAAAATCCCATTTAAGGTATGCAAAACTTTGAAATTTAAATCCAGCACATGCTGTCTGAAATCAATTAAAATTACTTTCAAATATTTACCCTACGACAGTTTCCTGGCAGTTTCAAGAACGACTGACCTGGTCTCTGCAGGTTAACGCTAAGAAAAGAGAACGCTCTGCTTCTTTTAATTAGTTTTATTGACTTATTTTCATATAAAGCTGGAACGCCACAAACCAGAAACTGATAATTTATGAAGAAATATAACCCACCTTGAACCAGATTGTATTCCTGGTTGCCGATATGATTAACCAGTGGCAGCAATAAGTTTGTCTTCAAATCGATTTTCCAGTGGTGTGGTAAATTGCAATTTAATATTTTAATTCGTGAAATGAATGAATAAATATAAAACTTTTTTTGAAAATTGACTATTTATGACATTTAATAGAAAAACTAAAAAAATTTACAAAATTGTAACGAGCATATGAAAACGCTATACATATGCTTTAGGAGCACAATTTGTGAAAACATGAATAATTTTTGCTTGGATAATGAAGGGAGGTTTAACTCCCCCTTATCTACAACTTTGAGTATATAAGCACTAGCAACATTTAGTTTTCACTCGACACTCAATAATGGTAACAAAAGACAGGGACCGAAATTTTGTAAAACACATAGAAATAAATATAATAGAAGCACATTCATTACTCTAATAAATGTAACGAAACGTTAATTAAAATTAGTGAGAACGAATTTCAAAGCAGAGAAAAAACGTGTTTCAAGAAATGGTTTGCTGCAAACATTTTTAGACATATTTGAAATACTTTTAAAACGTGGACAATTAAGCATTTTAGCAGTTTAACTTTGCTCAGATTTATCCAGTTTGTATCTCTGACAGCTTACGTAATAGCCATATTTCTCATGAATTTGTAACATACTACCACTCATATATTAAACAATATCTTTTAAGGAGTTGAGTATATTTAGAAACAGATATCTGTCTGTTGTTCCTTGGTAAAAATAAAATAGTTTTATTGCATTAACTTATATGTTACATTTTCAATATTTAATGAAATAGGCAATTTTGGTTACAAATTCTTCAATATTTTTTTCTTGAAAACCAATTTCTAAATTATTGAATGCATACTTCCTAACAAAAATTCAAACTTCATATTTAGATTTGGCATATCCAAGATTCATTGTAATGTTTCGCATATTGAAAATAAATTAATGCTAGTTAGCTTGTAACTTTTATTTGTTTTGTCATTCCGAGTCCAAGAAAGTGCCTCTAAAAATAACAGCTATATTTTTATGAAAACAAACTCATAATTAGTAAAGCAGCCTATAGCCCGATAAATATAAAAGACAAATTAATAGTCAACATGTCTTCGATCAAGAAAAACATGATGCATTAATTAAGTTGTTCCAATCGGCTTCCCAATCATGTTATTGATTCACTTTGTTTCAATTAACTCGCATTTTTGTACAGATCCGAGTGTAGCGCGAAGCGAAACTCTGTCGAAACTTTAGCGAATTACGGGAGAATTACGGCTCGAACTGCAGGAAAGTTCGTTGCAGGAAATGCAGGTGCAAAATGTAAATTAACCGAAGCCGAGCGGGAATGAGGTGTTTGATCAATGCGACTGATGCAACGCTCGATCGCTTTGGAATTAAGGATCCCGTGTTTGTTTCGAAGCGCGAAAATGTGTTTCTTTTTATTTAGAAAGCTCCTGTGTAAAGAAGTTTTATTTATGAAAACAGCTCCCGCTTCTCAAATTATGAAACAAAAAACAATATTTTCATCGCAGATAGTAAAAACAAGAATTGACATACATAACGGAATTCCTCAAACTTTTTGCATCATATTGCAAACATTAAAATTCATTTTTATTTCTAACTGAAGATTCCAAGATCACCTAACATTTACGTGGTAACTTAACTTGGATTCTTCACTTTGAAAAGAGACAAAAAGTAGTATATATCTTATAAGAATATTGCCGCAAAACCATAGTTAATTAATATATAAGTCATAATTATAGGCATTACCCATAAAATCGGGTGGTGGCTGAAAAGTTAAGATAACGCAGAAGTGCTTAGAATTACCTAAAAACCATCACTAAACTAAAATGTCGAGAAATTTGACGTCGTCTTTAGGGTACGTTAATTGTACAAAATGTTTCTCCTGGAAGCAAATACCGGCAATATTTCTTCAAAGTTGGTCTTTGGCAGACCTTATACTATAGATATAACTGAGGAAAATCAAATCACTTTAGTAGAAATAATACATATTTCACATACACACCAAATTCAGATAAAGGAGCAAGCTCGAGCATTTATTTGCATAGCTGGTGAATAGTAAGTGGCCAATAAATAAACATACCAGAATTGTCTAGGTTAAATTGGCTAGTACAACAATAGTGGCGAGAGAGATGAGCTATAGAAATACACCTGAAAAAATTATCAGGTTCTGCACAGATAACAGAACACCTGCAAAATAGCCACAGTATATTGTAAGGTAAAACTTAGAGCTGCGATTTTTTTAGGGAGAACCTTAGATACCCTAATAGGGAGACGGCTTTGACCCCTCTGGTAATATCGAGAGTTTTGTTACAAAATTCTGATTGGATACGGTATAGCTAAAAAGACACTTTCGCAGTTTAGTAATAGAGAAAACACACATACAAACATAAAATTCTGAAAAACATTCCACATATAGATTAAAATGTGTGTAACCATATAACGTTGTTTCTCGTTACATTAGAAAAACCTATAAAAAACGTTGTTAAAAAAGAAAATATAGGAACTACAGTATATATTCAAAAACGTTATAGACTGAGGATTGTAGGAAATATTATATTTTTTCTACTTTGTATTGTTGACTTCTATATACTAATATGTGACAGTTAAGCATGATGTTGATGTAACCATTCTTTCTACTACCTTTGTTACCGTAGTTGGAGTTTTTACCACTTGAATGCGCCTACCATGTTATTTTGACATATAATAATAATATTAATATATGTCAAAAATCTCAAAAAAAAAACTTTTATGAAAAAACAAGCAATATCGTAATTTCTAAGGTTTTTATTTCCGGTCGATCATCAGATTTTTTAGAATTCCGAGAAAGGGCTAAAAAGTAACATGAATAAATTTGTGATTATTTACCATATAAAGAAAGCAAGGTTTTTATTTTAGGAATATGGTTCCAAATTCTCTATGGAAGAAAACACTATATGAACAGAGTGACTAAACATTTATTTATAAAAATAGTATGTGTAAAACTATTAAACAAAAAAAATCAATAATTTTATTCCATATTTAGGAAAGCAGATAAAAACTAATTTAAAATGTTTCTCCTGATAGAGGAGTAAGGGAAAATAAACTATTGAATTAAAAAAAAAATCAATAACTGAAGATATCTTTAGGCACAATATTTTTTTACATTTTCGTATTTGCTCTACCTGCAATATTTTAGCAGATATTGTCAAAAACTTAATTTTCTTCCAACTGTTTTGCAATATTTTATCGCACTTGCAGAGGATCTAGCAACAATCGAAAAAGAAACGTTTCTTTGTACGCTAGCCTGTTTTAAAGTCCCCTTACCGTCATGGGATTGACCAATCTGTACGGGACTTACAGCTTAACGTGGGTTCCAAACCTCGGTCCTCGGTCACTCTTGGTTGGGGCAAAAATGCTGATAACTAAAAAAAGTCATCCATAATCACTTGGTATATAAATATGCCCCAAAAGCGGTCGAAAGAAGATTCGATTTTGTTCAGGGGGAATCAATTTTTTACCATAATATATATGTAATATACAATATGTGCATTTTCCAGGAGGCAAGCGCCCTCCCCTTGCCACACCCTCCGTGCGCCTATGGTGCTTGGATTATTGAATTATATCAGCGGTCACTTTTCCTATATAAAAATTTTAAGAAAATTTACAATATTTATAAGAAATATTTTAAGTACAGTCAAATTGTAAAATGTGCTTTTAATTTTATTTTTAATCATAAAATTTCTTATCGTGTTTTTTACTAAAAGACTGTGATTTTTATGACCTTTTAAAAGCATTTTCTTCATGCAATATATTTTGTCAATAATAAACTTTTTTGATTTTTAAAGAAAGTATCTAGTTTATGCAAATTTTTGATAAACGCTATATAGCAGGTAACGGCGGTTGTTACCTTCAAGTAAGCCTACACGTCTAGCGACATATCATTTAATAATACACATATATATATATATATATATATATATATATATATATATATATATATATATATATATATATATATATATATATATATATATATATATATATATATATATATATATATATATATATATATATATATATATATATATATATATATATATATATATATATATATATATATATATATATATATATATATATATATATATATATATATATATATATATATATATATATATATATATATATATATATATATATATATATATATATATATATATATATATATATATATATATATATATATATATATATATATATATATATATATATATATATATATATATGTGTGTGTATATGTCTTTTAAAACATTTCAATTACACGCCATTTTATTCCATCATACTGAATTCCTACCAATATTTCACCAATTCCTATCTATGTCCTATCTAAGGGCCAAAAATCGATTTCACATCTTCCGAAGGGCCACAATGGTCCACGTTACTTTACCACCATTTTTGACAAGTGTGTCGATATTTGGTTTTATTTTTGTAATTGCAACCCGTACCTTGTTTTAGACTTCACATTCGTCATACAAGAAAACAATGTTTTCGGATTTCAAGAAACGAGTTGTGATCGGCATATTTTGAATAAAAATCAAGAAGACCTGTCACTTGTCTTTCGGTTCCGAATTACACTGCAAATCGATAAGCTTCATTTGACAATTATATCTCTTCAACGGATATACTGAATGGTAAAATAAATTAACTCCTTAATAATTAAACACAAATATATAGAATAAAAACTTTCAATAACGGAATTTGAAAAACAAAAAATATGGCAGTGTTTTAGACGAGACAGCCCCAGTTTGTCCTTCAACCCTACACTTAGCGTAAAATATATATTTTATTATTTGTACGACCTAATGATTTTTAGACCAGCACTACGCTTCCGCTATTATTAATCCACGGTGATTATTACTACCACCTACTCATTTAAAGCTGAGTCGACCTTAATGACGTTGAAGAAAGCTGCTGTCGTTCTACGGGTATAGCAACCGCTTGGCTACTTGGTTATATTTTTGACTAGATTAAAGAATTTCATATCACAAAATTTAAAACATGATAAGGATACGAGAGTAGTCATCATCATTTATATTTATTCGAAGATGTTAGGTATATGCTTAAAATTAAATTCATTACCCTAGAAATAGAATTGAAAATGACTGTTTTGTCGATTTTCTAAAATTGGTAATATATTAGATTTTAACGTGTTTCAACATTTTATTGAATTCTGACCAAATATGTATTTACACAAGGTGTTTTAAAAAACATGGGTCATCGCTTAATGGGAGATTTCTTGGCATAAAATATAACAACCAAGTTCACAACGGCTTCATTTCAAAGGTGTTAAAAATATTTTTTAATTTGGTTTTTCCCTGCATATTCAAGCTGGATTAATAGATTGGAATGAAACTTGGTATAGTAGAAACATCCATAAAAATACATTTTTTTAAGATGCATACTTTTGTCAGTATTACAAATAAGAGGAATTTTTAAAAATTTGATATTTAAGTGGATAAATACAACCATATACCAGCTATTTTTTTTAAATAATTTATTTAGTTCTAAGAGGAATATTTATAAATAAAGGCAACCCTATATATTACAAATTAATTTTGTACTTGTTTTTAACATTCCAACGGACTTTTTAATACTTTTTAAAATTTTAATTTATCGATTCAAACTAAGAGTATTTTTTTCTGTAAAACTAATTAAGGTTTCATACATCAAATTCTCAAACGTGCTGATATCAAAAAGTGTTCGTTGAATAAAAGTAAAAAAGAATGCATATTCGTACTCCTATATACCACACTGGTTGATAACACTGGCAAAAGTGTATAATAAAAAAATAGTTACATATTTATGTTCTCATAATAATTGTTTTCGAACCGAATAATAAACAAAAACAAATTAAACAACTTTTGTTAAAAAATATTCCCGAAAGGGAAATTTGTTTTCTCATTGCTAAGGTTGCTAGTTCAGGACTATAACGAATCCATTAGGTCTTAGGACTATAACGAATCCATCAAAATACTTGTTTCAAGACTATTATGAATCCATTAGAGTACTCGGTCCGAGAGACACTAAAAATGATGATCAAAATGATATTATTATGATACACTAAAACATAAATGTATTTTTGTACATTTTCTGACTAAATCGAGTTTTATTCGAAAGTAATAATAAGGTTGGAATTCAGAGGGAAAAACAAATCAAAACAATTTTCTTTTTTTATTCGAAAGTAATACTGCGGTTGGAATATAGAGGAAAAACCAAATCAAACATTTTTCTTTAACACCCTCTACCTTGAAAATGAAAGCTATGTTTATTTTACCAATTTTGTCTTATATTATGCCAAGGAATCTCCTATTAAGAGGGGTTTTTTGAAACATCCTGTATACTATGCCACGTTAACCTATAGTATTGATAAATTTAAAAATCCCGTAGTACAATCGATAAGATACTACGTTCAGTATCTAAATTATTTTAACCCTACAGCTAGCAGGACTATGTCTCTGTTCAGAAGTACTCTATGTTGAACTTTTATGATTTTTGATCGGTAAGGAGGGGAGACTAAGATTATGCTGCCCCCCAATTTTGAGCTTGTAAGTGGAAATACTTATAATTGAAAACAAAAATATCGATACGTTGTATTCAATGTGCGTAGTCATTACTTTTAATCTACCTGTTTACTAAGTTAATTGGCACTATACCCCATTATCTCGGAGGTTTAGTAAAGGCAAATTATAACAAATATACTTCGGACTGCAAACATAAACAAGAGCAATAACAAGCATAGACCTCCCACGTTCATACAGTAATGTTTCAACTAGTGATGCGACTTTTCCAGAAAAGTAAATCCGGGAAAATTTCAATTGACATTTTCGAAAAAAATTAAATTTGAAGTTGATTTTCCGAAAACTTTGAAATTGAAATTTGAAATGAAAGTCTAGGAACGTTTTAGACATTTCCATAAATTTAATTTGAAACTAAAAACAAAAATCTTACCTTAAACCGCATGAATCACATTTAAATTATTTAAAATTTATCTTGCTATTACTGTTTAAAATTATTTACTTTTTATTGTTCTCACTCTGTAGTACATCTGAAACATATGAAATCACTGAACGGAAAGCGAATATCAAGCGAAGATATTTTACGATAGGACGCGACATAAGCTCTAGATTAAGTTCCCCAGTATTTAGTATTGGTTATTATTTACCTCAATTTTAGTGCAAAATGTCATTTAAATATCAAAACTGGCGAAAATAGACAAATACGCCTTGCTTATCTACTTTTCCGAAATTTCAAACATCTGGAAATTTAGGCAAAATGCTAATTTTGTGGAAACTTCTTTGGATATTTCCTAAGCTCTGGATTTTTAGTTTCAACGGCCTCCTTTGTAGTGTTGCCAACTTTTATTTCCTTATTTTCAGGACAAGGTCATTATAAATTCTGGACAACGGAACAACATTATGGACATATTTTATATATGGCATACATTTTATTTAACATAGGCAAACACCACTTTTATCAATATCAAGCCTTTCTACAAAAATATAAAAAACCTACAAGGAATATGTTTGTTCATATTTGCAAGCTGATAATAATTTTTTATTGCCCTTTATGAACGAATGAAATTCTTTACAGTTTTATTCGAAATTTATTTTAATTTGAAGTTCAGCTTTGACGTGCTCAAGCGTTAATTTATTTCGTTCATTCGACCATAAAGCTGAACACATAGAAAAAAACCGTTATTCATCTGCGTTGGAACCCAATAACGAAAAAACAAATTATAAATTTCCTTTTTTTAATTAATTTCCTTGAAAATTAAGTTCCATTTATCTAAAACAAATATATTAGAAGCATATGCTAACTGTAGTGCTGGTTACCACTAGGGAAAAAAGAGATAATTTTAATAAAATATTATTTTGTGAGAAATAGAATTTCGATTCGAGGTTGCAAAGAGCATCTTGATAAAATTTTAAGTACCTTGTTTTTATGCCCTGTTGACAAAAAGTCGGAAAATATGTAATCAGGTTAGAGCAAATGAATCCTAAAAACTCATTCCAAATTTTTTGTTTAACTTTATTCGAAGTTGGTCAAGGCTTTCAAAAACAAATGAGATTTCTTTGTTCGAGTTTGTTAAATAGCATTATGTTATAATATTCTGGGGTTCATCTAAATTTTCTAAAAAAAGAAAGACTGAATTTTCGTTGGACAATGTTCGTAGAACGATAAAAAAATAGATTTTAAGAGAAGGGAATATCTCAAAAAGTCACTCTGAATACAGCGACAACCATGCGAAGAAAAGATATATACTCTAAATTAACAAAGTCAAAAAAATCATTTAACTCTTTGGATCGTTTTGCTTGTGACGAAAAATGACTATAGACCAAGTTTTCAATATTAAATTTACATCTGTCTAATGTATGCTTTAAACGTTTGTTTATCATAGGCACTGCGCAACCAACTGTTAAAATTTTAGGATATTTTTTCAGAAAAAACTGATATATAAAATGATAGCAGCCAGAACTACGAATAGCGTTACTTGCAGACTAGCTTGATATTTGATTTAAGCTAAGGTCAAAATTTTCAATATTGTTTTTTTAGTTTTCAAAAGTGGCACTAGCCTGATGAATGCTGATGAATCTTCAAAATAATCTAAGATAGATAATTTAATGCCCTCACTGCCGGCAGATGAAATGTAATACTTTAAAAGAACGACGAACAACTAACATGCCTAGAAGCATCTGTTGATAAACTAAAATATAAAACTAAGATGCAATATACACATTTTTCGTTGTTACATTTTTCAGTTTTTCTTATAATAAGAAATAAAATACAGATCTATAAAATGTGTATATGTTTAACTCATATTAATTAATTTTTATTTTTAGTTTTATAGCTTTTGGGCAATTTTACAAAAATAACTTATTATCGAGGGAGCAAACTCGGTTTCAGCTATCTAGTTTAAAGGCCTTTAACAGACTTTTATTATGTTATAAAAGACCAGTAGGGCAACCTTTTCCTCTTGGTTGTAACTAAAATATATTAAAATATAAAAGCATTTTTTTGGAAACTCAGGGATATATGTATTTTTTTTTGATACGTGCGTTTCTGTCAAAAGATAATTATTCTCTTGATACTAAATGTGTGTTACTACGCCCCTCGTTAAGGACTTCAGCATGACTTGAATATTACATCATTAGATTGAAACGAATCTGGAAAATTTGAGTAAAATAAAAATTCAACAAATTAAAGAGATTTATGATTCCCATTGTATAAAGGTTTCAGTTAGAGGGGAATATTGTAAGCCTGGTTCCAATAAGATTGTAAACATACGGGCTTAAATTAACACAACGCTATTGATCATTTTCTGGTATATGACCATTTTAATTAGAGCTTGCTATGCACCTTAATATCAAATAAACGAGTGGCACTAGTTTTCAGCTAAAAGTTTTCAATTTATTTTTCCTTAAACTTTATTTATTATTTTTAAATAGAGGGTTCAAATTACAAACACACCATAAATTATAAATATTATATTATCAAATTAAATAGAAGAAATATAGGCTTATTTAGGGATACAGCTATTTGTTCAAACAACAAATTGGCCGTAAAATATTTTGGCCGAAATACTGAGCATTTTTTACATATTTAATAGAAATATTAAATTTTATGAGAATTGCTGTAACATGAATATGCGAGAAACAACATTTGAAAATGTTATTTTATGTCTTTAAGCATCTGCTGTATGTGGTAAAACTAGCTTTATACAGGTTACTGATTTTTGAACTTTATAAAATTATCTTCAAGCTATTCATACTATATTATCACAATAACGGTATTTCTAAATACATAATACCTTACTTTCGTTCAACTTTTAAAACCCTTAAATATTTATCATTCTAGATTCGTTTAGGGAATTCATTGAAATTTTGTTAAGCATTTTCAGCTATGTGATCAATTGCCAGGAGGAACACTTAAACATTTAATTGTTGTTACATTATTGCATTAATTACTATCTTCAGCCATTTATGGTATACGAATAGTTGAGAAACAAGTGGATTTTAATTAGTTATTAGTACGTAATATGTAAAAAAAACCTAGTTCCAATAAGATTCTAAATGTACAGGTTTGGTTTAAATTGAGACCAGGGCATTGATCATTCATCTGTGTTCCAGAAATTTTTTAGTATTCGACTGTTTCAATAGGAGCCTGCTATGTCCAGTATAAAATAAACGAGGAAGCATTAGCTTTCAGCTGAAAGCTATTTTTTAATACAATAACCAAATTACCAACACAAACCATAATATGTGAATATTACATATCCGAATATAGAATAAAATAGAAAAAATATTCGCCCTATTTAGGAATATCATCAGGTTGCCGACCAAAAAATTGGCTGTAAACAATTTGCTAAGAAATATTGAGCAATTTTTATAAATTTATAAGAATCATGAAATTTTATGAAGCATCCGACGTAAGAACTACTGTTAAACCAATATGCGAAAAACAACATTAAAAAACCTTTAATTTGAACTAGATAATCAAAAATTTGCAAAGTTGAAGGAATAACTCTTCCGTAAGAGAAGAGAAACTATTAAAACAGCGTATCGGTCAAAGCTAGGAACCATTTCAAATTAACTTTTCTGTTTTACATTTTTTATTAATTCTTGACTAAAGAATACTGCAAGTTTGAATTCCATTTAACTTAATCATGCTTTTAATTCAACAAAATAATTAGTTAATAAAAATAAACTAAGATGGTTAAGTCTTATAGTGGTTCGACAGCTGGTTACCAATAATATCTTGCTGAAATTTGCTTATGTAAATTATTTTATGGCTTCCAGTACGTACTTTCATTTCGATCTTGATAAACCGTGGTTTATACAGAGTATTTAAAAATTTATATAAACAAATTTTTTATAGATTCTTTAAAGTTGAAAAATTATTTTCTTGCTCTTTTTATTTATACCATATCATTACAATAACGGTATCACCTCACTTTCCTTCAACATTTAAGGTATCCTAAATATTTAAGAACTTATATTATTTTAGGGAATTCAAAGGACTTTCGTTAAGCCTTTTTAGCTATATGATCAACAGCAAGGAGCAAACTTAAACATTTTGTTCATAAATAATAATTTTTTTACGTATATGTCCTCTAATAATTGCAAAATCATTTTATGGTTGTTTAGCTAATTATAAACTAAGTTATATAGCTGTTATTGACTGGAAATATTTAATTTTATACACTACTATATTCAGCTATTCATGGTACACTAAGTGTTAAATAAAATTTGAGTCTATTATTGCATAAAGTATGAAAAACCTTGTTTCAATAAGATTGTGAACATATAGGTTAGGTTTAGATCGACTTCAGGGCATTGATCATTTATCTATGCTATAGAGAGTTTTTCAGTGGTCGACCATTCTACTTGGATCCTATACTATTCACCCTATTATCCTTTAAACTTTATTTGTTTTATTTAAAAAAAAAACGTGTTTAGGCAAACATAGTATATTTTATAGCATTTATAGCATATAATAAAGTCATCGTATTTTGCCGGTTTATACAAATATTATTCGTTTATTTATTTATTTAAAGTTTACCGATTTACCCCTTTTAAAAAAGATACAATTTTAATTTTTTTTAAGGTAGTTGTTTCACCCTCTTAGATTAAACCTATTTTTGCTATGTAAAAAGACAGAATAAATTTGTCTTGTTTTATCGGTTTTTTTTAAATCTAAGCATTGTACAAATTAAAAAAAAATATTTGAATTTTTAAGGGCTCTTGTATTCCCTAGGGCCACTTCCATGTGGAACCAACGAATTTATATAAAAAGGGATAAAAATTTGGCATATTTCATCGATTGCGTTTTTTTAGCTAACCCCATTAAAACAAAAGAATTTATGTTTTTAAGAGCTCCTTCATATTTCTCGGGCTATCCTACAATGGAAATATATTTATGTATGTCCAAAAAAATTGAAGAAATTTGACGTGTTTCTCCGTTTGTTAAAAAAGCTAAACGCTCTTCACTGTATAGTAAAAAAAAAAAAGGTTTTATATACAAAATTATAAAGAAATTTTATATATATTACGGTTTTCTAAGCAAACTAAATGCTTTTGAAGTATATATTTTTTTAATTTTCAGAGAACTGCTATACTGAAATATTTTTTTTTTATTTTCAGGCGACTGCCTCATCCTTTTTTTGGCTAGTCTGTATACTGGACAAAAATTATTTTGTACTCAATAAAATAAAATAAATTTTATGTGTTTCACTATTTTTTTGAAACATTATTTTTTTCTTCCCTGTAATCGTAAAAAGCCACCCTCCGAAACTTTTTCAGCTTCACGTTTCAGGGTCCCTAGAGGCCGAAAAACCGACTGATCAAATTTTGGTTAAAAATTAAGGGTTATATGGGGATGACCTGGTAACATTTTGGTAAAAATCCAATATGGCGAAGCAATATTATGTAGGAATTAACTGGTAAAATTTTGGTATGAATCCAAGATGAGGGAACAAAATGGCGGCTTAGTAAAATATTTAAAAATTCAGCTTGTAAAAACTACGTAATGGGTTCATTTTAAATTTTGTGAAATAATTAACTAACATGTGGAGATGAACTGGTAAAATTGTGGTACGAGTTCAAGATGGTGAAACAAAATGGCGGCCAAATAAAATGTTTGTAATCATGAAAAAATCACTAGGTTTTACATACCTTCACGTTTTAGCGTGGCTAGATGCCAAAAATATATATTTTATCAATTCCGTCGGTCTGTCTGTTTGTCGGCTGTCAGTTCGCGGCATAGCTTCAAAACTACTTACCCAATTGACTTCAAATTTTTTATCAAAAATTAAGGGTTATATAGGGACGACCTGGTAACGTTTTTCCAGTATAGCTAAAACAAAATGGCAGCCTAGTGAAATGTAAAAAAATTATTGCTGAAAAACTGCTTATCTAATTTATCTCAAATTTTACAAGAATCAAGAGGCGACTTATTAATAATATTTAAAAATCGGCCTGAAAAAATTACTTAATGTGTTGATTTGTGCTATAACTAATTGTAATATAGAGAAGAACTAGTAAAATTATGTTACTAATTAAAGATAGCGGAACAGAATGGCTGTCAAAAAAATTGTTCGTAATCGTGTCAAAAATCACCCTCTCAGGTCTTACATGTCTAGATGCAAAAAAAAATATGTTTTATTAATTCCGCCGGTCCGTCTGTCGGTCTGTCTGTCTGTTTGTTTCCCGGCATAGCTTAAAAACTACTTAGCAGCTTGACTTCAGATTTTAGCCAAAAATGAAGAGTCATGTGGGGATGACCTGGTAGT
The DNA here is from genome assembly GCA_030620095.1 of Kuschelorhynchus macadamiae. Lineage (NCBI taxonomy): Eukaryota > Metazoa > Arthropoda > Insecta > Coleoptera > Curculionidae > Kuschelorhynchus > Kuschelorhynchus macadamiae. Next base: position 922,893 of record JAUTXW010001856.1, read on the forward strand.
ATTTTGGTAAGAATTCAATATGCCGGAACAAGATGGCAGACTAGTGAAACGTTAAAAAAAATTTAAATGTATTCAGATTATTTGCTGCGTTTATATTGACAAACAAAAATCTTTTTGGCTTTTTCGCAACTAAATAAAAATATCAAACTTTATATTGATTGATGCAAATATATTTGATTCTGCAAACTAGTAAAGTAGTGGTACGAATTCAAGATAACGAAACAAAGTGGCGGCTAAATAAAATTCCTAAAAATCGACATAAAAAACATCTTGTTCACCTGGAATTTTGCAGAAAAAGTAAATGTAATATAGAAATAAACCGGTAAGGATTCAACATGACGTAACAAAATGGCGGTGTGTATCAACGTAGAAACTACTTATTAAATTTATTCTAAATTATGCCTAAAAAAATCAAATGTGGTATAGGTAGATACTGGTAAAATATTGGTGGGAATCCAATATACTGGAACAAAATGGCGCCCAATAAAAATGTTTGAAGAGAGAGTATATGTATGTGCTACTAAATGAATATGTACTGAACTAAATTGGGTCAGACTTCACTAATAAAAGGAAAGATTTATATCGAGTGAAGCTCCCGGTAAAGGAAATTTACCGATTTTTTTCTTAATAGATATACTTGAAAAAAGTACTTACGCCAAAGACTTTCCCAATTTTTCAATGTCATATCATTTACCCTAAATATTTCTGTTTTTAATTTGACTATTATGATTTTACGCCTACTTAAAATATGAATTTTTTACTCTTCCATCGTCACCAGCCTTTTCATCCACTGCTAAATATCGACCTACCTGTCATACACTGTCTATATGTAGTTATTTACACATCCAAACGACGCAATTTACAGGTGATTTTAGCGTATTACTGATGAAGGGCACAACAACCTGTTCATCAGAAGGCGAGCATTAACAATATTAGTTTGCCGCAGCTCGGAATCCAACCGGGAACCTTGAGTGCTAATATTTTTCTAAAATGTTTTGCGATTCTAATATATATCCTATATAGGACTATGTAGTATAATAGTAACACAATATATTGGCTATTATATATCATATAAATTTATAAAAAGGGACCAAGTTACAAAAACCAACCATAATTTATAAGTATTACAGAATCCGAGTTAAAATAATATAGCAGAAAAATATGCATATTTAGGCTAACCGTCAATTAGTCGAATATCAAATCGACCGTAAATTGTTATGGCCGAAATAAGTGTTTATAAATTAAAAATTCATAGACCATCTGACATAAGAATTACTCTAATATGAACGGGCGCTAAAGAACATTCGAAATGCAGTTTCCGTTCTAAATATTTTTTTCCCAAGAATGCTGCAAAAACCGGAAAATACTACTTTTCACTTAACTATTACTTTTAACAAAAGAAAAACATTGCAGCCAATAAAAATAAATGAAGAAGTTCAAGTCCGAAAGTTCGGCAAATGGTGTTAATAAACTATCTGTTGAACTTTGCGCATTTTGTGGCTTTAAGCACTTGCTTCCAATTTAAATTTGATTAAAAATAGTAGCCTAAGAAGGCATCGTAGATTTTAGCAAACTAATTATATCATAGCATCACAATAATGTTATATCTAAATTTAGATCACCTTACTTTCATCCAACATTAAATATTTAGGATCAAATGGACAGAACACTTTAGCATTTTGAATTTCAAAAGTACTTACTTTATTTTTCATGTCGCATTAAGGTGGTTATCTGCAAAGAGATTTTAAAAAGTGTGGTTAACATATTATTTACATGAAACCATAAAATAATCATAGATTTACTAAATGCTATGAAGTTATTTGATCAGAAAAAAATAATATTTTGATGTAAAAGTTTGGCTCACTTATATTTTCTTATTGAATTAAAATATGTATGATGATTATTGTCGTAATTATTGTGGGTGGGTGAAAGTGACTGGTAAAATTAAAAGATTCGTACAGTTCTGCTTTGCAAGGTGATATTCCTTGTTATATATAATATCAAGATAATATTTTGACATAACATTTATTTTTTTATACCCTAGATAGGTATTTAATAATTTTTTTAGAAGCAGTTATCTGGATAATGTTTACGACGTTAACACTAAAAATAATTTATAATATTAACACACATTATTAGAACACTTACGTTTTGCTTTTGTTTGCACAATACATTTTCAGCGATCTTTACTTAACGAGATCTAAACACTGAGCATAAATACCCTCAGTATATAAATCTCTTAGATTGAAGATCACTGTAGATGTATAATTGAAGGTAAAAGATCAATGATTAATTTTATTTAACACGTTCAAATCCCTAGAATCATTATTTGTATTCTAAGTAACCAGAGCTGTGAAAACGTCTGTTCTGTGTTAGGTTACTAATGTATTAAAAGTTTGGAAATACATTAACAAAACTCATCATGGTTGAAAGAAGATTTTTTTGGGTGGTCACATAGTTATTGCTTTTTTAATATCAATAGTCCCATTTTTGTGATTTTAGATTCATTTATCGTAAAAAATGTAAACTCGTTACAAACAACCATTTCTGAAATATATGTTACCGATTCAGTCATATCAGAGCATCTTTTCCTAATACGTAAAATTTTAAACCGCTTTCATTTTAGGAAAAAGGAATAAATCATATATATCCAAACATCCAATAAATAATTCTTCGCAGTTTTTAGAGAGAGATTTCGATTTTGATAATATTGACATAAGGTTTTTTTTTATAAGCAATATTCTGCCCAGGTTGTTTGATTTGCTCTACAAGCAATTTAAACTTAAAAATTATGGCAATATTAACTTAAGGATATTTTTTTGAAACAATATTCTGCTGAGATTCTTTGAATTACATATAGATAAAAGTTACAATTATCATGTATAAAATTCCCAAAGTTATTGTGCGTGTTTTGCATTCTCAAATTCTTTAGATTAAGTAAAGAAAAAGCAGTTCACTGTAGACAAAAAAATATATGAATAGAATATATTAATATAGATTAAATAAAAAAAATCTTGTGTTCAACATGTAGAAAAGGAGACTATGATTGCTTTAGGCATATATATATATATATACACTCACCGGCACAAAATTCCGCCACTCTAAAATTTTGACTAAGTTCAATGTTTTATAACTTTTTTATTTTTTATCCGATTTTCATGATTTTGTTATCAGTTTGTAGATCCATTTAATGTGTTTTTCTTCATTTATTTTGTAAAGTAGCATTTTTCGATTAGACTATATTATACAGGAGTAGATCAAACTGTTGTTTTTTGTCGTCACTTCAAAACACCCTGTAGAAAAATTGAGGTAGATAATTTTATTTACATACTGTTTCTGGTAATCAATAATGTATTCTAAACATTTCGTTTTTTGATTTATACCGTTACCTCATTTCTGCTTCGAGCTGCAGATTTTTTATTAAAACAACGTTATTTTTAGAAAATGCATGTCAAGCTTTCGGTTAAAAATTATCTACGTTGGCTAAGTAGGTGACAGAATGTTTGACAGTGACAATATTATAATTTGTTGTATGTTGTATGTCAATATGGTATTAACTCCAGCAGACGTGGGTAAAATTGTTGCGTTAATAGAGGATGGCCGTAGCAAAAGTTATGTCGCTCGTACTCTGAGAATTCCGAGGTCTGCAGTTCGAGATGCCTGGAATAGGTACTTACAGACGGGAACTTTTACAAGGCGGCAAGGCTCTGGCAGAAAAAGAAAAACCACTGCAGTTGATGATCACTTTGTCGTCGTTAGTTCTTTAAGAGATCGAAGATCTACTGCTGTGTGTCTAAAAAATGACTTGCAAATGACTAGTGGAGTAAATGTAAGTGAAAAAACGATACGTAGAAGATTGGCAGAAGCTGGTCTTCATTCACGAAGGCCAGCAGTATGTTCACAACTCCTTCCTCGTCATCGGCAACAGCGACTAAGGTTTGCAAGATTGCATTCTGACTGGACTCTAGAACAGTGGGGAAACGTACTATTCACAGATGAATCCAGGGTTTGTTTGAGGTCGCCATATGGTCGTGAGTGGGTATACAGACGTAGGAATGAGAGACATGCTGACTGCACCATATCAGAACGAATCTCATATCATGGCGGTTCAGTTATGATTTGGGCGGGTATTTCTACCGAAGCACGAACCGATCTTGTATTTGTTGAAAATGGAACCCTAACCGCACAGCGTTACATTGAGGAAATAATCCAGGAAGTGGTTGTTCCATTTGCTCCTTTCATTGGGAACCAATTTACATTAATGCATGATAATGCTAGACCTCACGTTGCACGTATAGTGAGCGAATATCTGGATGAAGTTGGACTTCCAAGATTGGAATGGCCCGCATGTAGCCCGGATCTCAACCCAATCGAACATCTCTGGGATCAACTTAAAAGGGCCGTACGGCGTCGTCCTGTGCAACCACAAACTTTGCAAGACTTACGACTGGCGCTGGCCGAAGAATATCAGGCTATTCCTCAGGAAAGAATAAGTAACCTTATTCAATCGATGCCACGAAGACTGCAAGCTGTAATTGCCGCGAGAGGAGGAAATACACGTTATTGAATTTTTATTGTTAATTATCTTTGTGATATACCTTGTGTTTTTCTTAATAAAAATAGGCTTCAAATCAGCGTTCCTTTTAAAATTTTGCAGCTCGAAGCAAAAATGAGGTAACGGTATAAATCAAAAAACGAAATGTTTAGAATACATTATTGATTACCAGAAACGGTATGTAAATAAAATTATCTACCTCTCCTGTATAATATAGTCTAATCGAAAAATGCTACTTTACAAAATAAATGAAGAAAAACACATTAAATGGATCTACAAACTGATAACAAAATCATGAAAATCGGATAAAAAATAAAAAAGTTATAAAACATTGAACTTAGTCAAAATTTTAGAGTGGCGGAATTTTGTGCCGGTGAGTGTATATATATATATATATATATATATATATATATATATATATATATATATATATATATATATATATATATATATATATATATATATATATATATATATATATATATATATATATATATATATATATATATATATATATATATATATATATATATATATATATATATATATATATATATATAAAGATGCACCGAGCCCTAAGGACAGACAAACTAAAAAAAAAAAAAAATATATATATATATATATATATATTTTTTTTTAAGTTTGTCTGTCCTTAGGGCTCGGTGCATCTACCAGGCTGTCTGATGTTACATGTCCAAGGTCTCACTATTTTCCATCATTTGTTGTCACAGTGTTCTTGTAGGTATTCCTGCAGAAACTGGGAATGGCGGGTAAGCATGATCCTATCTTGTTCTTCTCCGTGGGTCTTGGTATAGACCCTACGGAGGCGTCTGTTTGTCCGAACTTCAGGCTTGAGAGGTTCGGGAAGTTTCTATGCGTGTCGATGCCTGTGTATATCCTCCACTACTGTACTTTCGTACAAGGCATGCAGGACGTTACGGCCTCATCTATTCCCTGAAGAGAGCGGTTTTTAGGGATTTCGATTGCCGCTTTCAGACGCTTTTGATAGGTCTTCCAGTCGGTCGTTCCTTTGATGCGGTAATTTACTCTGTCGTAGGTTGCTTTGGGCCTATTATGGAAAGCCTGTACTTTCGCAGAATCTGGAAAGCTTACGTCCATCTGTGTTGGTGTAGAAGCAATGTCATTCTTCTGAATTGCAGTTGAAATCACCAATGTCGATTTTAGAAATGCGTTCTCTGGCTAGATATTTAATGTCTTCTTCCAATAGCTCTTGTCTTAGAGCACGGTATACAGAGGTAATTTTGATGTTACTTGAAGTACTTGAGTCTTACTGATTTACTTTGGTTTTGTGCCGCCATTTTTATATCAGTCAGTATATTGATGACAATTTTGTGGTTTGGTTGGCCCTGGAATAGAGGCGGTTGCTTAATTGAGGTGCTGTGGTTTTTCAACCCTGGTGGAAGGAGGTTTCATGTCGGTTTAAGGTTTGAAGCTTGCCCATGAAACGGGCGCCTTCTTTGGAGTTTGGTATTTGGGGTATCTTTTATGACTAGCTGGATGCCCTTTCTGAACACGGTTGGCACATGTTGTGTTTTTGGTGCCATCGTCTTCCCTGTTTTAGTAAATTCTATTTGTCTGACCTATGTTGGCCGGCACCTTTTTCATATTTGTCGTGGTAAAGGGATGTGCACACAAGGACCACGAACCTCTGGCCCTTAAAACACTGTTTAGAAGCTTGGCCTCTCTTTTTAATTTCAATTTTGATTTTTCTATCGAAGGGTAGGTTCATCTACAATTTTCTTGTCTGCAGTTTTAACTAAAAACAGCAGCATAGGCTTCTTAATTATTCTTGATTTCATCCGAGTAACTTTGTGAAGTGCAGGAATTTCAGCATTAAGGCCTCGAACGACTGCATGGACATTCGTGTTTTCAGGGAGTTGGTAGGTGCTGTAAAGCCTCTTTATTTCTGTTAGATGTAGTTAAGGCCTTACGATCGTTGGCCGTGTTTGTGAAAATCTGAAGTCAAAGATCCCGTCGCCTTGGCTTTAGTGAATGCGATGTTCGCATCCCTTATTTTAGGCCTGACGACAGTCCAGCCGCCGCCGCCGCCGCTACCATCTATTACTTTAACTTTAGGTAAACTTACTTAGCCTATTATATAAGATACAAGGTAATCTTTTTCACTGAGAAAATTTCAACTTATTTTCCAAATGGCCTCCGTTTGCTTGCTGCCATTCTGATCAAGTCACCAAATATCAGCTGTATTATGGTTTCTGCGATGGTAATGACCGAGCTGTAGTCAGGGAATATCGTCGACGATTTCCTCGTCATAGGCTTCCAGATCATTAGACTCTCTTTTCAATAACTAGAAAACAATCAGCATATAATCAAAGAAATCAATTTCTCATTTAAGTCCTTAGGCTAGAAAATATCGATAAGGAAACAAAGGCCAAAAAATTGATGTATATTTAATTTAAATTTAAACTTGAACCCCCGGTTGCACAAAACTTATTTGCGGTTTAATCTTTCGGATTTGATAAGTTGCTTACAGAAATCTAGGAACTCGCTGTCAAATTTGACATTCCGTTAAACACTCTAAACTTTAATTGAGCTTTTTGCAGCCGGCCATCTGTGTACAATTCATGCCTAAAACTGTTTGTTGGATTCCTTAATAAATAAGTAAAAAACCGGCGCTCTGCCTAAACTAACTACAAACAAAAAATGTGCGGAATGAGACTTTTAAACAGAAACACATGTAGGTAATGATAAATACAGAATTGATGTTTTAAATTGCTTATTGGATTCCCTAATACATTAATGAAAAACCGGAGTTCCCAATAACAAGATTTAAATTTTAATGGATTTTCTTTGTTACGAAAATAACTAATAATATAAGTATAAGGAAAGTATCGCAAAAGTATTAGCTTATCACGGAGATCTATAATATACATTAGGCAATGGACGCAGACCGTTTAAACCATATTTGAAAATTACCAAAATTATTAAAATGATAAATGAAAGAATACTGACAATTATTTAAGAAAAGAATATTGTGGGGATATTTACGAATTTGAAAATCGTTTGAAAAATATTTCTTGCCCTCCCTGTTAGAATTTGTGAGGCTGGACGGTTCCTTTGAAAAGTGACGTTGATGAAAAACAAATACCGTACAACAAAAGGAGAAAAGCTATTTATGAGACTTTGCTTTTTCCATCGAAAATGACGTTACGAAGTCACTTTTTTTCACAGTTGCCTAAAGTGTTTTTGAAACGCAAAGTAAGAAAATCCAAATGTTGTTTTGTTGTGAAATCGGCATTATTTTGAAAAAAACAAATTTATATTTGTTGCATTACATTATTTCTTACAAATTCTACCACTTAAAACATTTACATTACATATATTCGTATATTATTTTAAAGAGTTTTCATTTTAAAGCTATGTTTTCTGTATCCTACTATATTTTAATTTTAATTTTATACAAGATAAGGTTTGCTATATGCGGTTATTGTTACCGAGGAGCGATACCTGGGCAGTTCGGAAAAGTTGTGATGAATCATAATTCTGAAGTTGTTATAGAATATAAGGTTTTCTAGAAAATAACTTAATAATGACATCATGGCGCAGTTGGTAAAATTTAAATACCTAGTATTAGTATTAAAATAAAGCTGAAATGTCTATAAATCCAAAATGCCGAAAGCTAGTAGAAAAATTTCAAATTCTGAAGACATAGAAAAACAATTAGCTCCTATTGAGAATTCCTTAATATATACAAAGCAATCAATAGTACTATTTAAAAAAAGTACACAAGCTTCTTTAACAAGTCTGACGTAAAATTTTAACTCACAAATAAATGAAATTCAGCACGCGATGAATCAACTTTTAGAAAATCAGAAGAGGGATGAATAAAATTCTAAATCAAAGCGAAGTTTAGATATTACAGGGAATAACACCTCTATCCAAGGTACAAATATCACCGATAAATCCCAAACAAACGCTACACATGTAAAGGTGTATTCCGCCTCCAGAAAAGTTACCTGAAACTTTATTTTTTGTCTAATTTAAAGACTGGGGAAATAAATTAAAAATTACCTTTTATTTCAAGGATTATAATGCATTTTTAATAAGCAGTTGACTGCTCTATTATTATAGAACATGTTTCGAATGTAATACGTTTAGATATTTTCAATAATCTGGAATATTACTTAAAAAAAAAGAAAATTGTAGAATCCGACGCAGCCAATTTAGGTCAAGAAAACAAGACCAAGGTGTACGTTTCAGGAGTTTTTATAGAAACAAAGTAGAATTATTTCAGCTTTCTGACAAATGCATTAATCGTTATACTGACGATATTATGACTCTTGGTGAAGCAGAAGAATCCACAGTATATGAAAGTTTCAAAAATGGGAAAACAAAATAACACAGATAAATTTATCAGGAAATGTTCTAGATGCAAAAAACTGGTATACAATCATGAGGGATCGTCCTGCGAGAAACAGTACATGCTTAAAATGTATACGAAAAGGTAACTACACAATATTCGAATATTTTTTAAATTTTTTTAAAAGAGAGCCACTCCTGATACCGGAGCCGAAATTTCAGTTGCCGGAGAAAAGCTGTTGCGAAAGTTATCAGGAATTTTATCTGTATCAGGAAAAAGTACTTTCACCACTAAATGCTACCACTGGTCATTGGCACTTAAGTTTAGATTCAAAAAACCGAAAACTAACTACATTTTTAACACTTTGATGCCGCTACCTAGATTTAAGAGTATCTATGGGTTTGATTTGCTCAGGTGAATTCTGTTGTCGAAGAGATGAAGCTCTTATCGGCATCAAGAACATAGAGAAAGTAATTGATGTTATTTTGGTTGGAAAATCGTAAAAATGCAGAAAAGGGAGTATTACACTGAATCTACAAAAATTTGTTTCTGTGAAGTTTGAAATTTCATACGTCGGATATTAATTTGGTAAAAATGGGATAATATATATATATATATATATATATATATATATATATATATATATATATATATTATATATATATAACTATATACTGAACTAAATTGGGTCATACTTCATTATTCCTAATAAAAGGAAATATTCATAACGAGGGAAGTTCCGGGTAATGGAAATTTTTGTCTATTCTTTTAATTGTGTTGAAATACCTAAAAATATTTTTTATTCGGATAACTTAGAGGCATTAGCCGCGCATCTGTAAATTAATTATCTTAATTATCTCATGTTATTCCTATAAGCAGAATCGATAGAAGCATTGCCCATATTTACAGATAAAAAAATAACTAACAGCTGCACTGACAATGTTGTCAGAGTCCAATGACTTAGAACTGTGAAATATAGCCATATACTTGTGTATATTCTTGCCGACGTCTTACTAAGTTATCAGAATAAATTTAGAATTTCGCACTTTTTTTAGAGATAGTGCATTGGTATGCAAAAAACGAATCTCACATATGTATGCGGTTTTTAATTGTTGCGTAAATCTACTTTAAAATGAGGCTTGCAGCATTCGGCAGTATATCTTAGCTGATCCACGACCTTTATAATTATCCTGCGGCGCGTATTAAAATCAGCGGCGCCGCGTCGCAATCTTTTTTCGTCGTCGCCAGTTTCAGAACGCGCGGTTATAAGACTTTGATCTAGGCCCGGATACCCCATATATTTAGGAGAGGATATATGGCGCGAAGGCAATTGTTTCAACGTAAATATTCCTATTCCCTGCGATCTGATTTTAATTTTCGGTGAAGGGAACATTTCCACAATGCGCATGCGCTGTTTTTGAAGGCAATGTTAAAACTAGAAAGTTAGATTATTTGTAAATGTTAATTTTGATTTACACGCTCGTTAAAAATTTGGATGGTATTATGGTCTTCCAAATTTGTATTTTAATTTTAATTGTCAGGATGGCCGTTGGCTTTAATCTCAGACTAAATAAAGAAAGGAAGTTTCAATATCTACCGCTTTATTTTTTTCTTTTTATAAAACTGTCGTTTTCAAAATGTGATTTTACATAAATGATACGGATCAAGATACAATCAGAATTTTGTGTTCAAACCACTAAAAATATCGTCGAAAATATCCCCAATAAAGAACTAAGGTAAGTTTAACACTTGGACAAATTGTATTTCCTCTGATCTTTAGTTATCTTAATATGCAATCATTGGATTGATTAATTTCAATATGTCTAAGAAAAGTTTTACTTTGAAATCTGCATATTTACATAACAAATCTTTATGACATTTTACATGGCTTTAACATATTATGATATTATTTTATTGTAGAAAATTTATCCATTTGAATGGTAGTGTCAACTTTGTACATTTAAAATGTATCATTTGAAATGAAAATGACTGATGTGTAAAATTACTACCAATAGTACTGTTCTTTTCTTAATTCCAAGTGCTTAAAGATGTTGAAAATAAATTGGAGGAAATTTCCACTTTAACCAAACGAAACATTTTTAGCAGTATGTTGAACAAAGGTCGAATAAAAAGTACTTGTTTTCTATTTTTTTAAAGAATATTTTAAAAATTGTTTATTCTTTTCTAATACTTGGTATCACATAAGATTAAACTGATGATGAAAATAAATATTGTGCTAGATAGTAACGTACATTTTAATGTTGTAAATAACAAAGAATAAATCCATTTAACTAGCTAAATGATCACTTTTATATTCAATGCCTGAACTTGTAAAGCATAAAGACCGAGGACTAATGTCCTTTTATGTAAACTTAGCTTGTGTTAGATTCTATCAATATAACCTCACTGGCATACTGGATGATATTAAACAAAACAGACTCCATCACTAAAATCTCTATATATTATCAATAGTTGTTGTAATTGTCAGAATCGAGTAAAAGTTTTTATATTTTTTGGAGACCAAATCCAATGTGATAATCAAATTACACATTTTTGTAAAAGAGCTTTTAATTCGCATTTTATTTTTTGAAACTGGCTGCTGCAGTCTTCATGATATTTTATTTCCGCTAATTTTCACATTCAACAAACAAGTATTTATTGCATGAAGACAGCCAAAAATAGAAAGTTGACCTAAGTTTGGTAAGTAATGAATTGCTTTGATATATAAAAATAGGGACCTTTATTCAGGTCATCAAAGGCACAAGCAACTTAGACATTATAAACTCCCTTATAAAAACTTGCAGGGTATGGGTATACATATGTGGACAATGTTTTTATACACCTCTGTATGCTTATTTGTTTTGGTGTCAGAATCAGGATCAACATGAATGCTCAAAAACAATTATGGCCTATGGAACATACCATATTGATTTTTTGATTCCTATAAAAAGTTTAAATATGTTTTGTGCAATTAATAATTGTTATACATGTAACTTTATTTTTGAATTATTGGCATCTGAATGTCATTTGAAAATTTAAGACCTTATAGAATTTAAACTGATAAACTTAAGAGGATAATAGTTGAATTTAAAAATTTTCCATTTTGTTCAGCTACATTTTTGTATTTTTTATTACTCCTTGTATATGCTATCTCAAGTTTTAATAGTCTAGTAATATTTTTTTGGAAAATAGAACTTTCCATAGGTGAACCTTTTTTTTTGTAAAATTGAAGATACAATTTTTATATGTACAGAAATTAAGTAGACACATTATATATAAATGCTCTAAAACTGTTTACAGTTTTAGAGCATTTTCTTTACATGGCCTATATTCTGTGATGTCAATAGATATAAGCAGAATATAAATTTTGGGTGCCAAATAACAAATAAATGAAATATTAATATTTGAAAGATTTTTACTTTTTTTTTAGTTTGAAGGTTTTGCAGACAAACACAGAAGTGAACAAGACATAAAGCGAACATTAAAAATCTTGTGGGAATACCATAAGTGAGGCTGCCACAGTTCCTCAGTTTATGAGTTATTTTTAAAATGGAGTATATTGGCTAATAATTGTTGTGCATTAAATTTTTGTAAGTGACGGCAATATATCATATCTTATGAGGGACTCTACCTTACAGCAAGTTTTTTAATATTCAATTTAATCAATTCATCAAACGGTTTTTGAAATTTATATTATAATAAAACTTTCTATATATGACATTGCAAAAAATGTTCAAACTAGCATAAATGATAACATCACAAATTGAGTCCAGTAGAATGAAATGTTCAATAAACAACTAAAACAGTAATTATGTGTCCTTTTTTAATATTGAAATGTTTCTATAAAACAGATTTTTGTTCAGAAAGTAATTGGCAAAATGTTAAATAAGCTAAATCTTTAAAATGTAACATTTAATTTTAATTTGATTGACGTAAGTAGAGATCGAGTACAGTATTGATTAACGAAAAAGAGCAACAAAATTAGATAAATAAAAAACTTACGAAACGAAAAAATAAATGTATTTTAATATTATAGAAACGCAAGTACATTGCACTGAAATTTAATCATAGAGGTAATGATAATATGTGATTTAATTTTAATAAAATCTTCCTTAGCAGTTCTTCCCTTTTCTTAAACTCTGTAATATTTCCATTTCTTATTATTGTTACAGTCATTCAGCAGTCGAACAGATAAGTTTTGATTTTTTGCTTCATATTTAAAACTATTTTTTGCTTGTTCGCTCAAACTTTAGTGACATCATTTCCGTTTGGCAAGATCCAGGTCCTAAAGAACAAACTAAAAAAATATAAATACATACATACAAAAAAAAGGTTTTTTTCCACCGATTTGAACGAATCCAACTCGTTGAGAAAACCTGACCAGAGCTCGGGGTAGCTAAATGTTAAATGTATTGGTAAGCTAAAGGCTAGCAGTACTCGGGGAGTAAAACAGAAAAAACGTGTGCAAGAGAGAGAATAATATATTTATTTTATGGGCTAATTATATTTAGGTAACACCATATAATAATAAATATGAAATATTGAGCAAGTAATTTGAAATTAATATTCACCCCCACCCATCTGGTATTTTAATTTTGTTTTTGTTTTTATTAATAATTAAGTAAGGCTAATAAAAAAAAATCATATTTCAACACTAGATTTGAATATCATTTTAAGAGCCACTTTTTGAAAATCTCAATCTACTGTATTCATTATTACTAAAATATACAAGCAATTCTGATTATTGTATTATATTATTTACCTCAGCAGTCTAGTGAAAATCCGAAAATGGACAGTATGAAAATAGTTACTGCTAAGTCAAACACATAATGAATCTAGATAAGCTTACCTTCTTTTTTACAAATCTCATTTAAAAAGGTTAACTACTGATAATTCAGAGTATCCAGAACACAGGAGCTTATTTTAGTTACATTTATGTCCATATCAAACATCTTCAGGGATCTGAACACTGAATGTAACATTCAGTGTTACATTCTCGTGGAGTAAAGATCCCCGAAGATGCCTGGTGCAATCGAAGGCGAAACGTCGCATAGTAATTTCAATTTGACACGTTTTAATCCCAAGAACCATGATTTCTTAAACTTGGCATTTCAATTTTAAAACTATTTCAGAAAAACTGTTAGCTAATATTATTCTTGGCATTAAATCCAAGTCATTCGGTGCAGATAACTTAAATATTACTTTAATTTCTCTGTGCTGTCCTTTTATTATTCCGTACATAACACACATAGTCAACTGTTGAATTTTGAAACCATATTCTCCTAAAAACTGGAAACTCGCACATGTCATTCCATTGGCTAAGGTTAAAAATCCTACAGACTTTGGTCAACTAAGGTCGATCTCTTTGTTACCTACGCTATCTAAAATTTTAGAAAAAGTAATGGAATCTCAAATTTCTTCGTATGTTTCCAGTAATAATATCATCCCTTATAAACAGTCTGGAACCAGTTACAGTTGCGCCACCACCTCATCCGGTATTGTGGATGATATCGTCAGAGCACAAGATATTAACCAGGCAACCATTCTCATCCTGTTAGAAGATACAAAAGCTTTCGACTTGATTCATCATGAAATACTACTCTGGATTCTAAAATATACAGGCTTTAGCCAGACGGCGGTACCATTGTTGGCGTCTTTCCTCTCGGACAGAAGCCGAAGTGTAGTTCTAGAAGGCAAAAAATCTGACTTACTCATTATCACAGCAGGTGTTCTCCAAGAAAGCGTTTTGGGTTCCCTTCTGTTCAGCATTTACACCTTTAATTTCATCAAATCATTTCGTCACTGCAAGTACCACCTCTACGCGGATGATACTCAAATTTACCTATCTTTTAACCCCAATCAAGCTGAATTATTCAAAAATGAAATTAATCGTGACCTTAACTACCTTCTCAGTAAATCTAACGAATATCTTCTTAAAATTAACCGAAGTAAATTTGCAGAATTATTATTTTGTAATGAGACCGACCGTTTACGTCTTGAAACCATCATAAAAATCGAAATCCACACCAACCTTGTTGCTTCTAAAACTCCGTCCAAAAGTCTGGGGCCTAACATAGACAACAAATTAAAATTTAATGATCACATAACTGTATGTCGTCGGAAGGCATTCTCAATATTAAAACGTTTGTACGTTTATCGACATGTACTTAATCAAAAAACTAAGGCCTTGTTGTCCGACACTCTCATTTCGCCACAATTTAATTTTGCAGACAACGATACTTTATAGGCTGAAAATCGGGTACAAAAAGTACAAAATTCATGCATACGTTTTATCTTCGGCATTAGACAAAGACAGAGGGTTTTATATAGGCTGCCAGAGTTGGGCTGGCGTAATGTGCAACATAGGCGTATGCTGCACTCCGCCTGCTTTTTTTAGAGCCCTCCAAATCTCCTGGATAAACTACAATACCGTACAGATGTACATAACTTAAATTTATGGCGACAGTATCTGCTATCAATACCCTCACACAACAAAGAACAGTTTAAAAAAAGTTATCAAAACTTATCAAAGTGCAAATTTAATTAACAAATATAAAATTATAAGTACAATATGGTCAGTAGTATCCTTTAAAAAACTATGTAACATAAATTACTCAGCCAACAACTGTAATAGCAGTGGAACTTACTAAACAAACACCTATAATGCTTATTTTCTTGTAGAAGTAGAAAGGGAATGATCTACTCAGTACATTACCACCTCTCTTTCCCTTTCTGCCTCATGCTTTAGTAGCAAAGCGCTATTATATTTACTTGTACCCGTATTTGTTTATCTTGGTTATGTAGGTTTATATATGTATATGTGTGTGTATATATGTATGTATGTTTTTTTATATATATTTTTGTAAGCAAACTGTATTACTTGTAGAAATACTTTAAGTAAACTTATCTTAAGAAACTTAATAATTTCTTGTTATAATTTATCTGGTTTTAACAGCCCTTTCCCTTTTGAAGGAAGCTGATAAGTTGCCTCTTATTCCAAGATGTCTGTGTATATTCTTTTTTAAGACTTTGTAATTTTTATTGGAATAATAAACGCTCAAAAATTGCCCCATCCTAAACAAAATCCTGTATCCGCGCCGGCCACTTGGATTTGGGCCCCAGAGTAATATATATTCAATGTAATCATTTCATTTTCATTGTTTCATCAACCTTCTTGAGAAGCTATAAAAGTGCTACACGCTACTAACCTCGATCTGTAAAGAAACATATCTACAAAATCCTCTAAAAGTTCATTTGTTTTGAAATTCTCTCAAATCACTACATCTATACAAAAAAAAAGAAAAATTTGAAGAATTTTGGTTCGTTTTAACAGATACGGTTTCACATATTTATTTTATTGAAAAGCTATATTTCTTATAACCTCCGGGAAATCACTAAGAAAAGACAAAATCGCCCCAATATAGATAATTAACGAATATTATAATAGAATTAAATAAAAAAAAAACAATTAGGGGCGAGTTAAACATTTAGACATAAGTGTTGTAGGACTTTGCCTGATCCACTAGGATTTGTTATCAGAATAAACACATGAACATCGCGAATCTGTCAAAAAATTCATAAGTGTGTATTTTTGAATGAAACTCCCTGTATCTTATTTTTTAATTGGAATCCTTACAATCGCCCCATTTTGGGAGCATATACATATTATATATTTAGTTTAACCGTTCATTTACTATTCCACATCCAAGAAAAAAATAGACTTACCTTGAAAACTGGTGATACGTGCAGATAATGATGATTTATTAGCTATCATTGTCAAAACTTACCTTTTGTATCTTTTTATATTACGGGATATTCAACTTAAGAAAAATGACTAATGTCCGCTTTTTCTTTAGAGTTAGAGTATATAGAGGGCACACATATTGTTGAAATCGGAAGATTACGAGGGGTACAATGAACAAATAATGCATGAGGAAGTCTGTAAAGACAATGTTTTTGTCTTATTTGCGCGTGTTTTTTCTCATCCTACAACTTTTACATCTAAGCCTTTTTCTATCTCTAAAAATAAATGTTGAAGGGGAGGGGGAAGTATAAACAGAAACACTGTACATCTTAAACACGTAAGATCAGTTTTATTAGCGATATTTCCACTCAAATTGTACAATGGTATGCAGAGCCTTTGTAACATAAACTATAGGGGCATTTTTTTTATTTTAAAGTTACTTAAAAATGAGACTTGCAGCAATCGGCAGTAAATCTTGACTGCTCTACGTACGACCTTTACCATTTTCCTGCTACGCGTATAAAAACCAGCAGAGCAGCGTTATATTTAGTTATTTTTGCCTTGTTTGCATTCATTTTACGAATCTAGATATATGAGTAATTGCCATAGATTAAACTTATATAAAATTGTATATTTCAGAACAAGAATAAGTAACCGATATAAACCCGGCATGAAAACACATCGAATTTTTCATCTGTGAAAAATTAAAAATAAGGCAGTTTTGGCCACCTCAGTTCTTGAGGAAAAACTTTAGAACTAACTCCATCTGAAGTTGTTTAAAAGAGACGCCGCTTTCTTTTTCTGGAAAGGCAAGACACTAATATTCAATAAACCATTTGCGTTTTAAGTTTTTTCTGCATAATATGTTTTAACACAGGAAATTAATAAAAATAGGTTATATAAACTTAAATATATTATCAGCATTTTTTGGTGAGTGTATAAATGAAACTGCCAATTTTGCTTTTTTTCCCCAACTGGAAATATCAAATGAGTTTAGGTCAATTTAATTTGTGTTCTCAGTAAGGTTTTCTACCATAGGAAATTAATAGATTTTAGGAGCTTAAAAAAAGTATTTTTCTACGACTATTAAATAATAGCTTTATTACAAAAGCGATTTTAGTTAGATAATGTTGTTGATTGCCTATGCTGTGGATAACAGGATAACATAATCATACCTCCTAAGTAACGATTTCATTACTCACGGGCTACAACCAATCACAAAACACCTCAATCGATTAACTGTTTATATTGCCCAATACAGTATCTAATACCGCTGTTAAAACAGTTTATCGCAATTGCCATGAAAAAACACAAGAGCATAATCGGCACGTCAGACGATGCAATAATTTTGCATGCTATTATATTTTATATATAATAAATTGTTTTGACTGTAGTTCTTGGAGAGTTGCCAGAAAGTAAAAATCTTCCTCATTATGGGTACATTATTCGATGCTAAAGGGTACGCTTTCTATTAAAGAAAATATTAGTATTGAAACCTATCATATATTACTTGCATTAGTGCAATAAAATTCTTTACGCAGATTTTTCAAAAAATTTATTTAGCCGCCATTTTGTTCCACCATCTTGAATTCATACCAGAACTTTACCAGTTTACATATTGAGGTAAAAACGTAATGGTTGCACAAAATTTCAAATTATTCAAATAAGTAGTTTTTTCAGGCTAACTTCTTAAATAATTTATTAGGCTGCCATTTTGTTTTACTGTCTTATATTCATACCAAAATGTTACCAATTCATACGTATGTAACACCTGATTTTTGTGCAAAATTTTGGGTTAATCGGATAATTAGTTTTTAGTAATAATTTTTTTAATGTTTAACTAGGCCGCCATCTTGTTCCGGCAAATTTGGTTTTTTACCGAAATATTACCGGGTTATCAGCATATGACCCTTAATTTTTGATTAAATTTTGAAGTCAATATAAATAGTTTTTAAGCTATGCCTCGAACTGTCAGACAGTCGAGCGGACGGAATTGATAAAACGTAGTTTTTTACATCTCGTGTAGATATGTAAAACCTGAGAGAGATATTTTTTCACAATTACAACAATTTTATTTGGCCACTATTTTGTGCCGCTATCTTGAATTACTACCACAATTTTACTGATCTCTATACCACAGTTAGTTATGGCACATAATTTGAAATCAGCCCATTAAGTAGTTTCTTCAGGCTGAATTAAATTGTATTAAGCCGACATTTTGGAAAATAACTAGCGGAGAACTACAAAGACGATTCACGAGTACAGCACCAACCAATTTTTCAATAATACAAGTACAAGCACCGCCACACCTTCTACATATTTACACGAAACAACTAAGAATGAAAATATTAATTTTGATATTAGTACCACACCTACATTAAACTTTACTAATTGTTCAAGTATTACAATTTTAATACCTATAAAAATTAAAAATAAACTATTTCTTTAGTATGTTAGCAAAAATAACACATATATGTCAATATAAATAAATATTTTTAACAAATTTAAGTTTCCTGACCGCTTCTTGAAATAATTAGCACCACCTTCTCTTGCGTTAGTCGGTCAAATTATTTTTAACTTTGTATATTTAGTAACAAAAGTTCATTAACCAAATATGGTTTTGGTAACCTCTTCTGAGTCGCTCATTATATAATATACTAAGACAGCATTTTATGGTGATAATCTAAATGAAATTATCAATTTAACCTCTTTTTTCCCAGCTGGTAACATCGAATAAACATAGTTACATAATGCAGCTTAAAAAAGTTTTAAGATAATCCCAAAATATCATCCTTGCTGTCAACTGTATAATGTTTATAAGTAGATCTTAAAAATAAAATCATCAGTTTTATTTTCCGTATTTCCATCCAAATTGTACATTAATATGCAGAGCTTGTGTAGTCTCACCTATACGGGCGGTTTTTAATTATTGTAAAGCTACTTAAAAATGGGGCTTGCAGTCTGCAATCGGCAGTAAATCTTAGCTGTTCCACGGACGACCTTTATCATTATCCTGCGGCGCGTATCAAAATCAGCAGCGCCGCGTCGCGATCTGTCCTCGTCGTCGCCAGTCTCAGGACGCGCGTCGTGCGACCAAGCTCATCCTACTGCTGCCGCCTGCTGCGATCGATTCCTGGTGATGCGACGAGATCCGCACGCCGAGTGCCGCTAAAAGGCTGCCGATTTGAAAATTTTTGGCGGGAAAATTTTTTTTACGCCGAGATAACTCTTTAGATTTGTAAACATTTTAGATTGATGTGTTGTTGATTGGTATTTTATTACTAGTGTTGTAAATAAAAGTGTGACTAGTACTTACGATTATACTAGTGGAAACAGTTTTGTGTGGATGATTGTTATTCCTCGAATTTTTAACTGATTGGTATGTTGTGGAAAGAGTGATTAAATTAGTTACTAAGGTTGGTACTTATATTTACTTCGTTTTTGTTTATTGCTTATTCATATGCATTAAGTGATATAAAAAATAGAATATCTTATGTTGATCGAAAGCAGAGCTAGCTTAGTGAGTAAATTATCCTTACATGTAGGCATATTATTAATACACCAGTTAAAAAAAACAGTCCCCTGTCCCAAAAAATAATAAAAATATTTATTCTAAGTATCTACATAGATACATAATATTATAACTATAATAGCAGATATGGCGGAATTTAATATTAAATAGAATTATTATTATTATTATTCTAATTAGATTCAAAGTCTAAGTTTGGCTTTCAATCTTTAGACATCATTGTAATAATTATTGTAATATAAATAGAAAGTTATAAATAACGTATTGGAATAATAAACATATATTCGTTTATAAATAGTTTATATGTTTCAACAGCTAAAAAAAGAATTTTGTTGTGTCCCCGCTGAAGTATTTTAATTTCCTAGGAAATGGGCAAAACAAAATTTTATTTTATTTGATAATTTTTGTTCTAATTTACTTCCCGGTAAAAATGTATCTTTCTTTTAGCTTCTACGCTAAATATTTATAATTAGGCACAACATAGAAGGTATGCCTGAAGTTACCATTTCTTGACCTATGCTTAAATATTAGGAAATAAGTAAATTAAATTTAAACAAAAGTATAATCTGGGTGTGCTTAAAAGAAAGTCAGATTGTTTTCAATAAACAAAGCACTAAATCTATAAACTTTGACGTCTAAACTATGTTTTTTTGTTAAAGTGGGATTATCTTACAATAATTCGCAGGATTCAACTCCTTAAATAACATCACTCAATTTAAAAGTCGCAACGTTTTAAAATTTGTAAAATAAATGTCTTTTTTTCTTATCCAAATGGTATCCAACACTAAATTGAGACACGAGGGTTACCCTCAAAGTTAATGATATTATATTCATCTTTGGTAAATAGAACAACTTGAATCTGTTCAGATTTAGTTTTTCCATGGCTTATGAAATTAGCTTAAAATTTTTGGTTTTTTCTTTTACCTATTGAAGACAAATATTATAATGCAGCAAATGAAAGTTTTCTCATATTCTTGCTACTCTTCGATTCGATGGCGATTTAAAGATATTAAGAAAATCTATATCCTGAATAATTGTTTAGAATTAATTCACAAATAATGTTTTCAAAAATTAATCCCCTTCATTTTAACTTTGGCAATCTACGGACGTTTAAACCTTTCACGTGTTACGTATATAGCAATGTTAAGCATACTCACTAGGTTTCCACCATAATACATGAATATCTAAAAAACAGTTGACGATGGGTTGAAAAATCACAATTCTTGTAAGGAGAAAATCCGAAAAATATATACAACTTTTGTGTCCTTTGGCATATAAGATTACTGTAGTGTGGCTTTTATTTTGTACAACTAAATCAGTGTTTTAACTTACCAAATTCTTGTTCCGGTATGCAATATATTTAATAAAATACTGCGCCTTAATTTTTACATTGTTTTCGTCAATTTCCAGCGGAAGTATATATCAGGGTGGAGGGGGGTTCGTCCCCTCTGTTTTTTTAAGTAAGGGGCTGCGCACCCCTATTATATGTACCTAATAAAAAAGGAGAAAATATTCATAATGTCAGACACGAACCCAGAAGAAATTATTACAGTTTGTCAACAAAATATTTATCCATTCAACTAAAAAATTTATATAAGAAATCATGGATCTTGGGATTAGACCGTGTCAAATTGGAATTACTATCCGACGTTTCGCCTTCGATTTCACGAGGCATCTTCATGGATCTTTACTTCACGGGATCTGAACACTGAATGTGCTCGCCGAACCATGACTATGTGTTAACATCGGTGTCCACGTGTGATTTAGACCGAAACATTTCAGTCGATTTTTTAATTTTTCGTTTTTTAAAACTTGCAACCGACGCACGCTAGAACTTTGCATTTTTACATTTGTTCTATGATCAGTATGATGCTGGTGTTCAGCTATAGCAGATCGAATAGTTTGTTTCTTTTTAATACATCATTCATGTTCTTTAAGTCTAGTGCATATTGAGCATCCTGTTTCTCCCACTTAGGCTTCTCTACAGGAGCAAGGAAATTTATGTACTCCTTCTGTTTGAATAGGTACATCTTTCGGGGATCGCAAGCATTGTCCAATCTTCTTATGTGTACTGAAGATTGTACGTATGTTGGATCGCCGAGATATTCGTCCTATTTTCTCTGTAGTGCCATGAATGTAAGGAAGAACAACAATACCTAATGGTGGTTCCTTATCATTCTTCTTTCGCGGAGTTGGATCACTAATATATTTTAAATGGACGCGTAATATCTTCAGTGCAATAGCCATTCCCTCTCAACGCTTTGGTCAGCTTCGATGTTTCCGATGTTAGCGAATCTTGATCTGAAATTGAAATGGCTCTAAATATCAGTGAGTTAATTGATTTATATCGTACTCCGAATATCCAACATCATTCAGGCAAGTCTAAAAAATCACACTCTTGATTAAACGGTAGGTCGCTTGATAAAGTTTAAGGCTTACAACTGAAGGGTGGTGTGCAGACCAAAGGTTGAAAAAGTCGGGATCGTGGTTGGAAGTCCATGTTAAGGGTTGTGTTCTGTCCAGCGTAAAAGAGACGTCAATAGTTAAGAAAATAAATTTGATGGATTCGGTGTTAAAATAATATAGAAAACTTTGGTCAGTATTATTTTAAGAAAAGATATATACGCGTATATTTAATCTGTAATTCTAGCGTTTATAAAACATCTGGACCTCGTGTTTTTTTGATTGTTTTGAATTCCTTAAATGGGAGATGAAATTGATGAAATCTGTTTATACCGGGTGGGTTTAATGTTCAGATTGGAACTGAACAAAAGAAGGCGTGTTTAATTATGGTTTGACGTAGACGATATTACAGCAGCACTGATTAATTGACAGATCACTTATAATAAACATTTACATTTTCAATAAAACTAACCAGATATTTTCCGTCTTTGCCGGCTCTTTAATTTGTCAAAAAAACTATTCTTGCCAATTGATGATTAATGCCATTGTATGTTATATTCCTTACAGACGAAAGGCGTAAAACACTTTATTAAGCACAAGTTTTTTATGTCACGGTTCTAGTATTTAAACACAAGCTACGTGAGTTAAGTCTTCGAATCGACAGTGCCCTGAAACCTTTTATAAAAGTTTTATGTGCTTGTCTCTTTTACATATAAAAAAAGGAACATATGCTTTATAAAAATGTATGAAAGAAAAACTTGTTATACTGAAAACCGTTTATACGAAACTGTTAAAAAAAACGTTAAAATCGCGTGTCTAATCGATGTTGAATTGAGCTGTCAGAGTAGGTGGCTATAAAATGTAACAAGCATTGTTCCAGTCCCACTAATAGATAAACAAACGCGTTTGGTAATAGCAATTTTATAAACTGCACATGATGTTCATGATAGGCTTTAGTAAAGCTGTATAAACACTAAATAACAAATAGATGAACTCTCTTATACATTATATATATATATATATATATATATATATATATATATATATATATATATATATATATATATATATATATATATATATATATATATATATATATATATATATATATATATATATATATATATATATATATATAGAGTAAGAATTAAAGTAGAGATCACAATTCATTTATAAATCACGTTAGGGGTCTGCGCTAACATGATTCCCATATTTTTCACATTCTATCGACCAATGTGTACGGTAAAACAAGAAGTGGAGATGGCCCAATAATCGTGAAAAAATTATCGTTCCGGGTTTTTACAGATTCTCATGTTTTTCCATTACTGTCGGTTGGTCAATCTGTTCCGGTATAGCTAAAAAATCCACTTACTCGATTATCTTTAATTTTATTTAATTTTTCATAAAAATTACGTCTGATATAAAAAAAAAACTGGTAAAATATTGGTATGAATTCAATATGGCGAAATAAAATGACGACCTGTTAAAATATTTGATGTACGAAAATGAAGAAATGGGCCATGTTTCATTACCGTTGACAAAAAGAAGGATTCTTACCTATTCCTTAATGAGGCTAATAGGTATTTTTACAAATTTCAAAGAAATAATCGTTCTCTACTTCACTATCTAAAATCAAACCATTAAGTTAGGTAAGTTTAAAAGGAAATTACTTATTTATATATTATTAAACTTTAGTTTTTAGTTATGTTTGCTTTATATCACTATCATTTTGTAATGATAGTGTCAAAAATGTCATCTTAAACCTGTAACTGTCAAGTTAGACCTTGTCTAAAGTTAAACCTCTTTAGTGAAATCCATAATGGCGGAGCCAATACGGCCGACAAATTTTGTTACTTGTGTAGCTAAAACTGAAAACCAGTACCTAGGAAAATTTAAAAGTGTCAACATTTAAAAATTCAAAATAGCGCTGTCAAAATTACAAATGCTAACAGATCGGACGGATGATTTTAACATTTGTGGGGACTATTTAAGAATGCACAACCAAAATCAAAATGGTGGCGCCAATATGGCGAACGAATTTTGTCATTTGTACAGATTCGGCTCTATCAGTATCTAGAAGTATTTAAGAATAAAAGTTATGAAATTTTAGTCAATATTTGAGAATTAAAAATTGCAGCACCATCATAGCAGACTAATTTTAAAATTTTTGCAGATTTGATTAAATCGGTATTTAAGGGTATTTAAGACTGCACATCATGAATTTTTGTCAACATTTTAAAAATTCAGGATTGTAATGCCAACATGGCGGCGGAATTTTAACTTTTGTGTAGATTTGGCTGAAAGAAAGTAGGCATCTGGAGGTATTTGAAAATACATATCATACATTTTTAGTAAATATTTAAAAAATGAGAGTAGGAATGCCTAGAATGCAACCGAATTTTAATATTTATACAGATTTGATTAAAAATCGATATTAAGTGAGCAATTCATACATTTTTAGTAATAAATATTTAAACTGGAGATGTCATCAATCAATCAATCAATCATTCCGATAAGTACTTTTTTCAAATATTTTTAAACATTTAATTAAGCCACCGTTTTGTTCCCCCATTTTGAATTTGACTCAACATTTTTACCAGTTCATCTCTATATAATATTTGATTTTTGAGCAAAATTTGAACATAATCGCCATTTTACATTGTAGTAAAACTTATCAGTTGATGGTCATGTCACATCTAATTTTTCTGCAAAATTTGGATAAAATGGATAAGCAGTTTTTTAGTAATAACTTTTTAACATTTCAATAGGCCGCCATTTTGTTCTGTCATATTGGATTTTTACCAAAATGATACTACGTCATCATCATATGACTTTTAATTTTTAATCAAAACTTGAAGAAAATAGGACAAGCAGTTTATGAGCTTTGTCGCGTACAGACATACAGACTAACTGACGGAATTGCAAAAATTGTTTTTTGCAACTAGAATACTTTCCCGTTGCGAGGAAAGTAAGAAAAAGCGAGCGCTATAAGATAAAAATAGAATAGCCAATTGTCATATTGTTATTCCATTTAATAGCTAAATTTAAAAAATAAAAGATGTTTTTTAATTTTCAATATCCTAAATCCTAAATTCTAACCAGTTTAGAACATGTTTACGAACACATTTTTTTACTTTTAATTACCCAAAGAATCACCATTTAAATTCCTTTACCTCACTCACAAAAAATTGGCCCAACTCAAATGAAAATTAAAAAAAGGTCTGAAATCATCCCAAACTTTATTATTTGCCCAGATTTAATCCAAAATCTAGTGAATTTCGAAATCGCAGTACGTTTTTTTGAGTGTGAGACGCCCTTTGACTATTTTAATTTTCTGGTAGGAAAAACTATTGTAATTGTCAAAATAATTACCTCAGAGTTTTTCTTGTATCATTATGCTTCTGAGGATTCTCACAGGACCCCGGACGAAAGAAACGTTCTATTGTACTGAACCGGATTGGTCAATATTTCATGTAACCCAAAATTAGTGATAAAGCTATCTTCCATTAGACATAACAAGTTTCCTGGAAAGGAAATCTAGCTGTTTACTTAATGATTAAAAGACAATTCTAAACTTAAACGGCCATTTTTTTACAAACTCACATTGCGGCACCATAGTTAGGTCAACTAAAGCTCCTAGTTTCGCAATGTTCAAGATAAAGTAAATAAAACTTATTTATTAAATACATAAAAAATCAATGTTCTTCTAATGTCACTGCACTTTTAAAACGCTGCTTCTTGAAGTAAGGCAACATATACTTAGTATACTTAGAAGATTTGAACCGTATTAACAATTACAAAATAATACATTAAGACACATGCAGTAGTGAAGCTAAGAAAAGCTTGGTATTTTTTTTCAGCAAATTAATTTCTTTAATGTTCGTTAAGTTTATTGTAGTTCCACGACCCGCTATTGGTTTTTAAGCTACGCCGGTCACGTGACCCTGTAACAATATTTACTGTAGCCTATTATACTTTTTTACTATGAGGATCCCTTGTCAATGAAAGAGGGATGGTCTAATACGATAGTGGGATGGTCTAATACGTGGAGTTGTCGTTCGGGGTTCCATATCTAACTAAAACTCTGGTATTACTGGTGTACTATGATCTAAGGCTTTGGGTATTTTAACTTGTATTTTACTATTTTGCAATAAAAAGTCCTGCTTAGAAACTAATACTGGAAAAACTTTACTATTTTTTGTATGAAAATTTTATTGCATAATGTTTAAACATATTCACCGTAATATAAATTGGTATAAACATTAAAGTTCCTGGCTAGGCTTGGCATCGTCGTACGATCGACCTTATACTGTGGCAGTGGCTCAATATGTAAATAATGAACTCTATTTTTATTCTTACTCTAAGTATATATATATATATATATATATATATATATATATATATATATATATATATTTATTTTTTTTTTGAGAAGGTACAATTTCTTAAATTGGGTAAAGAATTTTAAAGAAGGAAATTGAAATAATTTAATATATTAATTGCTCTGCGCTCTAAATAAGATCTCTGATTATATTTCGCAAATTTTTTTGCTTGACAAATTAAAGCGTAACACATCTACCAGCTTAAGACTAATACATAAGACATTGAGAGGTAACATTTAAATACAAAAATATAATTTCTGGTAAGATCATTAATCAAAACTATATAAATTTTAAACGGAATTCGCAACAGCAAAATTTAATCACAACGTCTAATATTTTTAGAAATATTTATAATCAACAGCAAAAGTTATGGTACGAGCGTGGATTGAACCCGCACCTCTGAATCCATCGCTCTAACCAACTGCGCTATCGTACCACTGATAAGGCATCCCTTAGGACTTGTACATATTCAAACCCACCACTATCATAACCATTGTTGATTCTGCGAAATATTCTAACCTTATGGCGCGGCGTTCTTGACTGGACGTCAAATCTGACATCGCTCTTAGGTACCGTCCATATTAGTAATTTTATAGTTTTACGTTATGCCCGTATAAGCCAAGTTCTGAATAGAACTATTTTATCAGTTTATTTTATCAGTTTATTTTTAAACTGTGACATAGAATAGTTAAAATTTTTGTCAAGATCAACAATGGTTATGATAGTGGTGGGATTGAATATGTACAAGTTCTAACAGATTGCTTATCAGCGGTACGATAGCGCAATTGCTTAGAGCGATGGACTAGTGATCCAGAGGTGCGGGTTCGATCCCCGCTCGTACCATAACTTTTGCTGTTGATTATAAGTATTTCTAAAAGTATGTTTGACAGTTTAAAAATAAACTGATAAAATACTTCTATTCAACATCTAATATGTCGTGATAATTACATTAAGAATAAAAAAAATGAAGGCTTATTTATTGCACGATATACCTACTATTCAAAATTGTACTATTTTAAGAAATATTAGTTTACTATTTAGAGAAACAGCTTTGCATTGTTGCCCCAGGATTTTTTTTTCAATAAAATAGTCAACATAAACTAAAATTATTATAACATTAGGCAATATATCGGTATCACAGTAAAGAATAAAATTACCGGCTTTATAAAGTCATAACAGGCGTATAAATCGTTATGCAGATAAAGTTAAAAAAAGCAATTACAGCAGTTAGAGATGCAATAAAATGTTATTCGATAATGGTCCGATTCACATTGAATACATGGAGTTCATTTTATATTACGTTGTTTAACAGAACCATGAAAAACTAAATAAAAAATCCTTTATATAATCGTTGTTTGAAATAATAAAACAAACGTGAGAATATTAATTGTCCATTTAATTTTAAGCATTCTTAATGAAAATGAAGCTTAACTTGTTAGTAATTGTTATGGCAATATGGGTAGTCATAATTAAAATATCATAAAAAGTGCTTTGAAAACATTTAACTTTTCAGTTTTATAGCGAATTATTCTAAGACTCATTTAACTAACTTTGTTGCACTAAGCCTAAACAAAAATAGCCTGGGAAGTATCGTCACTGTTATTTTGCCAAAAATTCTCAAGCATAAACTATTTTTTTGCGGTATTAGCAGTCGCTTTTTGGTCGGGAGGATTGCGAAAAAGTAAAAAAATTATATGGCCTATACACATAGGAATACGTTTCGCGAACTTGGATCGTGAAGTTGAATTGACGCAACAAGTTCATTTAATTTCCACTACATACAGAAATATATAATGTTAGCGAACCTGGAGTATCGACGGATGCAGCATCGGCAGGCGTCACCCCACTGTCGTTTATTAATATGAGTGCATTAAAAGTGGCTGCTGCCCTAATGAGTTGGGATTTAAAAAAAAAAGAGAAACGGAGTTTTTGGACAAAGAACTGGCTGCAAGAAGAGGAACGTATCATTATATAAATTTTCAGACACGCTTAAACACACTAGTTATAAAGATATGCAAGTTGTTTTTTTAGAATGACGAACGTAGCGTTTAATAATTTGTTGACATTTAGCCCAGTCATGAGAGACAGTTTTAGAGGCTGTCACAGGAATAATATAATTGTGTACTTTTTTTTTCAGTAATAGTACCTTTCGAGAGGCTGTTTAGCACTGTACAGAGTTCTCATACGTAGTATCTTCCAAATGATCACAGATAGAACAAAATTGTTTGAATAAAAAATATTGTACAGATTATTACCTAAAAAAGGTATTTATGTTTTTTTCTGCAGTTTTTGAAAAAATTGAGTTAAGTTTTTTTGTAACGCTATGTGAACATATATACAGATATATGATCACTACTTTCAAACGCATATTCAATTATAAATAACAAATAATTTTTACTCAAGTAATTGCAAAATTTGTCCTCGCGCTTGTTAATAAATTCAAGAGAAAATTCTCGGTCCGAGAAGAGATTAATTATAAATTTAAACTAATTTGTCTCGAAAATTATTACATTTCCGAAACAAATTATTATAACTTTTTTTATACGTAATGATCCGCCCACATTTTTTAATAAAACAATTTGGTTCTATCTGTAATATTTTGGAAAATATTGGACAAAAACCGCTTTTTTGTCCATTTTTTGTGAACCAGACGGTCTACGTGTGATCACCATGTACATTCCTAAACAGCCCCGTAAGAAATGTTACTTGCAAAGAAAAATAGTGCACTTTTGTATTTGTTACTTCTGAGATCAAACGAACCGAACTCACATGTATTTTTAACGAACATATGCGCACTTGGTTTGCCGGAAACTGTTCTCGAATCAAGATATCCATTTCTGGAAAACAGTTTTCGTTTTAGAATATGAAAAATAAGGTATTTGCCGTGAATATTGTCCTGTTTACTGTACACAGGCCAACTTCGTCCGTGAACCTATAGCTTTTGAACTAAGTTCGCCAACCGTGTTCCTATGAGTATAGACCGCTTTAGTGATATTTTTGCTCTTGCGCAAAACTTAAATTTTTGCAGTTCTGTTGACATACGAAAGCTTTCATGGCTGGAATCAATTAAGAAAAATTACTTTTTTTTAGGAATTACTTTCCTAAGTTCAGGGATCTTCACTGCATAAGAACAAAATACTAAATGAGCTCGATTCTAGTGTGCAGAGTTCAGATATTTATCGACGCGTGATCCACTGTGATGATTGGTTTCCATGTATGATATAGCATGTAGCCCGCGTTTCTATTGAAATTGTCAGGGTGCTTGATAATTTCAATAGATTCTCTAATTTTTATGATAACCCGAAACTGATGCAAGAACCTTGGTATCTTTTACATTAATTATGTGTCCTATTGAGCTCTGGTGTTCAGTGACAGCGGATTGGACAATTTGTTTTTTATTTGTACATCTTTCATGTTTATTAAATCTACTAGACAGAGACCGTCCAGTTTCACCTACCGGGTCAACGAATATATTAGACAGGCCATAACTTTTAAAGTATTTGATGTATTAAAACGAAATTTCTTATAGGTAAATGGTACATAAAGAGGAGAGTTTTCGCATATTTTTCACTTTCCAGTCACCTCCCTGTTTCACTGGAAATGACTCCTGTTTCAATTTTTTAAAAGGAATACTCTGTTTAAAATTGCATCTAGGTAGCCATAATCGGACGCAAGTTAATCTAAGGACCTGAATTGATGACAGAATAATACAATTGCTAAGTTTTAGTGATTATTCTAGATAGCTAGGAACGAGACAAGTTGATGAAATTAAATTTTGTATCTAACTACTTTTTTTTTAAATGGCGACCCTTTTTAGACAAGCACTTTTTGAAAAGAGGATGTTTCTGCGAATCTAAGGGCACTAACTTTTTTGCGATTGGAATAAAAATAAGCTCAAAAATTAAATATTACTAAGAAAAATACTCGATAATTAATTATTTACTTTTATCAAGTGTGCCATGGATATCCATACTGGATATTAAGTAGAATTTTTAATTATGACAGTTGGTTGATCAAGATTACTTATGTTGGATCTATCTATGCGTCATGGCATATAAAGTCTGCCCAGCCTATCTCTGTTGATGAAAACAATGGACGCCTATGCGCCTAACGCTCGGAACAGCATTTTTTATATAGTTTTCTGCTGCCCCTCTTCAGATATCGTCAACAAATTTAAGCGTGCAAATCTGTATCTTTGGCTAACAAATAATTCAGAGTATTAAACAAAAATATAACTTCAACTAACTTCAATACAGCTGTAAAATGTAGAAGCACAATATTCGAGTTCACTGGAGTTGTTCAAAGTGCATTCCTCACATTGTTCACAACACATTTCCGCTCGTTCAATTGCTTCTCTCACCACGTTGTGCCGCATTTAAGGGGTAATACTCCTAAATACACGTACAATCCTTTCTTCTAGGATTTCAAGAGTGGCTGGGGCTGTTCTTCACCATATCCCCAAGTAAAGAAATCGAGAACAGTGAGATGCGGTGAACGGGCGGGCCACCGTATTGGGCCATTGGTTGCAATAACTTTATTATTAAAATGTTCAATTAAATAACTAAGAACTCTGATATTATGAGGCGGTGATATATCTTGCTGGAAGTAAATTCGGTGTAAAACTTCTAAGGCTATGGTCAGAGTGGCACCGTTTTCGGCCGAAATATTTTTCGGGCGTATACGGCCGAATTCATCGATATCTTTTAATCTCATTGTATTGTATTATCGTGGTTATAGTACAGCCGATGAGTTCGGCTGAATACATCCGACGTCGGACCGATTCAAATGTATTTGTTTTTTTCGGCCGAGTTTGAAGACTTTATACTAGTGATTTGCTTTATTTATTGTACGATATTTTGGAAAAGCAGTTTAAAATGGTGGACTGCGAGAAATTAATAAGCTTAGTATTTGAAAGAAAGAGTTTGTGGGACATTAGAAGTAAATATTACCATAACATAGATATTGCTAGGAAACTATGGAATGAAATTGCTGTAGAAATGGAAACTACAAGTAAGTATTTTTATAGAAAGTATACTTTATTACCAAACAAACTAATGCTGTTGAAAATTAGCGCTAAGGTTATTAAAATAATGTTTAAATGTTTTACGTATTTCATACGCTCTTCTCGTGGATCAAATGAAATTTCTTGTTCCTCTGTTACCATTGGGGATAGCATTATTAATAGCAACATTTATTTCTGACAAAATTGACTCATGTATGCCTTCTTTATCGATTATAATATTATGCAATAAACAAACACATTTCACAACAGTATCAACGTTATTTGGATGAAGTTGTAGCTCGGTTTTTAAGCATCGCCATTTGCTTACCAAAATTCCAAAGGCACATTCAACAGTGCGCCTTGCTCTGCTGAGACGATAATTAAATATTTCTTTTTCGTTGTCAACATTGTTGATATTGTCAGTAGGGTACGGTCTCATCAAATATTCTTTCAGCGGATATCCTTGGTCTCCCAACAAAACAAATGGTGCACTAATATGTGTATCATTTAGTTCCTTATTCGGTGGTAAATTAAATGAATTTGTTTCCAAACGGTGATATATGTTGGTTCCATAAGCCCGTATATCTACAGTAATGAATTTATAATTGACATCAGCGATTCCCTGAAGATGAATTGAAAAATATTTCTTATAATTATAGAACAGTGATCCAGATTTTGGACGATATTTTATTCGTATGTGTTTGCCATCTATACACCCAACATAGTTTGGAAAATTCTATAAATGTTCAAAAAAGTTTGCAATTCTGTAGAAATCATCAGTTTTGGGTTCGGGAATATGTTATTGACAAAAGACTTTCCAAATAGTTTCGCACGTTTCATAAACAATAACTGCTATTGTATTATGTATCATTCTAAAAGAAAATGCTAGTGATCTGAACCCAATTCCCGTTGAAAGAAATCTGAAAAAAAAATTGAATAGGATGCTAATTTAAACAGCACACATGTACTGTTTTTTGTTATGGCCACTAATTATTTTTATTTTTAATTTCAGGCGACGTAGTGAAAAATAAATGGCACAATCTAAGAGATACGTATCGTCGGGAATATATGAAATCGTCGTTACCAACAGGCTCTGGTTTTGACTTTACTTCAAAATGGAAATTTTTTGAACTTTTGAAATTTCTTAATGATACATTTGCCTCAAGGTCTCTGATTGGGAACATTTCGGAAACCAACTCGATGGAATATACACAGTCTTCCAGACACTCCAACAATGTACAGTGTGATTCAGAATCAGATGCAGATCTAGAATCTGCCATCACTTCTGAAGTACGCTCAGAATCTTACAAAACCAAACAGGACATTCCAGGGAGTTTACAAAGATCTTCAATACACAAAAGTCATGCCAGTTCAACGTTTGCAGCTCCAAAGAGAACAAGGCCAAAAAAAGAATCCAATTTCTGATCTGTTGGAAATTGAAAAAACAAAAATTGCTCATTTGGAGGGAATCAGTTGTCAGCAGAAGAGACACATAGATGAAGATGAAGACTACTTTTTTCTAATGAGCTTGCTACCACATTTACGAGCCATACCAGAGGAACGTAAATTATATACCCATATTAAATTACAGCAGGTTATAATTGAGGAAAACCAGCAGAGAGGACCAACTTCTTCAGTTTCGACATGCAGTACCCCAGTGCCAAGTCCTTCAGCTGCAACGAACTGGAGTTTTATTGAACACCGTAATTCCGATGAAACACATTTGTCACCATCGACATCATTGACAGGTTACCAACAGCAGCGATATCATGAACTACAATCATCAAATAACACTATGACCACTGAACTTAATGAATTTGTACATTTCCGGCAGTAGAATCAGTGATTTTGACATTTTGTTTTCTACTTTTTCTATTCTGGTAAAGAATAAACAACTTTCATTACGTTTACCTATTTATACGTATGCATATCTCCCAAGTGCAGGTTGACAAATATAGCTTGATACGTGAAATCTTTATCTGTTTTCGGCCATATCAGATCTCTATATCTGTTTTTCGTTCAACATCAGGGATCAAGCTAGATTTGTCGACCTGTACGTCTTTATCAAAAACAGGTCTAATTTCAATTCCCAATAAACGACTGTTACATGGTATTTTTACAGTGCTCCAATCTATCTGCACGAGCTATACAGTTTTTAAATAAGTTATATATACTTTATATAGGTAAATCAAGTGAATTAGTGGTCAAAAAATTATACTAAAAATCGTGATGTGCCATTTGCAATTCTAAATATCTAGGAAATGACTATAATACTATAATACTACTAAAGTATAAGTTAAATCTGAACCTACCTGAGTGTCACAACAAGTCTTTCCTCTGGAGATATGCACTCACGAAAATTCAATATTAATTCGAATGCCGTTCAATATGTAGTAGAATGTTTCTTTGGACATTCTCATATATTCGAAAAACTTTCCTGGCTGTTCCAGCAAATGAGGAAAAAGAGTATAATATTCAACGAGTCTTTTCCTGCAGCGATAAATATCGTTTATATAATATTTTTTTATTCTTTTAAATAATAACACTTTCAATGCAGTACTAGTCTCTACCGTTAATAACAATTGGCAGTCCATTATTCACATGTATGTATATATACAACTATAAAATTATAAATATGTACATTTGACTGAATATAGAAAACAAACCACCACATATTTCCGAATTTCGGGGCTACTCTGACCATAGCCAACGGCCGATCGTGTTTGCCGTATGCGCCCGAAAAATAATTCGGCCGAAAACGGTGCCACTCTGACCATAGCCTGAAGGTAGATCATTAAGATGTTGCCCAATTTCATTTTGGAGAAAGGCTAATTACCTAACACCTGTTAATTGGCCTTGAAATAAAATTGGCCAAATTATTTTGTTACCAACAACACCAGCCCAGACATTGACACCAAACCTTTCTTGAAATTTTCTTACTTTCATTTCATATTGATTTTGTTGGGCCCAATAACGAGTGTTTTGCTCGTTAAACATACCATTATTAGTAAATCTGGATTCGTCAGAAAATAAGATAAAGTTGATAAAATTTGGATAAATTCTACAATTTTGGAGCAACCAATCACAAAGCAATACCCGTCTATCGCCATCGTCAATATAAAAATGTTGATGTAACTGATACTTAAAAGCTCGATATCCGTATTTCTTTAGTATTTTTCTAGCTGATTCATGACTTAAACCCAGTTCGTGATTAATTTTTCTTAAAGAAACAGTTTTATCAACTTCAACCATAGCAAAAACATTAATCTCCATTTCTTCATTTATAATAAATTTGCCTCCCGCCACTTGATTTCCTTGTTGATGCCTAAAACGATTCTCAAGGATTAATTATTGTAAAAGATACCAAGGTTCTTGGATTAGTCTCGGGTTATTACAAACGAACAATTATAGAATCTATTAAAACATCAAGCATTCTGAAAATGTTAATAGGCTATGTACTACATCATGCGTGGGAACCAATCATCACAGTGAGTTGCGCGTCGGTGGGCATGCAATGCCCGAAGATGTCTAATGTAATTTCAGGCGAAACGTCGGAAAGTAATTCCAATTTGACACGCTCTAAACTCAAGAACCATGTTTTCTCAAACTGAAAGATTAATTGTTTATATTGCTGTCACCTAGATATGAATAAGTATGAAAAAGAATTTCAACGTTAGAAATGCGCAAGGCTATTAAATTATTTTAAAAAATACAGAAATAAAATTTGCTGCCGTCTGTCAATATAGCAACGACCGAGGATACCGCGTTGGGTGCGTGGACAGCTTCACACATAAAAATACGCACACGTCACGGCTACGACTCTTATTAATTAAATATAAATAACACTCAGGTCAGGTTTTTTTTGTTTTAATAACAAATGTTATAAAACGCTAGGAAAATATTTAATTTTATTTCACAAAAGCCTTGTTTGTTGCAGAAAAAACGCTTGTTTAAATTACGTAATTCCGTATTTTAATTATTAGCAAATTTTTCGTGCGCGATACATTTTTTTACTTATATGCGCATTTACAACGACCGACTTTGTGCAAATACAACACTGGGATTATTTTCTATAACATGTTTGTATCGGTCCCGACGATTAAGCAATTGCTATTTGTTAGGCGGTAAACGATTTTGCCAATATGATTTCCAAGAAAAAACGAACGAAAGAAAGGTAAGGTAATCTTGTGCAAATACACGGTGTCCCAGCCGAGAGTGACACATTTGAAATGCCTGTAACTTTTAAACCAGGCCTGCTAGCTATTCATGGTTGGCACCATTCCACTTCTTTTTGTCCAAAGTTGCAGTTTGTCGCAATTTTTTTTGACACTCATAAGGAGCGAGAGAAAAAATGCCGTTTTTCAAAATCGAAATTCTTATCTATTTTTAATGGAACACCCTGTACATCACAACGTCAAAAAAAAAGAGTCATGTTTAAGGTATCCGTATACCAATATACAGCGGACTTGAAACTGATAATTTTAGCAGTAAAAAATTAAAACAAAAGTCTTGGTATTTTTATAAACTAATTTCTTTATTAGAATTTACAAAGCGATTTGTTTGTAATTAAAATATCCACTAACTGGAGGAGAAACCACAATATGGTTACGTAATTAAAATCCGGTTTAAGGAAATTTAAAATCAAAACATTCCACAGGTGACTATAAAATTTTAATGTCACTGTCACTGAATAATTTCGAACAGCATTCGTTTTAGGAAATGATTTACGATCTAATTGAAAAAGCTTACACGGTACTGTTTTATAACGAATCAAAATCAATAATAGAAGGAGATTTAGAAATACGTTTCAAAATCAACACCATCCAAAAAAACTCTTAAAAAATGTTTGCAGAAGTTTTCAGAATAGGGCTGTTTGGAGATAAAAAGGTCGAAAAGGAATATATTTGATCTAGCTTTTCTAAATTGACTTTTAGCTATTTATGGAGTAATAACAAATAATAACATAGAATATCATTAAGAAAAATTCAAAATATGACAGGCATATCCAAAACTGAGTGCCAAAGATGTCTGAAAATTTGAAAATTAATTCCGTATAAAATTCAGACTTTTCACAACTACATCAGCTGGACTACGAAAAAAAGGCTACTTACATGCGAAATATAAATTTTTCTTGTATCCTCAACTTAGACAGGAAGGGATTATTGACGAAGTTTATTTTC
This sequence comes from Kuschelorhynchus macadamiae, assembly GCA_030620095.1. Taxonomy (NCBI): domain Eukaryota; kingdom Metazoa; phylum Arthropoda; class Insecta; order Coleoptera; family Curculionidae; genus Kuschelorhynchus; species Kuschelorhynchus macadamiae. The sequence continues at coordinate 960,027 of JAUTXW010001856.1, forward strand.
AACAAGACGGAGTCCCTCACCACTACTCTCTCGTAGCAAGGGAGTCTATGGATATAACTTTTGGAGCAAGGTGGATAGGGAGGGCTGGCCCTAATGACTGTGCACCCTATTTCCCAGGCAAATATCGAAGATAAGATAAGAAAAATGGAATACTCGTAACGTAATTTAAGCAATACCCCAGGACATGTTACAAAACTCCTTCGATAACTTGGCGTTTCGATTTCAAAACTTTCAGCATTTGTTTTAAGTTTTTATTTGTTTATCAAACATGCAGCTAACAAAAATAAAATTTAGATGTTGAAAAACGGCCTTTTTTTATTTTCTTTGCAAAAGGAACACGCCTGGTATAAAAGAGGTCGGCTGGGACACCCTGTATAGTAATTATAAAAATGAATAAAACGAAAATAAAATTTTAGGTAAATTCTAATAAAAAATTTTTTTGTTTTCATTTTTTACTGCTAAAATGATCATTTTCAAGTTCGCTGAATATTGGTATACGGATACCTTAGACACAACTCTTTTTTTTTGACGTTGTGATGTACAGGGTTTTCCATTAAAACTAGTTAAGAACTTCTCTCGCTCTGTATGAGTGTCAAAATAGCGACCAACTACAAAAAACTTTGGACCAAAAGAAGTAGAATGCGTTGGCATTAAATCTTCCGCTTTTCTGCATAATAAACCAAATAACTTCTTTTCGGAGCATTAAAAGTTATTTTTGTCTAACATAATTTAAAAACGATATTATAATTTATCTGCTAAAGACCTTGGCCAACAAAATGATATATTGACGACAAATTTACATTTTACATTATTGCCAAAAACTCGTTTTTTGAGTTGCATCCTAAACTATATGCAAAAATATAAAATGATTTTTAAAATTTCAGCAATAATATTTGTACAAAATGACACTAAATAACGAAATTTAATTATTTATCGTTTAATTACAGAGCAAAGCATTGCGAAAAACACTAAGAAATATCAAGTAACTGAAATTGTAGTTAAAGCCTACCAAATCAAATAATTCAAGTGCTTCGTTTTTATTTTAAATATTTGAAGTAGAAAAATGATTGAAGTACTAAAATTTATTTGAGGTACCAATAATATGGCAAAATAAAATAAATACATCTAAGATTGATGTATAAATAATTTGTTTTGTGAAGAATTCTGAACCCAGGGAAAAGCAATTGGCAAAATGTCAGATAGCTGCTTGTTGTTTTTAAAAACAAGGATAATAATAACTGACTCTAACAGTTTTGTGATTTTTTCTGCAACAGTTCTATACTGGGTACGTCGAGACACTTATTTTAGAGTTTACCCTTGATATTTTTCATGCACTATGTGAAATGATTTTTTTTGACATTTTCGAAAAGAAAATTATTTAAAAAAATTAATTTCACAAAATAGGAAAAGAGAAAATTATATATAGGGGTAGGGGAGCAAAAATGATTTCCAGCACAGGTATAATAATTCGGAGTATCCGAGATTAGCCTGTGCAAATATGGTACCGGATCAGCAATTTTTCTACTAATGCTGGGAATTTTTAGTTTGAAAAAGTTAGGCACAAAATGGATTAAACTAAAATTGATATTGTTGCTCCCGAGGTTGCACCTAAAAATTCTTAAAGTAATTTTAAAAAAATTGCTAATAGGTTTTTAATTCAGTTTATTTCAATTGAATTAGAAACTTAATAAAACTGAAAAGGGATTATATAATTAAAAATGCAGTTTTGTTGTGCCTTGGTGTGTTGACGTGAAAATTAAATTTTGTTCTTTCTACATTTTAAATGTACAATAAGAAGTAATTGATTTTTAAACTGAAGATTATTTGAAATGTTTTTACAGTATTTTAAATATTTTTTTAGTATTTGAAGTACTTTTGATAGTACTTCGAACAATTTTCGGAAAAATTATGTGCCAGATAAAATACCTTTTAGCGAGTGACTAAATTTGAAGTAAAATTACCTCGAAACAAAAAGTACGCAAAGTACAGTATACCAACAAGTCTTCTTCTTCTTCTTAAACAATACATTGTTTAAGAAATCTTATTAAAGCATTGAGAGCTCTGCTTCTTTATTTTTCTTGTGAATATTTAAAATTAAACCTAATTATTTTAAAATTTTGGTGGGACCTACATTAGCACTAGTCTCACTAGTTAGTAAAGCTGTCTTACTAGTTAATAAAGCGAGTAAAAGTACCTTAAGACCTATAACAAAATTAACTGTGTAAGCAACCGTGTAAAACCCATTGGAGTTAATAGTTATAATACAAAATGAGGATTAAGTATTAAAGCAGTGATAAAACACCTTAGGAGCAGTCTTTTCTAAGCGGCTTGATAAATTTTGAGAACAGTGTTATCTGTTTTGCCCGTCTTTTGAATAATCAAATACATACATGAACACAATTTAGTGCCTTGGATAATGTATTTCAACTAGTAGTTTGGAATAATTCAACATCTATTCAAATTTCGGTTTTGCAGATTTAACAGAACGAAGTTACATAGCGACTGGTTCTTTGCGCGAATATTGCTTTTCTTACAGACTTTTTAATAAATAAACTACTGGTTGCCGCATTTCCATATTCTTTTGCTTTAAGAACGTCCGTGAAATATAAGAAAAATTAAAAGACATATTTGGTGAGATTTCAAATATCAGAATGGGGTCAATCTATTACATAATGTATAGTAAGAATTTAGTTCTTCCGTATAATATTTTACGACCAAAAACCGCACAGAAATTGATAATTCTGTTCTATATATAATATATATATATATATATATATATATATATATATATATATATATATATATATATATATATATATATATATATATATATATATATATATATATATATATATATATATATATATATATATATATATATATATATATATATATATATATATATATATATATATATATATATATATATATATATATATATATATATATATATATATATATATATATATATATATATATATATATATATATATATATATATATATATATATATATATATATATATATATATATATATATATATATATATATATATTATATATGTAAACACATATTATTTTGGTCACTGTTATTCTACATAATGTGATTCAAATATATTCAGAACTTCAAATACATACATTTCATCACATTTTTGAGTTCTATGCAAAATTCTATATGGAAATTGAAAATTTTCGACTTTGTGAAGCTGTAAAGGTGAAGTAGAAGTTGCAAATTTTAACCTTAGTTTTTATTACCTTTCTTATCACTTTTTTCCGATTTTACGATAAAAATCGAAAAACAATTTAATGTTTTGTTAAATTTAAAAGTGACGCTTTAAGAAAGATAGTCCATAAAACAAAATATGAATGTTCAATTTATTTTGCCCTATGCCGTGCCGAATGAACCGTTTAGATTATTCGGTTTCTCCGAGTTTAAAGTCGCCAAACAATTGAACATAAGTTTAGGCCATGCTATATCAAGATGGCCTAGAAGTTTGCGTATTCTTCAAGAATCAATTCATTTAAATTAACGATTTTTTTTAACCTTTTCGTGTCATATATATTTTAAATTGATAATCAGTTTCATAGAATAAAAGTTTTAAAAATGTAACAAAAATCTCTACAAGTTTTTTGGTACAAATAACGAAATATAACTGTTTAAATATATATGGATCACATTGTACCGTATTTAGAGACTGCCACTGCCATCCCTCCTTCTTTTGTTTTATGTGAGAGTCCACAACGAGGTTCACAATGTTGTTAATTGATCGTCAAATAGGAGCCTCGCTGTGAATGTATTGCGTTTTGGAAACAATATTCTGAAGGTTTACCAAAGAAGTAAACGCCAGTTTTTCTATCCAGGTTTTTGAGATAAAGACAGGCTTTAAAACATTGCCTTAAAAATTGGGTATATGAAGTGTAATTCATCATAAAAGAAATTTCGGCAGCGGGACATAGGCGAAAAAAGTTTGGTATTATAAAAATATCGTGTTTCATATGGTTTTACCGGAGTTTTTAAAAGCACGAAGTTTAATTTGACCAATCATTTTAATTTTTTTTTAATTTCTATAAATAGGTATAGATGTAATATAATATTAGTATCGTGGTTCTGTTGGTTGGACTGGCAAATTTGCAGATAAAAAGCTAGATGAAGGCAATATCGAAATTGTAGTAAACTTGTTTAATGGGCTACAAATATAAAGCACTAATGCAGATAGAATAATTGTTCGACATATTTTATAAATCCTACATTCCTACATGTACAAGTATATGGTATGCCTTCCCTTTCTTAACACTTCAATTTTTCAGTAGTACAATATATACACTCAGTGTTTAAATTTAAATACACAGTGCTTTATCAGTTTCTTCTAGTAATTATAATGCGTAATGTAATGCAATTTTTCATATAATTTTCTTTAAAACATGATGCAATCATGCTTAAATATAAAAGCAATACTCATGTGCTTTAGGACAAAAAAGCTTCTGACATAATAAGATTGATCTATATTTAGCTATTAATATAAAAAATTAACTTTATTGCAGTACTTAAAAATCAGCAAAATACCATAAGCATCTAGATGTACTGTGAGTACTTAAGTATTATCGATCTACTTTAAGTATTTCATACATATTGAATACCTGTGAATTATTTTAAGTATTTAGATACTTAAATTTAAATAAAATCGTTTACTTGATATTTTAATTTAAAATTTCTTTGTTAGGTAAAATACTGGAGATTTTAAGTACCAGAAAAATTCTGGTACTTAATACTGCAAGTAGATTTTTATGTACTTCTACTGGATACTAATCACAGCTTTGTTTTTAAGTTTTCTCGAGCTTTATGCTCAGGACAAGTTAACTTATAGTTTTAATTCGTAGGCATCTATCTCATCTCATTTGTATTGATCTGCAGGTATAAAAAGAACTATTGTTATACAATTAATATACCTTTATATTGCAGTTTGTTACATATATTTTTTTTCATAGGTGGACCAGCAATCTAGAAAATTTAAATCTAAAAACTTCACTGCATCGACATGCGCCTAAACAATACTAGCTCTTCTGTTAAAGGGCTCTTTTGTTACACCGCTATCTATATTAATGCGAGGTCTGCTTTATTACAATGCTATTTTAATACGCGGCGCTTTGCTACACTCTCTTTTAAAGCAGCGGTAATTTTTATAGCGCTGTTTTATTTCAAAGATGATTAATAAATTGAGGAATTTTTCAATATCTTTTGCTCGACTCCTTGAAAATTGATGGTTTTATAGAGATTAGAAATTGAGTTAGCAAGATTACATTATCATTCATAAAATGTTGTCTTTAACCCTAACCGCCAATCTTAAAAACGCATCATTTTGGTTTTAAAAGACATCGGAGAACACACATTTCAGTTTTTATGTTTCTTTCCTTGTATAAAAGCACATACACTGATCAACCATTGAAGTGGTTATTGCAAAAATCTTTTATGCGTGAATATTTGAAATTGAATAAAACCTTCTATAATAAATAAACGTTTATTCATTTACTTTATAATACAACCGAGAAAAACCAAAAGAAATAATTCTTCTATGAAAAAATTAAGAATTACAAGAAACCCGATAAATGAAAGGAAAGTTACAACACAAAAAGATCCTTTATTGAGGAATTCACAACATCCCTATAAAAAAATAATATTGCGTGTGCTCCCCTGGCTCGTCTTAATGCTGTTACTCTATTTAGAAAACTCAGTATCAAATTATTGATAAATTACTGAGGTATGGCTTCTCAAATTGCCTGTAACTCATTAGCTAACTGCTCTAAAATTTGGGAAGGCTCTACGTGTCTGCCTAAACATTTCAGCCCGAACGTGTTCAAAACAACTCATGTCCAATGAACTTGATGGCCACCCCATTCTTGAAATTCCATGATATTCTATCCGTTCGTTTACTTGTTCGCCTTAGACTACCAGTCTCAAGGTGAAACTCTGGAGTTAAACTCCACAACTCAGGGTCGTTACGGTACTGAGATTGGCTTGAGGACCGTTCCTGGGATATGCAAAGTTCTGAAGATGTTCTTCTTTTTTTAAAGAAACCTGTCCTTTAGGCTCAAGAGGGGCTTCTGTAACGTACAAATATATGGCATATTTGTATCAAACAAGTTACATACCATGCAATTGGTTTTTACCCTAGGCCAGACCTAGGGTTCTTCGCTATCCCGTATTCCTTGAGAGGGATCTCAAGGGATCCTAGACGGTTCGCTTCTAACCCTGGCATCTCCAAAAAAGAGATGGGCTCAGGTCTAGAAACATCCCCGAAGGTTAAAGAGCTGTTCTCCTTGTTTGTCATGTCCCGAGACCCTTTTAATTCCTTCAAGAAGAGTCCGTTGAACCCTGTACCTACCTTTTTAGGGGTGAAAGAGTCTCAACCCTAACGTACGTTGGTTTTGTAGTGGAGGCCAAGTTTACTTCAATTAATTCATACTTTACAGGTTGCTAAAGAGCTTTTAATAAGATGTTCTCGTGAACAATAATTTTTTGGGAATGCCGAGCCGCTTCCTCAGGAGGCGGCAAGATTCTCTCGTGCTCCTCCGTTTCAACGTTTTCGACTATAATACTACCTGTTTGTAAAACTCAGATGTAAAATATACATTCTGGCCAGGAATGCCTGAGAGGGGCGGCACACGTCCTTTTAAGCCGACATTGCTGCCTACGTCTCACATTCCGTGATCGTGCCCACACCGACATTCCTGACACAGTTTGTGCGCTCAAATGATTTATTATTGATATTTACATGATGCTGTAATAAATCATTTGGGCTTCCCAAAGTCGCCGCCGACATGCCGCTGATGGGTGGCCCCTCCGTCTCTCTCTCTGTCTGTAGGTTGGAAAAACTCATTAAAACACTGGGTTGAAAAAACACTTATAATTTATTTAACAAGTTCATAAAATCCGGTTCACAAAGTTCCCTACGTATGAAAGAGGACAAATCAAAATATTACAGACAGGAAGACAACCTTACATGGCCAGAGTCTGAGTGCCACTGCCGATAATACCGTATTATACTATCCTCGCACGATGAGGACGGGTATTATCCTCCATAAAAACAAATCTTTCACCTATTGCACCAAAAAATGGAAAAATGATTGGCTCTATAACCATGTCCCGATATCGTATGATCACATCATTGTCTCAATTGATTAAGACTAAATAGTGTCGATGATGCCATTAAAATTTCATTTTATGGCTATCCTCTCTGTCTCCATACTAATATTCAACCATCACATGTAAACAAACGAAATCTCAATTCGACGGTAAAAAGACAATTCTACCGATTTTAAAAATTCCGATGCTTGTGTTCTCTCGCCCATCGGTATCTGCATGCATAATGCCGTCACCCGTGGGTGTGTAGCGCGTCTTTGTTTTTTCAAGTTACATGCATAACCTTCTGACAGTTTGACAAGAAATTACTCTTCCAGTAGCTTACCTGTCGAAGCTGTTAATTCTTGACGCCGCGAATCTTCGGTTTCTTCATGCAGTCAGGACTATAAAACGATCTTGGGCATTCCCCATAAGTGTGTGCTGAGGCAGGTTTAGTTGCTGTATACTGATCCCACGGCTACTTACGACACTTTGTGACACATTCAGCCTTCTAGCGACTTCTTCTCGACCTTCACGTATCCAACGCACTAATTGCCCGAGTTGCACTGCTTCTAATCGTCTTAAAGGGATAACGTTAATATGAAATGAATTAGTTGCTAACAATAACAGAAATTAAAATCGTACGAGTATTTTTGTATGACTAAAGCGTTATCATTTTGAAACAACCTTTTTTCATCAGCTTGCCAAAGAGATAATAGTACAGAGAAAAAAAATACAAACATGCAAAAATATTAGCTATAGTGTTCATTGACAGTAAACAACGCGATCCTGTTAAAAATATTTTTAACTAAAAATTTTAGGGCAAATAAAATTATCCACTTTAGTTGTTCAGCAGTGCATATGGTTTTATTAATACTAAGAAGTGGATAAATGCTAGTTCTCTTCCATACACGAAATAAGTAAATTATGCTTTCGACAATGTTTTGTAACTTTTTAAATAGGTCTCCTAATGAGCAGATCCGCGAATATCTCTGTTTAATCAAATCTTATGATATCTTAAGATACTTTTTGGTAGAACACACATTTCTGGATTTTTTAAATCAAATTTGGTTAACGTTATGCCATGAATTATGTCAATAGAGTGTAATTTTTCCAGATTGCGATCCCTTTACCCTTCCCGAAATTTTTATTTATACGTCACTTGCCATTTCTATAACATATTCAAAATCCTTATTCTGTTCTGCAACTTTTTGGTCTCCCAATTTTCTTTGTTATTCGGAAGGTTTTTAGCAAAATATCTGTACATACATAGCTAATTTTATGGTCATAATGCATGCGGGAAATGGAAAAAAATGTACATTTTGCTAAATAACTTCTAAACGATGCAAAATACAAAAAAAAAATTGAGAAACCAGAAAGTTATACAACAAAACGAGGAATTTGAATTTGTTGTATAAACAGCCAGCGACATCTTAGAAAAAGTTCGGAAGGGATAAAAGGCTCGCAATCCGAACAAAAATATCGTCTTGTAGATTTAAAAAAAAATATTTAGTGTACGTAATAAACATATATCAAATTTGATTAAAAAATATCTACAAATATAAGAGGTATATCAAAAGAACTAACAATATATTAACATTTTAAGATCTTTTATTTCGAAAACTAAGCGTTTGCGGACCCTTCTTTATATACATTTATTCGTACTTTCATGGGGTAAATAATCTTTTAGACATAAATTGATTTACATCCAAATTCAATAATTTTGAAAGAATAATTCATAGAGTGTATGTTTTAACTAAAATTATTGTTTCATGCTAAATATGAATATTTATCTGAAAGATAATTTTGAAAAGTTACATATGTTTTGGAAAACTTCGAATAACTCAGAAGAAATATCTGTATATTTTCTTTACTCGAAACTTTCCTTGTTATAAATCTTTGCTTTTATTAGGAATACTAAAGTTTGACCCAATTAATTTAGTTCCGTATATAGTCATTTAGTTACATGAATATACTGTCTTTTGAAACATTTTTATTGGGCGCCATTTTGTTCCAGCATATTGGATTCGAACTAATATTTTGCCAGTTTCTATCTCTGTAATTTAAGGTAAATTGAATAACTAGTTATTTTACTGATTTTTTAACACCGCAATTTTTTTTCATGTTAAATTCGTACCAGTGTATCCTTATATCGGGCTAAATTTTCTGTTAAATTTGAAGTCAATTAAATAAGAAGATTTTTTACGTTGTTTTTTTTTTAATGCTTGTATAAAATTTGAAATTAATCTAATAAGTAGTTCTTTCAGATTGATTGTTTAGATATTTTAGTGGGCGGCCATATTGTTTCGCTATCTTGGATTAGTACCAAAGTTACCAGTTCATTTCTACGTAACACTTGATTTTGTTCAAAATTTGAGGTAAATTGGATAATCACCCTTTTATTAATATTTTTGAATATTTCACTAAGCCGCTATTTTGTCCCGAGATATATTGAATTTTAACCAAAATATGATCAGGTCATCCCCATGACCTCTAATTTTTTATGAACAGTTGAAGTCAATCTGGTAAGTAGTTTTTTAACTATGCCGCGAAATGACAGAGCAACGAAATTGAGAAAACATATCTTTTTTCGCATTTAGGGACGCTAAAATGTGAAGATATGTAAAACCTGGGAAGTTGATTTTTTCACGATTATAAACAATTTATTTGTTCGGCATTTTATTCCGCCATGTTTACCTCGTTCCAGAATTTTTCCAATTCATTTCTAAACCACAATTAAGCCTAGCAAAAAATTTTTTTCGGCGTCTAGGGACCCTGAAACGCAAGAATCTGAAAAAATCTCGGGGGGCGATTTTTTCACGATTACAATAATTCCCTTTTACGAGGGAAGGAAAAAATACAACCAAGAAGTTAATAATTCAATTTTTCTTTTTAGTCGCCTTCTGGAAAACATATTAGATTAAAAATTTGAAATATATTTTTAAGCACCTGGAGGTCATGGATGTTGGAGAAAATGTAATGCTTTTATTAGACATCCTGTACGAAAAATCTAATATTATTATGGAAAAAATAATGACATTAGTTTACACAAAGAGAATTTTTTCTTAAATACTAGCAGGCGCATGCTTGATACGAACAGAATTTTCTTAACTGTACAGAACAGAATGAGGAATTTGACTATAACTGTACTAGGGGGAGGAAATAGCCCCCAAAAAACAAACAAAAAAAGATATCTCAAAGTCATTTAGCTTTTAGAGAAAATGGTGGAATCTTTCAAATATCGTTTATAATTTTCTATTGAAGAATATTTGTTTTCACTGTACATGGTAAAATAAAAATAAAAATATTTCAGAAGTATTTAGCTTCTTTAACAATCTGTAAAAAACGTCAACTTTATATAATCTTTATAATATATTAGTACATTTTCTTCCCATTATACAGTGTAGCCCTAGGAATATAAAATAGCCGCCAAAAACGAAATCATTTTTTATTTGAAAGCGGTTAGTTAAAAAAACACTGAAACACGTCAAAGTTCATTTATATTTTTGTATATAAGAGATTTTTTCCAATATATAGGGTAGCTTTAGGGCATACTAGTTTTATTTAATATAAATATTTTCTATTTCCATAACGCTTACCTTTTATAAAAAACAGTAAAACAGAGCAAATTTATTTTATTTTTGGCATACAAAAACAACTTTTTCCTTTATATAGAATCATTTATAATATTATTAAAAATTTGTTCTATTTTTTGCGCGTAATTATTTGTTCAGCCACGCGGGGTGATCTTTGGGATCTAAAACAGCTTTTTTAGAAGCAAACATATTTTTTATTTTTGAAATTATATTTTTTGAAAACTAACAAATACATGAAATCTATTATATTTTTTTATATAAAACTTAGCTTGAGAAAACGTTTGAGGTTAAAATAATATGTTTTGTTCGGCTACGAGAGGTGATCTTTGGAGGCTAAAACAGATTTTTTAGAAGCAAAAATATTTTTTAGTTTTGAAATTGTATTTTTTGAAAACGAACAAATACATGAAATGTATTATATTTTTTTATATAAAACTTTGAGGATAAAATAATATGTTTACCAAAGCAAATTATTTTAAACTGAAATACTTTAAATAATTTGGGCTGCTATGGGACTAAAACTGTTAAAGCATATTGGCAGAAGAATAGTTTACGCTTTTGCACTAAGAAATTATTAATGTAATTTTTAAAGAGAATAATTATGCATATTAAAATAAAAAATGGAATTATTGTTCCGTTTGTTCTCTTAATGATAACTGGTAAGAAATAACCTGCTTATTTAACGAATTCTATATCAACAGTGTTGCTTAAGGATTTAGCGAAATAAAAGAAGTTCTTTAAACTAAAACAATCTTAGAAATGGAACATAATATGGCGGATTCGTTCAGGTAGACAAACGCATTCAACTGCGGTCAGCTATGAAATATATGAACGTGCATATCTAAAAATTCCAGCGAAAAATATTTTCTCACCTATATTACAATTTGTTAAATATAAATAATAAATTACGCAGCATGAAATACAATAGTTCTTATTATGGCATTAGAGAATACTTTAAGATTATTCAAAACATAAATATTGTTTTAGGCTTTGCAGCAGTTAGTACTTACTATAACTAGAAAAAAATAGATATTTAATTTCGACTCAATATTTCATAGAGATTCCTTGTTTGATTCAATTCTCTATGGGCATATGAGCTGTGTCAAAAATCAAAATGATATAACTTTCCAACGTTTCGGCTTGGATTGCACGATGCTTCTTCCGAAGATACCTCGTGCAATTGAGGGCGAAGCACGGTCGAATCCAAATAAATACGATTTCTTAATTTTATATGAACATATAGTCAAAGAACCTTCTTGCTTAAAATACAGCTTCCTAACCCGTTTTTTTTTTCGTTTATTTTTCTATTAATAGAAAAAGAAATATTACGTATTATACAAGTTATCAGTGGTTAATCAACAAAATATTGTAGCACAGCTCTTTCGAATAACAAGACATCTTCGGTGCTACTAGTCAGTAAAAATCAGTCAGTAAAGATACATATGGTCAAAACATATAACAAAGACAGATACAAACGCTGACAAACAAAAACATTTTAACAGCACATTTAAAAAAATATCTGCAAAAGCAGCCGCCTTTTATGAAGGTCTGATGGAATAGCTAAATTCATTGATTTGATTATATCTTTTCGGACTACTGACGAGTAGCACTGGGATTGACTTGTTAGTAGAAAGTGTTTTACTACGGTATTTTGCTGATTGACAGCGGCTATTATACATGTTATACAAACTTCTTTGTTTCAATACATTTACTCGTATACACAGCACTTTACATTACAACTTGTTAATTATTTGTTTTACATATTTTTAAGGTAAAAACTTCAAATTTAGAATACAATATAACAATAGGCCCGACATCAATACATGTGACAGTTCTTCCCAATCTGGAGATTGTTTTAATGTTATCAGCGAGTATTTGTTTTACGTTACCAGACTGTATTTTCTAACGAGCCATTGACCTACATGGTTTTATGTATAAGTATATAGGCTTCAATGTATATAATTTTGATTTATTCCAACCATATAGACCTAGTCAAGAAAGGATACTTCGTATTTCTTGTGACTACCATTTTAATTACCTATTGCTGGGTATTTGTATATAAAGATAATCGCGTTCAGCATCTTTTAGCACGTCCTTGCTTTTTTGGCAAGAACTTCGACAGATCACATTAAAAATCAGCAAATTTAACCCTGATGAGGTATTGTTGAATCCATAGACGAATATTGACTACAAAATGATTTCAAATACTTTCAATCAAACGACTCTCATCCATGTAAGGAGGTCTGTCAAATTTATTTCTTTTGAAACTAGCGTTGGATTTAATAACATTGGGTCCAACATTAAATTCAATGCTATAATCAAGATATGGATAAACTATATATGAATTATCCAATTATGCTCATAACCACACATGTCTGGAATGATTTCATTTCTAATTATAATCTACAAAAACGTGTAGGAGATTTCGCATTTTGGTTACCTTTTCCTAAAAATGTTACTTTTGCAGATATTTTTGTTATTTGCAGCTATATAATAATATAAAAAAATAATAATATAACTACATAAATAAAATGAGAACTTATTATTAAAACAGCAATAAAAATGAGGTACAATGGTTAAAAAAAATTAACATAATACATTTTGAAGAGTCTTAGAATATTTTAAATGCATCAAAAATCTTAGTTGCTAATTTTGAAGTTAGGAAATAATAAAATAAATTATATTTTAAAACATTTGCATATTTTTTATATTTAATATTGCTAAAGCATAAGTTTCAAAACAAATTATAAATGAAAGTATTGTTATTTGTTTTAACAATCCATTTACACTTTTAGAATAGAACTAAGTTCTTGACACACCCTGTAGCACCTTTTTCTTTTGAGTTCTAAACCAAAAAACCACAATCTGTCAATAACCAGGACTCCGTGAATCGGGCATCATGTTCTTTATCAGTATTTTGATAAAAAAACCTTATAAATATAATAATATATATCAAAACTATATAAATTTCGGCTTAGATAACACAGCGCTGTTCCTAAAAAAAAAGTTTCTAAAATTTGCAAGACCAGGAAAGTACGACAATATGCGCTTTATATACTTCAATAAGAAAATGCGCTTATTGAATTTTGTTGTACGTCATTTAGTAGTGCCGTCTACTTGTCAGAATAATACCTTACTTTAATAGGTATTGTTCGTTTTAAGTGAATTATTTAATGGACCCTACTGTGCAAAAGATGCCGGTTTCCTTTATGCATAATATGAAAAGGGAATTAAATTATCAGATTCTCTAATAGCGGTTTAAATTTAAGTGTAAAAATTACACATTGATTCTAAAACGTGTATTTACTCTGAGTGACCGTTAAACAAGAAACAATTTAAATGGCATCGAAAAAGCTAAAGACGTTATTTGATTATTTTTAATTCGTTTTTAAATTAAGATATGAAAATAATATTTGTCCCATTGTTGTACAAGAGTGCCTAACAGTGAGAAACTTTTAATCTCACTAGTGATACAGTCTCTATTTAGATTTTGCAGTAAATTAAAAGGTTATTTAATGTAATAAAATTAACACTTTTTTTATAGAGTCCAATAGAAATATTTTAAGAAAAATTAGGAAACTTAGACATACTGATATGGTGATGATAGAATATTAATATAAAATAAAATATTAAAAAATATTAAATAATTTAATGAATTTTAAACTAGGTATATTTCATAGGTAAAACACGCTTTTTGTAGTTGTGTGTCTGCAAAGACTTGGGGAGACAAAATAGCCATATCAATATATACGAAACACTTAGTATTTTTATTTTACATCCTCAATAATTTCACACTTTGCCTTTTTGTGCAAAATTTTGGGTCCACTCGACATGTAGTCTAATAATCTATATATTTAAAACACTAAAATTCTCAGCAATTTCGTAAGAGAGTTGTACTGCATCAATTTACATGTTTTTTTTTGCGTATTGCGTATTTTTTCTATAAAACCAATATGTTTTTCTTCAATAATATTTCTGGACAATGTGATAAATGCGCCGCATATTTGTATAAACTGGAAACTCATCGCGCCATCTAACGGAAGAGACAAAACAAGGTCTGCCGGGTCAGCTAGTTCTTTTTTAACATATTTTGAGGGGGCATTTTGATTTTTTATTCGGGATTTTTACCAAAATGTTACCATTCAATTCTATATGTCCTTGATTTTTGACCGAAAAAAAAAGTTAATCGGTAGGTAGTTTTTGAACTATGTTTATACAGACAGAACGACGGAAATGGGAGCACATGTTTTTCGGGATCTAGAAATTTCAATACCTCTCTCATCGGAGGGAAGTAAAAACTTTTCTACAGAGAATAATACAGAAAAAGCGTAAAAACGTATACAATTAAATGTTCGTAAAGATATTAAAGCACAGAAAACAAGGCGATATTTCGCCGGTTCTTCTTACACATAAACCTTGAAGTCAATGTAACATACAAATCTAAGATCTAACAACAAACTAAAGTAAACCATTAATTGAAATATGAGAAAGTAGCAAACATTTTGAAAAACATTACTTGTCGATAACAACGCTAACCCACAAATTACCAAAAGTAATTACATAAAATATCAAAAAGAAAGATCAAGTATAAATAAATTAACATAACAACAAAATTAAATTAAAATATTTTGAAGTGCATAACTGTGCGTTCAAGCACAAAAAGTTGTATTTATAGAGACCTTATATTAAAGGTCGAAACGTCAAATCACTTAAATAAGACTATTTTATGTTATTCAAGAACCTCCCAATGAAATATATTATTTTTTATTCCAGGACGTTTTCATAAATTCTGCGAGAACGAAATTATTTTCCACCGCAGTTCTCTGTAAATTGTCAAATCCATCTGAACTAATCCTAATAAAATCCTTATATTCCGCTAATGATCTTTTCCAGGTTTCAATTCGGAATCGGGGAATACCGTGCTTAGGGAATTCCATTTTAGGAGATTTTAATATTATTCTGCATAGTGATTAAAGAAATTATGATTAAAATATTATTGTTTCATTATTTGCGATAATTTGATCAATGACAGAACTTGGTATAAAATAAGTTGTCGAAAATAACTTAAAGACGTCCAAAGGCTGAAAAATGAAAACCCCAACCAAGTTGAGAACAGTAGTACTAAGATGACTTTAGTGACTGTCTTAAATCAAAAGAAATTGATTATTAGAGCTTTTTGAATTTTGTCATTACTTTTAAATAAAGTTGCACACATCGATCTGGAGAAGTAAATACTGATCTAGCGAGTAATGAGGGTACATTTTTTTTCTTTTTGCCTAAGCTCTGTCATAGCTGCTATCTCGGCTAAATTAAAGGCTTCTTAAAGCTACTTTTAAGTTTTTGCAAAAACGTCATACATGTTGTGTCGCGTCGGTTAAAAGTTGTTATAGGAGAGATACTGATTTCGTCCGGTGTTCTTTACGACAAATGTACATATCTTTTGTGGAACCCCGAAACAATTTTCTAGTAATTTGTTGCAAAAACCATCTTATTGTTATCAATGGCCATTTCATTGCAGATTTAATACGTACATTTAATAATCGACAATCTATAAAACATTTGATGACCGTTTGACAATGTATTTTTAAAGTAACTTTTGGGGACACTGAATATTTGGTTTACAGTATACTCAGATAATAATAATATTTTGAAATACATAAAAGATAACGAAGTTGCCAATTATTTTAAAGAGATATATGTCGGAAGAAAAAACTTCCATCATCATATTAGGCATTATGAAAACAGAGATTCTAATTACTAAAATGGCAGAGAAAAAAGGATTTAATAGTCAAACTAAAGAGTACGCCAACAAGGATCAGGTAGGTACTCTACCTCCTAATACTCCTGTTTAAAGTTATTATTGCCCTAACTCAATCCTATGATTAGTTTCGCCGCTAGAGGTGCTTAAAATTGAAAATATTGAGTATTTAGTAGTCAGTTATCACCTATATGGGTATTAATATCGAATTTTAATTCTATGTGTTTTAAGGTGTCGTCCAAATTGTCCCGACTATCTTTGTAATGTCCTATACAGGGTGTTAATGTTAATTAGATAGAACACAAAAAAAGTATATATGAACATGGGTCATGGGAACAGAAACGTTTCCTCAGGGAACTAGAGCCCTTTGAAGACCTTCATAAACTAGTTTTAGTTTTAAAGCTCCGGAACTACTTCAGTAACCGCAACCAATGTTGGGACATACATTGATGTTAGTAAGTTCATCTATTTGAGCCTATTGAACAATGTTAACTTTAACCAGGGGCGTGCTAACTAGGGGGTATTTGAGTAAATTTGACCCCTTTCCTCTAGGGCTTCAATTCATTGCCATTTTGTCATCACATTATGATTTTCTTACGCCATTTATATAAAAATGATGCTCTTTGGGAAAGTCACTAAATGTCACCGTCAATAGTTGCTGAAAATGTCGGCAACCACCCACGATACAATTATTACACCTACGCAGCATATTTAAGTTGACGTGGTTAAAAACGTCAGGCATGGTTTCGATTACTTCAGCCGCAGTGGAAATTCTAGCCACCGAATGTTTTTCTGACTCGTCTGGACTTTTATAATCGAGAGTTTTCATATGCCCTCAAAGAAAAACATTTAAATGTGGTAAATCTGGGGAGCGCGCTGATCAGGTAACAGGACGTCCGCGTCCAATCCAACGTCATCTAAAATTTTCATTTAGGTGCTAGCGGACAAGAAGTGAAAAATCCATCATGTTGGAACCATAAGTTCTGTCGTATGTTTAGGGGCAGATCTTGTAACACATTTCTTAGAAAATTAAGATAAATAGAACCGATTAAACGATCCACAAGTGGATACCCCCTTATGTGAATACCATGAGGGTTTTTCTCAGTCCCCACATGACTATAACGCGAATTAAAAATGTCTTCTTTTGTAAACACAGCCTTGTCAGTAAAATGTGGATATTTTGCAAAATGGGGTTCTTCTGTACACCGGTCAAGAAACCATTGGCAAAATTGTACGTGGGACATGAAATTATTTGTTCCCAATGCTTGCACTTTTTGAAGATGATAGGGGCGAAGAAGCTTTTTAATGAACCATCTTTCATACACTGACGTGATGTACATGCATGGCTTTTGCGACTTCTCGAGTATTTACAGAAGGATTATTTTCAAATCGCCGAAGCACTTCCAAGTCCTTTGCGCACCATTATCTAACTTTTTTATTTTTACAAAGACAATTTCCCTTATCCGTTGATTGACCCTTTCAAATAGTGTATGAGCTGGGACTCGCCTTTTAGGAAACCGCTCTTCATATGGTCGAGAAGCAGCTCTACCATTACATCGCACTTCCCCATAAATTAATAGCATATCGGCGTGTTCTGCGAAAGTGTAATTTTCTATAACTTAACCCTGACACTAATTTAATGACAAATTCTTGACAACTGCCAGTTTACCTTATTAATAAAATAAGCAACAACTATTATTTTACTCAAATATCCCCCTGTTTCGCATGCCCCTGGTTAAAGTTAAGATTGTTCAATGGGCCCAAATAGATGAACTTACTAACAGCAATTTATATCCCGGCATTGGTTGCAGTAGCTGAAGTAGTTGTGGAGCTATAAAACGAAAACTAGTTTATGAAGGTCGTGTTCTTCAAAGAGCTCTAGCTCCCTGAGGAGGCGTTTTCGGACCCACGATTATATAAACTTTGTTTCTCATATCTTCAATCTTCCCTAGAATGTGTAACTTGATCACATTAACAGCCTGTACGTGTAGTAAATTTATTGTGACTGGGGAGACCCACTATAACTAGCTTTAAGAAAGGAAATATATTTACGAAACGTTGGCAGCTTAACATTGGGTTTCATTACCAACTGATCCATATAACCCATTAAAAGGATTGTAATAGCAATATCAATGTTTGCCATAATATTGATATAATAGAGAGCTTAGCTTTTTTATTTAGAAGGGTGGACTTAGGTTACTATTAAAAGTTCTAGATATATTAAATATACAGGGTGAGTTTTATCAAAAACAGATTATATTTCGAATAGACGATCCATCAAATGTAAAATAAAAGATCTCTCTAAATAGATCCCAATTTTAAATCGCATTTAGTATAGTAGATCACAACCCCGGTGTTGCCAGTTCGCAACGCACGGCATCAGATCTGCTGGTTAAATTTCTCTATAGCTCGGTTTTATACTCTTACTTGACAATCCTTTTTGACTCTGAAGCATATTCAATTAGACCTAAATCATGCTTCTGACAACAGCAAGATACATATTGTTGCGCTCGTGCTAATACTGCGATTAAACGGCGAGGCAAGCAATTGATGTGGTGAATTTATTGAAATGTCTGATTCGAAGTATAGTCTTTGGTCATAAATAGTAATTAATTTTTCCATTTTTCGTTATTGGTTCAATGTTGTATATGTGTCAACCACATTATTTTATAGTTTTTGATTTTTTAAGGCTCAAAAGGTATTTTAAGTTATACGGAGTACATAATAAAATAACAAAGTACTGACTAATATAAATATGTTTGTTTCGCACATTTTTAAAGTTTGTTTCTAAAATTATTAATATATTGTATTATATTTTTAAGAAGATTGTATAAGTTCAACAGCTTTTAATCATTTTACATGTAAACACTGACAACCTTGACACTTTGATATATATAAATAATGTAAATGTTATAATCAAAATAAACAATGCAGGTACCTAATGTATAATATTTACGAGCATTATAAATGCGTTCAGGATTATGAATGAAAATGCTATTTAAGCACAGTAGGCTTTGTGTAAAATACATGAAGATTAGCAATTCTATAGAAAAAATAAAACCGACTTAAAAACATTTAAAAGTAAAACAATTATCTTAAAAATTTGATTTTATGAAGTCAGCTTGAAATTAACAATTATTTGTGATGTACCCAGAAATTAGTTTGACGTATACTTCAAAAGGTCAAAATTTTCAAGACTATTTTAGTTTTTTAATTTACAGTGTTTTTTAAATCAGTATTTTTTTGTGAAAATATTAATACTTATATATTTTATACAAAGGGTAAATATTATATATCAAGTATATACATTATTTATATTAGTACGTTTATATTATTTATATTATTTTAAGGTTGCCAAAATAGTTGTTGAATTTATACAAAGTTTATAAAAATATAATACAAAATACTTCGATTTCCAGAAACAAAAATTCAAAAATTAATGCTATTGGTATAACGTCTGAAATATATATTTTAATAAAACAAGACCTTTATATTGGTTTTTAATTTTGGAAGTACTCTGTGTGGTGACATAAAATTATTTTTAATTATGTAGCTAAAAATAGGGATTTATTATATAGAAGCACTTACGAAATATTGAAAAATTATTCATTATATAGGCCTCAACCTGTATATTTAATATATTTATTTAGACATTTTACATTTTAGCTTCGACACTAATATTCTAAATCCACTTTTCTAAAGAAAATTCTCTCAATTTTATAGCAAATACAGCATACGTACGGGAGGAGGAAAAAGTCAACCTGGATATTGTTACTGATTCTTTTGAATTTATTGGTGTTAAAATCTATGTAAATAAAAAAATATATTTTTTATCTCTGTGCATAGGCCTCTTTCTGAACTTCCCCTTCATTTTTGGTTAAATTGTTAGTGCCATTATGATTTCTGTCATACAAAAATTCAATTTAAAAACTGCAACTTTTACCTTTTAATGAGTCTTCAACTGCTAAACTGTTGTTTTTTATTATCATTTCTTGGTTCATAGACAAGCCTCCAAAATATCTATACAGTTGAAAGGGCTTTTTTGTAGGTACTTACCTTCTTGCACAAAATTCAAGAAAGTTGTGTCAAAAGCCGACAAGGGCAATCTCCATTATTAGTAAAGATGAAAAAAAACTGAAAATGCAAAGTTGTGAAGATTATTGTGATAATCAGAAAAAGTTTAACCTCAACTTGAATTTAAAACTGATGTAATAAGCAGGTTTTAACAAAATAAGATCGAATGTGCAATTTGTATTGCCATAGGATGAATCGTTTACAGATCTTATATTGCACGGGGAGCGTACCAATCACAACACACATTGTTCATTTTTTTAAAATCCGTTGTTTGTTCAATGTGCTTTCTAGTGGTTCGTTGTTAATTTCAGCTGAGTATAACCAAGTTTTGTTGAATGTTCAGCATGGGCTTCCTAACTCGTTAGTAGGATACTCGGGTTGAGTTCGAATCTCCGTTCAGGTGCACGACCTGCTTTAAGTTTTTTTTTTAACAAAATTTATAATTAATAAAAATGCGGATTACCTTTGGTTTGGATTGGTTTGGCTCGCAGTAAAGAAAGCGCTCGGTAGAGCGATATAAAAATTTCGGATTTATGTTAAAACCAGGATTTTTAGACAAAACCTAGGTAATTGTTCCATATACTTGTTTTCGTTATTATAAGAGATTTATTAAAAATTATTTTACACAGTGCTCATATAGATCGAATGCATCAATAATCCGTATCCGCTGCTTTAAAAATTTGCCCCCTTCTTTATTAATTTTTATTTTTTTTGTGTATCCCGTAAGGAAGTCTAGTAGGTTTTAGAAAATAAACATGAATCATCACCCGTGTTTACATAAGTTGACAGCTGATAGTTCCATAAGCAAGTCCAGTACGTTTAGAAACACACTGGACTTGTTTACAAGAAAATAAAAAAAGGCGGCAAATTTTTAAAGCAGTGCATATGGATTATTGTTACATTCGGCCTATATAAGCACTGTGTAAAAGAATTTTTAAATAATCTCTTATAATAGCGAAAACAGGTATACCGAACAATTACCAAAACCTATACTGTTAGGTGGATCTGTTCCATTAGCATTAGGTTAGTTGAGATTCGTTGATAAAACCATCCCAAAAACTATCACACCTCAAATCATCAAAAATCAGAATTGAAATACGTGCGCACTCTATAGTGATGTGATTGGTAAAATCCGTATGCGATTTAAGGTCCTGTGAATCGTAAAGATTTACAACCTGGCAAATTTCAAAATCGTCAATTTTCAAACTTGAATGTCTCGAAAACAATTCAAGATAATCATAGAGTAGAAATTGCAGGATGTTGAATTTAAATAAAAAATATTATTCAATTGTGTGTAGTTTTTTAAATCCATTGTTTGTTCATAAAGCTTTGAAAAAAATCACAGATTTCTTCATAAATTTGGTATTTAAAGTTTTTCTTATAATTACGAATAATGGAGATATAAAGCCTGTTCAAAAATATTTAGATCATCCTGTATACTGGCTAAAATTGATATTTATGATTTTTCGTCATCAACAATAATCCAACTTTTATTTTATTTAGATATCTTAAAGCCGCTCTTAAAATAATTACATTTTAATATGTTCAATTACAATGAAACAAAAATCATCCTACACTCAAAAACTCCTACTATATGATCCCCCAGAAATATTTAATGATAATATATCTAACGTCCGTTAGCCAATTTTTTAAAATAAGTATATTTTTAGTTAAATGACACAATTTTTAAAATCACCTATTTCTCTAGTAGGTTTCCAAGTTGTGCTCAACTTAGCATTCGTTTTAAACATAAGTGTATTTTCGGCAGGTTAAGCAAATTTCTATTACCGGTATATCGATGTCTAAGAACTGATTCGTGTTGAGTGTAGAAAATGCTCATTCTATAAGTCTCAAGACTAAAATAAGTTTTTAGATTGGAACGCACGTCGATTTATTTTTCCAGAAAATCTCCTTTTGCACTAAAAAGTTTTGACTTGTGGTTGTGACCAGAGACCGAAAAGAGACGAAACATTATCCCTTATAAGCCTGCTGAAGGTATTTTTTGATTTAGATTATTGTGGCGAATATAATAAAAATTGCCAAGAACATTAAATTGTTTCTTAAAAAACATAAACCGCGTGTTTGTGATATCCATATTTTTCCGACATATAATTTATTGTTATTAAAACAAGAAATTAATTAGATAACGAATTAAACAGCCAAAGTATATTTTCAATTTATTGGTTTGTCATAATTAACAATACCAGTAGTTGATTTTAAGTTCGGCAGCAGTCACGAAAATACGGGTATACTATTCTTTTTTTATTCAAAATTCCGACATCTCTATAATGTTGAACAAAATGCAAAATTAGATATGCGTAAATTTTAAATTCATCGCTGGTATTAAATTTTGCTCCCTCCTTGCTCCATTCTATTTCGATGGACTGGCACAAAATATTCATATGCACAGGGATACCCTAGAACTCCGTAGTTGTCAGTTAACTTAAACAAATCTATTTATATAAATGCATTGATGATTTCTCGACCACTTTCAGCATGTGATAAATAATTTCCGTCCGTTGAAAACAAAAACTTTCAAACTTTCTGGAGTTCTGAGATCAATCAGATATTGCACCAAACAGGCTAGTCAACGAAATATACACCATAATTGTCTCATTTTTAGTATAAGATAATCTTAAAATGGAATATTTTATTTTATATAGAAATTTAACATAAATAATCTATTAATATTCAGTATCGGATAAGTAATCTTTGAGATTAAGTACAAAAATGCAACTTCACCGTAGTTAGTAGAAAATTATAAAATTATGGCCTTGTGTGTTAATGGGAAAACTGGTATATCTAAAAGATAAAATATGTTAAGTAAAAAACAAATCGTGCAAGCTAATGTTGTCAACTACCAGGTTTGAACGAGGCATGATTATTGTGAAAGAAATTACAGTTCTTAGATACGGCTTACTAATGTTAATTTTTGGAGATAAAAGTTTCATAATTTCTTAAATTTTTGATACGTTAAGATTCTTCTATACGGTAAAACAATTTACTCAACAAACTGTGTTATGCAAACTTGGTGAAATTCTATATGTAACACTCGTCATTGTGCAACAAGTTGCAGCGTTGCTGTATCCTGTAAGTGTATACAGCCTGTTCCAAATGAACTCGGCACTATTGCTAACTTCGTTATTATTGGAGCTACAAGGTCGGTTAAATTAGCGTAAAGTATTAGTATTTTGTTTAGTCTTTAAGATGGTAAAAACAGAAAAACAATTGATCATCGCGTTTTTGAATAAATAGGAAAAATACTTTAAAAAAAAAAACACAATGTATATTTTTGGCTAAAATTATAGATCTTTTGGCATGGCAACCTATAGAATTGATGTTCAAGCCTATTTAAAATAAACTGAGTCTAACATATTAGTATAATTTTAATAATCGTGTTTAACATGTAGTAGGCGGATCTAAATTATTACGCCATATTGACAAAAGCAGAATAGTTACCATCAATAGGTAAGTGTGCCATGGAAAAACAAGTAAAAATGTCCAAGTCTTTTAGGTCTGTTAGGTATTATACCTAGCATAAAAAACAATCAAACAAATCCTAATTTTTTTAAATAGATTGCTAACATTTTATTAAATATTAACGATCTGGATACAACACAGAATTACAACTTGCTTAAAACTAATTGTTAAGTTTCCTATTAACAGAAGCACAAATTCGCGTAAATTTTGTATATTTATGCCGATTAGAATTATTAGTGATTTAAAAAAAAATAACATTGAAGTGTACCATGAATCCTAAGCAAAAATTGTCATTTCCCACATATCCTTATAATTAATAATTACTAAGGTCAATGACGGTCAGTACAAAAATTAACACAACAAATCCAAGACTAAGTAGATTAAAAAATCCTACCAAACAAATATCAAAGTAGATAATACTTCTACACATTTACGAGCACATTTCAAAACCATCCTAGTGGCCCTTAAAATGGTTCTCCCATCAATATTTTTGATTATAGTAGTAATCGCTTCTTGTAATTCTTCAACATTATTGTATCGATTTTTATGAACCCCGTTTTTAAAAATTCAATTCCCAAAAGTAATAGTCTAAGGGGGGTGGTGTGATATCGGGTGAACACGGAGGCCATCGGCCTGGACCACGTGTAGCTCTCCATCGGTTCTTAAAAAGTTCAGTTAGTAGATTTGCAACAGCTTCAGTGTTATAATTGTTGAAAAAATATTTCCTGTCGATCAGCCCAAAGTAACGTTATTTACAAAGTCCTCAAAGTGGTTTCAAAGCAGTTGTAGCTAGTGCTCGCCTGTCAACTACCTTCGTGAAAGACAGGCTCTACTGTTTTTTGAACCAATAAGGCCACATCACACATTGATACTGAAGCGTCTTTGAGGTCTACAAGGTTGGTTGCGCATTTAGATTTCACGACTCTAATAATCTCGGTTTTTTTCTATTAAACATAGGGCATGTTACTGAAATTAGATTCGTCGCTCCATAAAATTAGACGCAATATATTAATGTTGATCATATTAATGAGCCACTCACAAAATTCCACCCGTCTCTTTTGGTCACCTTGTAGCAAACTTTATGTGTGTCTATAGTTGTAGGGTACGTACTTGTGTTTTTTTTAAAATCCTGTCAATAGTACCCAAAGATAATCCAAGATCTCGAGAACAGTCTCTTGTCGAATTCTCGGGGAAAGCTTCAAAATACGCCAGAACATTTATTTATGCCTCTTGATTTATGCGAAATAGTCTTTTATGTGGCACTGAACACCATTTTATTAGATCGAAACTTTTTGTATAAGAGCAAAAAATACCTTCGGTCGGGAATATTTCTTTCAGGGAACAGTGGCTGTATCGTTCTAGAGCATGTCGGGAATTTTTTTGGCACACTATACACATTTCTAGGATAACACATTTTTCTAAATGTGTGAAAATCATTTTTTGTTAACTGAATTAACAATTAACTTAAACTCAACCTAAAATCAAATAGAATATGTAAGAATGAATGAGCTGACACATTAAAATACCTAATGACAATTACAATTTTTTGTTTTTTTGTCAACGGTGCCGGCCGTCAATATTGAAGTCTAGGCAAACTACGACTTCAAAATTGTCATGGGCAGCTTTAAACCTAAATTGGGCAAAAACGACTGAACCAAATATGAACATGTATGGTATTTTTGGAATTGAAACAAAAAGATCTATCATTCTGGCCAAAAATATATAGGGTGTTACAGGTTGTTCCATTAAAAAAAAGTATTTTTCCTATTTGTTCGAAAACGCGAAAATGTTTTCTGTTTTTACCATCTCAATCAGCAGAAAAAATACTAATACTTTGCTAATTTAACCGACCTTGTAGCTCCGATACTAACGAAGTTAGCAATAGTGCCGAATTTTTGGAAAAATTACAAATTTATGGTTTTAGAGGCAATTGTCTGAAATGGTTTCAATCATATCTAACCAACAGAGTTCAATGTGTTTCACATGATGGCTGCACTTTTAGCCAGAAAACAATCACTTGTGGTGTGCCTCAAGGGTCAGTTTTGGGGCCTGTT
Source organism: Kuschelorhynchus macadamiae (assembly GCA_030620095.1). Lineage (NCBI taxonomy): Eukaryota > Metazoa > Arthropoda > Insecta > Coleoptera > Curculionidae > Kuschelorhynchus > Kuschelorhynchus macadamiae. Next base: position 986,105 of record JAUTXW010001856.1, read on the forward strand.
TTATTTTTATTATATATTAATGATATAGTTAGTTTGGACATAGCAGGTAAGTTCGATGTTTGCAGACGATGCCACTGTGTTGTGGCATAATAGTGATCATAATAAACTTAGCGATTTGATTACTTCTGATTTAATAAAGATTAAACAATGGTGCGATGCCAATTACTTGACCCTTAACGTTGACAAAACCTGTGTGACGTCATTTAAGTGTCATCTAAGTGATGTGGTTCTTGAAAGCAAACCCTTAAAAAACTTAAAGGAAAATAAATTCTTGGGTATTTGGCTTGACAATGACCTAAAGTTTGCAGCCCATATAATTGCATTATGTCCTAAGTTAGCATCTGGTTGTTATGCTTTGAGAGTTATTAGCAACCAGTTTGACCCTTCAATTGCCAGAAGTGCTTATTTTGCTCTCATAGACTCCAATTTAAGGTATGGTGTTTGTTTTTGGGGATCATGCACAGAGCAGCTCTTTGATAGTGTTTTTGTGTTGCAGAAAAGAGCAATAAGATATTTATGTAAAGCTAATGTCCAGGACTCTTGTAAACCATTATTTGTATGTGAAAAAATTTTAACGCTAGCACGTATTTTTATCCTTGAGACCTCATGTCTTATGCACAAAAAATTTAAAACTGAAATTAATTCCTCCCCAGAAAGAGTTTCTCGTTGTTCCAACAGTATTCCACTGCCTATTCCGCACTCAGCTCAAGCAAAAAAATCTGTAATATATAATAGCAAAGCCATTTTTAATCATTTGCCAGTGAGCATCAGGCAGATACAGAGTGAACGTCTTTTTAAAAACAAACTTAAATCATTTTTAATTGATAAGCCCTTCTATAGTGTGTCAGAGTTTTTCCAAAAACGTTTTAATTGATTTTATTATTAAATCTTCAAAAAAATTTTTTTTTCTTTTAATTTTGTGATGTATTTTAACATATTTACAATCTTATTTCTTGACAAATTTATGTATTATTTATTCTTACTTTATTTATTCATTTATTTGCGTTTATATTAGTTCATTTTTACATTTATGTTAATTGACATCTAGTTTTTTCATATAATTATAATTATTTATATTGGTCCCCATTATTTGGGTGCTTAATTATTTGAGTGTTTATTTTTTTTCTTTTTTCTTTTTGGAAATTTATTATGAACCAACTAAAAGCTTGCTTCTTGTATGTTACTTTGTGTTATTGAATTTTTTTAGGCAAATAATTTGTTGTTCTTTTAAAATTGTATTTCTCAGCTTTTTCAATGAGTTATACTTCTGACAATAAAGCATGTTTTGAATTTGAATTTGAATTTAAAAAAAAATTTGAATTTGAATTCATTTGAAACAGGCTGTATGGTAGTACAACTTGTTTATTTCTTATCCTCTAGAAATTTTGTGTGGGTTTTTATATGTTTTAATATGGCATCATCTACAACAACTGAAAATAATAAATTTTGGCGAGAATTTATACAAATCTCATACAATACAATGATCAAATGACGCTTAAAATAATAAAAATTTAAAAATTTCAGAATGTATTAAATTAGTGGAAATATTAAAAAGTATGATATTAGTTGATTTAAACAAACAATGAAAACTATCTTGTTCATTTTACAATACACCATAGTGTGGTAAACAAAAATTTCCACAAATTGTTTTACCATGTATCGTGAGCGCAAGATAAGAAAGGGATACGGTCACGTGATCGGCTAGATCCGTCAACTGCCCAAGCGGCGTGGCTTAGCAGTCAGTAGCGGTACATCGAACTCGAATTTGTTAGGATATAGATATTGTGGGTTAAAAAAAACGATATATTCCTACAGGCAATATTTAATAAGGCAGGATAGATACTAAGATTATAATTCAAAATGCATTTGGAAAAAGACATCCGTGGCTACATAATATAACCCCATTTTTTCAAGCTCAATCTTTACAAAAACTTTGGGCCTTGCAAAAAATCATAAAAATATTTTTTAGGTAATAATCTGCCCTATATTTTTAAATTAAACAATTTTGGCTTTTGTTTTTATTTTTTGACATTGTTTGTAAACCAGGTGGTCTACGAATGAGAACTATGCACATTTCTAAACCGCTTCTCGAGAGGTTTTATCAAAATTTAATTTGTTTATTGGAAAAGTTACTAATCTGCGTATCAAAGCATAAGTATTTAAAAATTGTTTCACAAGGAACCAACAGGAGAATCAGTACAATGTATTAAGCAATACTTGGACACAGGTAACGAATTATGCTTGAAAATTGGTCCTACCTGTAACTTATAGATTTAATGAATCCCCTTAATGTGGTTACGCACTCAGGAAAGTGGAGCTGTCTGTCCTTCATTTTTTGTAATATGCTTAAAGGTAAAAAAATGTTTTGTTGAAAAACAGTACGTAATAAATTGGAAGTAGATATACCTCATATAAAAATGAATATTTCAATTCATTAAGATTTAAACATAATATCTGTAAATAGGTAGACTTAGGATAATATTTATGCACCCTCTGATGATTTATTTTAACATCCTTTCTTGTAACACTGACGAGAACATTTGGGGCTATTTTTGGCTTTATTCAGTTTTTAACTGAAATAAAACTGTTTACCTGCAGCCTCTTTCAAAATGGGGATAGCAAAAAGCCCAAATTATAAATGCGAAACCCACAATCATTGATTAAAGAAACGTTTACTCAATTCGGTAATTTTCTTGTTAAATAACAAATAATAAGTAGTAAAAGCATAATACCACTTTTGCGTGAATATTTAAACAATAAATGCTCTACTATCCACATATCAATAATTCAATTATAATAAGGCTCCAATGATCCAGGATGGATTACGTTACAAACGCTTTACTAATTATTAAAAGTTTTTTGATTGTTACTTTTCAACGTAAGTGATCTCGTTTCAAGAACATAAAAGTTGTTAATGATGCTTTCAAATTCTTCCACATCTTCAGGACTAAATTCCATTTTTCCTAAGACTTTTTATTGGGCGTTGAAAAAGAAGTTGTGGCTATGTTAGAATCAACCGTTGTTCCTTCCTTTCTTATCTTTAGCAATGTATTTTTGCTGATACCAGTCGCCGCCAAATTTCTTCTCCTTATTTAAAAGGAAACGCCTATTTATTATTTGATAAATACTATACTTACTAACGCAAAAAAAGAACATTTTTTTTAAAGATATACGAAATAATAATTTTGTACTTGTTAGTAACTTTAGCTGAGCTTCTTGTTCTATAAACTCGGCAATCCTATCTATAATTTCTCTCACTTGGCTAAGAGGCACACTGATTTTTTTTTGGAGCCATCAATGAGGTTTGAGTGAAAAAAATTCTTTAGATATAGAGACTAACACACGAAACACTCTCGATCAAAACACTGACCTCAATAATACAGACACAAAACTAAAGGTCTACTCAACTAAAACTTACCTGATATAAAATAGAAAGCAAAACCATTACATTTTTGTGTTTACTTAAACGTAAAGCATGTACGCTACTGACGAAGGCGGTTCTTGCCTTGTGGTCGCTGGTAACACCGAACATTAACAAGACAAGAAGGAGCACACGAAGCTCCTTCTTGTCTTGTTATGCCTATCTCACTCGAATATCAGATGCTATGCTTTTTCGATCCCTCGAAGTCGCTGCCGGGCGGGATGCATGAACTGGTTGTACGTCGTATAATAAACTATCGAAATACCACCAAGTATTAATATATGCCAAATGTCTTTATATTGGTCGGAATTATGAATCTTTTCATTAGGAATAGTGAAGAGTGGCCCAATTTGCTTTAGTATAAAGTCATTACAGTCATTTAAACATTTTTATTGGGTGCCAATTTTTTCCATCATATTGGACTCCTACCAATATTTTACTAGTTTTTACCTATGCTACATTTGATTTTTGGGCATAATTAAACATAAATTCGGTAAGTACTTTTTACACTGACAAATACCGGCATTTTGTTACGTCATGTTGAGTTCATACAGAGGTTTATCCCTATATCACATTTAATTTTTCTATAAAATTTAATGGCAATTGAAATTATTGACCGCCATTTGGTTCCACCATCTTGAATTCATGCCACAACTTTACCAGTTTATCTGTATATCATATTTATTGTTTGCACAAAATTTGAAATTTATCTAATAAGTAGTTTTTTCAGGCCGATTTTTTAAATATTTTATTAGGCCTGCCTTTTGTTTTGCTATCTTTTATTCATACCAAAATGTTACCAATTTATTCCTTACACTTGATTTTTGTGCGACATTTGAGGAAATTGGATTTAATTAGTTTTTTAGTAATATTTTTTTTTAACGTTTCACTAGTCCGTCACTTTGTTCCGGCATATTGGATTTTGAACAAAATATTACCAGGCCATCCTCATATGACTCTTAATTTTTGCCTTAATCTGATAAGTGGCTTTTAAGCTATGTCGCAAACCGACAGACCGACAGAGAAATCGACAGACGGACCGACAGAATTGATGAAACATATTTTTTGGCATCTAGGGACGCTAAAACCTGAAAATATGTAATACCTGAGAAGGTGATTTTTTCACGATTACAAATATTTTATTTGACCGCCCTTTTGTTCCGCCATCTTGGATTAAAATTTGCAACAGTTAGTTTTTATTTTATATATATATATATATATATATATATATATATATATATATATATATATATATATATATATATATATATATATATATATATATATATATATATATATATATATATATATATATATATATATATATATATATATATATATATATATATATATATATATATATATATATATATATATATATATATATATATATATATATATATATATATATTACGATCTATTAAGTAAGCACCCTGACATTTTCCTCGTTTTTCTTTTAATACATATAAAGTAAAATAGGTCACAATAACAGTTATGGATAGATATTTATAAACTCGTTTTTAAATCACCCCGGTAAGTGAACGTTTATTCTTTTTAATCGCTAGCGGTTTGCATAAACCTCGTAAAAGCATGGGCACCCGCACAGCTGCATGCATTTCTCGGATTCGTCGGCGCGTTATTGTAAGCCAAAATAAAAGTTCCGACGGACTGTGCCCTTTCTTGTCTTGTTAATGTTCGGTGCTGGTAGCTTATGGGACTAAAGCTGTTTGCGACCGACGTCATTAGCAATGTATTTGCCACGTGCTGTCCCATTTTTAAGTTGCGCCGGCTTTAATATAAAGCTAAAATTTACCGAATTGCACATCATATATGGGCCCTTTAATAAGTAAAGAAGTTAACAATCAAACTTGTTGCCTACCAGCTTTTGCGCAAATTTTTGTTGTAAATGTGTTAAGTGTTGGCGGAACAATAAACCATACTAGCATTTTAAAATGCTCTAAGAATTTAATTGCGTATTTGTTTTATATAGTCAAATACGAGGAACATTATATATGTTCAGATTATTTGTTGCGTTTAGATTGACAAACAAAATTTTTTTGGCTTTTCCGCGCCTGAATAAAAATATTTAACTTTAAATTAATTGAAGCAAATATTTAATATAATTACATACCTCAACATGTAGACTAGTCTGTCTATGGAATGTTTTGATACATAATATAAACAATATTATTTAAGCAAGCATAAGAAATTATATCATTTACCTTAAGTTTTTATAGACACATAGTAGTTGTACAAATACTTTTATCCTGTCGAGACTCATCAGTGCGCCGATCGTAAGAGAGAAACATTAAATTAAATAATCGTAAAAGAATTGATTTCAAAATTTTAAAATTTGTCAATTTGTTTGACATGTAACCTAGATATGAAAAAATGATAATTTGCAGACATCTATAATGATATTTTTCAATGTGTTCAGATTATTTGTTGCGTTTAGATTGACAAACAAAAATCTTTTTTGGCTTTATTTTTTATTCAGTTGCGAAAAAGCCAAAAAAGATTTTTGTTTGTCAATCTAAACGCAACAAATAATCTGAACACATTTAAAAATAACATTATAGATGGTTGCAAACCATCATTTTTTTATATCTAGGTTACATGTCAAACAAATTGACAAGACAACTTTTAAAATTTTGAAATCAATTCTTTTCTATTATTTAATTTAATGTTTCTCTCTTACGATCGGCGCACTGATGAGTCCTGACAGGATAAAAGTATTTGTACAATTACTATGTGTCTATAAAAATTTAAGGTAAATGATATAATTTCTTATGCTCACTTAAATAATATTGTTTATATTATGTATCGAAACATTCCGTAGTCAGACTAGTCTACATGTTGAGGTATGTTATTATATTAAATATTTGCTTCAATTAATTTAAAGTTAAATATTTTTATTCAGTTGCGAAAAAGCCAAAAAAGGTTTTTGTTTGTCGAACATTATATAGTTATCATAAATGTGATAAAATTAACTATTCAGGGGACGGATTAATAAAGGGGGAGATTTTCCCCCCCCTCCCTTCAATGTTCAAGACATCTTATTGTTACCATAATATGCACCATTGTTGATACTTAACATTATTTCAAAAAGAAGTTTATTGGTGTTCTGGATATTTTAATTGTATTTTTTACAGATAAATGTAAACCATGTTGTAGAAAATCTCTGACCGTTACCTCTTTGTATAAAAATGCGCCTGAATTTTTAAATTCGCTTCTGAAAATATATCCATCCTACCTTACAGTAAATCACATCCCTATGCGCTACAGGAAGACCCTGCAATATGTTTTGAAATCTGCAAAAAAGAAAGCGTTTCCTCATTGCACGATTATACGGCATTACGGTGTTTACACTAACTTTCCACTTCCAGGTTTAGGTTTTAAGTTCGTTAAAATTTAAAAAATGTTTTACGAGGAGAACTTTTAAATTGGGTTGCGTATACGCGAAAAGGTACAATAGAAAATATCGGCGTGTCAAAAGCCATAACGTAGGCTAAACCCTAAAACTATAAATTAAATAAACAACAAATTTTGGTCATTTAGTTAAACAGTTTGTTTTTGGTTTTTAATATATTTTCGTTACGATTATCACTATTTCGTTATTAAGTAGGTGAAATATGTTGAGAAAAATTAATAATACTCCTAAAAGCAGAAATTTGATTTCTTATTTGTATACATTCTTTTTAGTATATTTCATTTAAATAGTTTTTTTTACTATATCAAAAATCCTATTTTTATGAGAATTAAATAAATATTGTATTAGCAAAATTGCTAGCTCATTTAAAACTTACCTTTTTACTAAATTATATATTATATTATATTATATTTTAAGCTGTACCAAAGTTTTGTACTTTGGTGGTGAACTTTTAAGAATTTCAAAAAAAAAGGCAGAACAAAACGAACTTCATCTTTTACGAGGCAAACTCATTGCGTAACACACTTTTGCAAATAGTATCAAGAAGTTTTATTTTATACAACTGTTGTGCAATTTGTCAATTATAACCATTCACGGTCCATTGTGTTGCACAAATGTCATGTTGTGAACGTGTTTGGACCGTGGACGTGAGTGTTGTCTATCCAAGAGACATCAGTGATGCGCTTTAAATATATTAGCAAAATATAAACATAATTAAGAGGAAGAATGTCAGGTATACCTGAACCTAAAAATATTCTATTTGTATTTGTTATTCAGAATTAATTAAACATCATGGGAATTTCTGAAACAACAAATAAGAATCGCAAATTTAATTTCGTTTTACAGAACATTATTATAATTACATATTTATACGGTATTGTAATAAAACTGAATGACATCACTTGCCACAGACTAACTGCGAAATATGACTAGCTATATTAGATAATAGTCCAGTATTCAGGGGTTGGTGACGTTCAAAATAATAATGAGCAATATTTTTTTGCAAATGGCATCTCTTGCCCAGCCCCTGTTTGAGAATGTGCAGTGCTCACACGTAGGCCCAGCTTCCTGGTTTACAAAAAAATGGCAAAAAGTGGTTTTTGTTCAATATCTTCCAAAATATTGCAGATATAACAAAACTGTTTTCTTAAAAAAAAGGGCAACATCTATGTTTTTCGGAAATGTAAAAGTCATCATTGCTTTCCCTGTCCTCTGTTTTCTGACCAAGAGAAACATTCTCGAATGTATTAGTAAGCCCGCGGACAAATTTTGCTATAACTCCATTAAAAATTATTTTTTATTTATAATTCAAAATGCGTTTGAATCCACGGCTACATACTATAACTTAACCTCAAAAAACTACTTTTTCAAATTCAATCTTTACAATAACTATAAGAACTACAAAAAAAACATGAATACCTTTTTTGAGTAATAATCTCCAAGACATATTTTAGTTAAAGAGTTTTGCTCTATCTATTCTATTGAAAGATATTGATTTATTTTTTGACCATTTTTTTTGTGAACCCAAAGGCCTACGTGTGAGCACTATGCATTCCTGAACAGCCCTTTGAGAGATACAATTAGTGAAAAACTGGTTTACAATTATATTATTCCTGTGCCTTCAAATTTGTTTCTGGTGACTGGGTTATAACGTTGTCCTAAAAGTCTGTAAAATTTATTATTATACACGGCATCGGTTGAAAAACACCCTCTGTTATTTAGTACTTAAACTGTAAAAAATGTAGAAATAGATTCTGTTCATCATGTAGAATGCAATATGGTAGACCAAAACGGTTTTCTAATAAAATACTTAGAAATCAATGTAAAAAATATTTAAGAGATTGAGTTAAAATTTGGCATGACGCAACAAAGTGGCGGCCTAATAAACGGTTTGAAAAAAATAGTCTTAAAGATTACTTACCCGATTAACTACAAATTTTGCACAAAAATCAAATTTAATATATTGATAGATTGGTGAAATTTTCGCCGAATAAAAAAACTGTCAAATTTTCCCCAAAATTAGAAAAACTGGTAAAATTTTGGTACGACTTCAACATGGCGGAACAAAATGGCAACCCTATAATATATTTTTAACCAGTGTTAAACACTTTTAGTAAACTAATTTCAAATTTTGCAAAAAATGGGGTGTAGAGAGAAACTGGTAAAATATTGGTACGAATCTAAAAAGGCGGAATAAAATGGCGGTCTATTAAAATGTTTGAGAAAACCATATTAAAATATTGATCGGCTTTACCCGGAAGTTCCCTTTTTATGAATCCTTCCTCTAAGCAAGAAAATTAAAATATGATCCAGTTTCATTCAACGCGTAGTTATTCTAATATGCACAGTTCATATACAAGTTTATGTTATCTATCATTCTCCTAATAAAGAAAATAAATCATTACGAGGGGAATTTCTATTAATGTGCATTACAGATCGATTTTACCGAATTACCTGGAATTTCCCCTTTGATGAATCTTTCCATTTTTTAACGGAAGGACAGATATTATGATTTGTATATGTACTGTATATATTACTAAATAACGAAGTGCCAAACTAAATTGGATCACTCTTCCCTTTCCTCAATGAAAGAAAGATTCTTAAAGAGAGAATTTCCGGATAAAGGCAATTTGCTGAATTTTTCTCGGTTTTCTAACATTTTGACATGCATCAAAGGTAAAGTTTAGTTACATCTTATAACTAATTACATCGGTTTATTTTTTTTTACAAATTTTGAAAGTTTATTTTGAATTTGGCTTATTAAAAACAATCTAATTAATGTTTCTCTAGAAATATAAATATATGTATGATGATTATAGACTTTTTTAAATTTTTTTAGTCTAATTCGACTGTTCTTCATTCAACTGAGAAACTTTAATGCACTTCTAAATATTGACGATATCGACGAAATAGAAATTGTAGTTCGAATACACTCTGTAAAATCCTGCACAGGACTGTTTTATTAATTAATATACTAATTACTTCATTCGCGTATATGACTATAATGAAAGGGATGTAAAGAGGTACCTAAATCGCCTTATTTGAGTACCTCTTTATAAATTAAGTTTGCTGTTGCATTCTCTGGCTGTAAAATAGCCAAGCTTCTACGCAAACTTACTCTAGAGCATGCTGCATAGAGTTGACCATGAGAAAAACAATCGTAGCGCAAGTCTACTACAGCTCTACTTAAGAATTGCCCTTGAGCTTTGTTAATTGTACGTTAATTGTGGAGCAGTAATTTTTTCATATAAAGCTAGATTTATTTCATCTGCTGTCCTATTTTTTGAGATAATATAGCTCGTTCTTTAAACCAAGAAGCGGTTCTATTTTGACAACTTTCGAGTCCACTATAGACATATAAGTGGTAGTTTCACCCCCTTGGAAAATGAGTTTCGAAGAATCCCTTCTTACCGAACCTCTGCACTCTAAATTCAAGCTGTTTGCACAAACTCAGCTTTCTACGGCAAAAGGTTTGAGAAAGATCGCAAAAATTAATGATCCGATTTTTTCAAAAACCCTGTATATATTTATAAAAATCTTAAAATATTTAATAAAATAAAATAAAAAGGACGTGTTCAAGTGTTTTCCGAATAACTAATTGTTTTTTAAATAAAAGAATATAATATTAAAGGGGTAGTTTCATCCCCTTGGACACCCTGTCTCCGTTTTTAAAAAATTTTAAAATATGTAAAAAAATTACATATAAAGTATATTATGCTCAAGCGTTTTCCCAATAACTATGGATTTTTTAAATAAAATATATTGTAATATTTAAGGGATAGTTTTACCCCTTTCGACACATTGTATGAATTTTTTAAAAATCCTAAAATATGTAAACAAATAAATTAAAAAACACGTGTTGAGGCGTTTTTTAAATAAAAAACATTATAATATTTAAGGGGTGGTTTCACCCCCTTGGAATTTTAGTTTTGAAAAATCTCTTCTTATCAAACCTTTACACTCTAAAATCAACCTGTATGCCAAAATTCAGCCTTTTTCCTCAAGCGGTTTGAACTGGAGCGTGATGTGTGAGTCAGTCAACTAAGTCTTTTATATATTAGTATAGATTATGTCTCTTTGCTTATGTTAGGAGTTATAGAAAGTAATACTTTCAGGGTGGGACATTAACAGAATATTCTATTTTCGATAGTGCTACATAATATCTGTCTTGGGGGAACTGCACGCAGTATTATGGATCATCAGTTAAAACTATAAGAGATATGTATTAGCTTCAATGTGATTTCAATAGTGAAATATGTACAATTGGGCGCTAAATGCGATTTTTTATGAAAAAAATCTAATCTAGAATTATAAAATAGAAGTAGATTTGTCCATTTTCGACCATTTTTCGACCACTTTTTGACGCAAATGCCGTCGCATATAATTTTTTTCCACAAAATGGCTCTTTACCGCCTTGCATTGATCATTTGTCTACGTAACTGCAAAATTTGAAATGGTATATCGTGCTCATGTCTTTGTATTTCTGCAGCGGGTGAACCCTTTTGAACCCATTTTTAAACGAAATGTAATTTAAATTGCCTATACATAACACATTTTTTTGAGGTCGGACGTGCAGGAAGTTTTTTCTAATACGTAGGTACCTTTTCATCTTACTTTGAACTTGACTAGACCTTGTCGCTAGTTTTTCACTTTTTGCGTGCAGTTCTCCCTTTTTTAAACAAGCAGTTCAGCTGCTTGTTCATTAAAAGTAAGCTGACATAATCATAAGCATAATCTTAAATACTTCAAACTCCAATATCTGCAAATAAAAGCAATAATTGTATTTGACTTTTTCTATTATCCTAGAAATTCTTTTCAATATACATGTATACAATATGGGATGCTCCTTTTTTCAATTTTCAATTCTGCTCAAGATTCTCAGTATATTAAATATGGAATGTACTATATCTAATTTCAATTGTTTTGATATGTTGAGATTGAAATTTAACAATTTGAGACTCTGACCGACCATACAATCTAAATGGTTTTACTTATGGTAAATCGGTTTGCACATTCTCATCTTAGTGTTTTAAGTTGTTTCTTGAGACATGATTTTTCATTTGAATCGACATGAAAATTTATTCGAAATTTATGGAATAACAAAAGATGTACGACGAATAATTACTAAACTAAAAAAATAAAAATACCAAAATATTTACTATTGGCCAGATAAAAACAAAAGATAAAATGCTGGTCTAGTATTTTTAACTTTTTCTTTAATTATTGTGGAATTTTCATGGAAGCCCTTCTTAAGATTACCTGCTGGATGTGCCACTAAACCTCTGAGTATATTTTGATAGTTGATTGCAAAATAACAAAAATGATTTCTGCTTAAAACAATTTAAATTCAACAAAAATAATTTTATGTTTGAAACTGAAATTTAATGAGATAAAATGGTTTATATATAAGCTTGGATAAAAGAAACGCATGTAATATCTTAAATTCAAAGTAAACTTATTTGCATTTGAGAGGTAAAGATAATACATTAAATAAACCGCTCCATATTCAAAGTGAGGCTCCTTCTTTTTTGAAAAATTTTAAATTCGCGTAATTTTGTGCATTTTAATACAATCTTTAAAAATTCTTTTTTTGCTAATAGCAAATTTCAAGTAGATATTTTGTGTTTACCATTTATATTATGAGGACGCAACAGTTATTTTAGAATGATTTTAAAGTCACATTCTGTTCACTAGAACCCTTCACAAAAACGATTATGGATTTTTATATTATATATATTTAGGGATCGTGAAGTGTGACTCAATTTAATGCAGCACATAGTCATTTAGTTATACATATGTACTGTCTTTCAAATATTTTTATTGGGCGCCAGTTTGTTCCACTTTATTGGATTCGTACCAATATTTAATCAGTTTCTACTTATATGTAACTCTTGATTTTTGGGCATAAGTTAAGATAAATTGAATGCGAATTTTTTACACTGAGTTTTTAAGACCGCCATTTTGTTACCTCATGTTGTTCCTACCACTTTATCTCTATATCACATTTAATTTTCTGCAAAATTTGAAATCAATTGAATAAGAAGATTTTTTACGTTGCTTTTTTCAACATTTTATTTGGTCGCTATTTCGTTTCACCATCTTGAATTCATATCACAATTTCACCATTTTATCTCTATTTCAAACTTAATGCTTACACATAATTTGAAACTAATCTAATAAGTAGTTTTTAAGGTTGATTTTAAAAACCTTTTATTAAGCTGCCATTTTGATTTGTTTTTAGTTTTATTTTTTTTTCATTTCACTAGGCCATTATTTTCTTTCGCCATATTGGATTTTTAACAAAATATTACAAGATCATCCTCATTTGACTCTTAATTTTAAATTAAAATTTGAAGTCAATCGGGTATTTTTTTAGCTACGCCGCGAACTGGTAGATAGACTGAAAATATATTTTTAGCATAGGGACGCTAAAACGTGAATATATGTTAAACCTGTGCGGTGATTTTTTACGATACAAAAATTTCATTTGACTGCCATTTTGTTGTCCATCTTAATTGGTACCACAATTCTACCTATTCATCTCTATACCAGACTTAATTCTTTTACAAAATGTTAAATCAATCTTTTAAATCGTTAGGCTGAACTTTTAACATTTTATTAAGCAGCCATTGGATTCGTACCATAATTTTTTTACTATTTGATTCCTACCTAATATTTAAGTTTAATGCAAAATTTGAGGTAAATAAAATAAATACTTTTTTGGTAATAATTTTTTTAGCAATTCACTAGGCCGCCATTTTGTTTCGCCATACTGGATGTTTACGAAAGTGTTACCAGGTCATCCTCGTCTCACGTTTAATTTTTGACCAACATTTGAACTAAAACGAGTAAGTAGTTTTTAACTATGTTTTCGGCATCTAGGGACCTTGAAACGGAAGATCCGAAAAAATCTCGAAAGGTAAATTTTTTCAGGATTACAATACTGCCCTTTTTCGAGGGAAGTACAAAGGCAATCTTGGCTTCAAAAAGTTAATATTGGGCAAGCGAAATTTACTAAAAAAAATCTCCCATTGTGTATGCAAGGTGTTATAAATTTGTTATTTATAGGGATAGTCTTGCGGTTGCAAGATACTGTTATATTTTTGTAAAACTTATAATACTGTAATCGAAATTTTTTCATAACCTTACCGTCCCTACCCCTGATAATTCCTGTAGAATTTTCTTGTAGAATCAGTAGAGGGTACAGATGTGGCACATTAGCAATTATGAATAAAAATAATCGTATTGATAATAATTGATAGTATTAGAAAACCAATGAAAAGAGAATTATATGATAAATTATAATATATTTTGTGGAACCTTCTCATAGGTACCATACTGGATGTTAAATTGTTCATAAAGTTTTGGGGAATTAAATACCCATTCTTCTCTGACAACTTAAATAAGATTTGTTTAACCCTTGCCGTACAGTTTTATTAGATATTACAATATAAGTAATATTTAGTCAATAATGCTTTTTGTGTTTTTTCGTCCCCTGTAAAGAGGAAGTATAAAAATAACCCCTATCAGATTTTTACAAATCTTGACATTTTATGGTCCACAGAAACCAAAAAACATGTTTTTTCAATTCCGTCGATCTGTCTGCCGGTCTGCCTGCACGCGATATAGCTCATAAACTATTTACTCGATTAACTTCAAATTTTGATCAAAAATCAAAGGACAAAAGGGGGTAACATTTTGGTATAATGTATAATATAATTAGAGGAATGCTAAAAAAATATTACTTAAAAGCTACCTAGTCAATTTACCTGAAATTTTGCACACAAATCACGTATTACATAGAAATCAACTAGTAAAACGTTTGTGCGAATCCAAGATCGCGAAACAAAATAGCGGCTTAGTGAAATGTTAAAAAATGTTACTAAAAAACTATTTATCAGATTAATTTAAAATTGTGTGCAAGCATTAAGTATGTAAGATCGATAAACTAGTAAAACCAATAAAATGTTTAAAAAATCAAGATAAAAATTATTTCTTATTCAATTGACTTGAATTGACACTCTGTGGGAATTAGTTTTTATCTTTCACGTAAATTGCAAAAAGCAAAGAAACAAGGGAGTGCCTAAATTATTTTTAAACGACTGCAAAAAAAGAGCATTTGTATTTTTTTATGTATGTATATTCTATAAGTGATGGTTTCACCAGTTTGTATGAAAATTTCAGAGAATATTTAATATATTACCGGAGTGATGCCATTTCGAGCTCTTCCATTGAACAATATATAAACTGATTCAAAAGCGTAGATTAAAAGTACTATTTGTTGAACAAAACACACTAAACAAAATAAAACCATCAAATTATTACTCTTCTAAGGTGAAAATAGGTACATTTTGTACATATTTATATAAACAAAAAAAAATTAACACAATAATACATCGAATTTAGAACAAAAATTTGAGAAACACTAAAACAGTTTTTGGCGTATATTCATATTAAATTATCTAGGTTTATTATAACTAAAAGTCTCCTATTCTCGCATTCATTTCAATTGTCTAAATTCACATTATTGAACAATATATGCGTTCACCATTACACCAGGAAGAAACAGTATGTTTGTTACCACTGTATATTATATACTAATAAGACATATTATTATACAATGATGGTATATAATATCATTGGAACTAGTGGCTGTTTGTTAAAGTTGACTTATACAATAATACTCGTATAACAAGAACAAAAAAGAAAAAAAAATTTTTAGAAAAAAATAAAACCGACTTACCGAAAAATGCACTAAAAAGTGAAAAATGATATATTTTTTTGTCTGGAAAATTTTATTATGTAAGGTCGGCGCAAAAACCAATAAAGACAGTAAGTAATTATACCCGTGATATTAAACATCAAAACACAGTACATAAATATATTTTGGTTGTTAGGTAATTACAAATACGTTGAGCGCCGATTTAACAGAGTACAATTTTCCAGATGAAATAAAATATTATTTTTTACTTTTTGGTGCATTCTTTGTAGTAGGTTTTTTGTCAATGTCACTCTGTATTTTGAAATAGGGTTTTATTATTATCAAGTTTATAGCAATCAATATATGTATTACAAAAGTCTAGCAGAGGCGTGCAAACCCCAAAGTTCTACGTTAAGAAATAACCTAGAAAATCTGTTGTAGATGTGGGCATTTATATTCCACCACGAATTTGATAACACCCTGTATACACAATATAACCCACTTTCAGTAAATTCGCTTATGCAATATCTACTTTTTAAAATAGCATAACTTTAGCTTTTGCTAAAATATCGACAAATCTCAGAAATGATTTTTAGGGAAGGGTCATAGTCGAGTTATACTAAAATATTTTTTTCTGATTTTGGGGGTGTCATATGCTAAACACAAAACATCTAAGTCAAAAACATTAACCAGCGTTAAAACTAGATAATATTTCCTATTAGCCTGTATTTTGTCAACCTACAGTTTTAAAAAGAAATGGGTTAAAAGCTAGAAATGTGCGAGTTTATTATAGTTATATATGCACACGAGAGTAACATAAAAACTAGGTTGTTTGCGACAAGTGCATAAAAGATATTTTACATTTGATGCACACTTTCTATGGCAAAGCAACACAAATGGAGAGGATTGTGGATGTCATTAAATATCTTCCAGTATTACCAGAAAACAGAAACAGCACGCTATTTTATTTTATCCTATTTTCTACTACTGTTGTGGGTTCTTAGGCAATGCCCTTTTTTCTCCTATATATATAAATGTAATTACATTAATTCATTTGACTGTTTCTTTTTTATTATATTCAATTTTTCGAGTGTTTCATTCACATCTTAACAACTACGTAAAGCTTCAAGTGGTATTACAGGGGATACAAAAAAACTTTAAATATAAAAGTTGTAGAATTTTTCGTCTTTATCTTTTAAGAGTATCAGCAAAACTTAATCGTTGGTAACAGCCCTAAATTATTACTTTCTCGCAATAGGGTAGTATTGGGTTTTAAAAAACATTACCCTCGAGATTTTCACATCTTATGCTCCTAGATATTGGAATTTTCATATTTGTGTCGATATGTAGCATCGGTTTGTCTGTTTGCTGCATGTGCAATAATTATGTTAACCTGCAGTGACGGTGTTTGCCGTCAGTTATTTCAGAAGCCGCCCAGTAATCCAAAAAATTAATAAACCATTCTTAGATGGATAGGTACCAACAACCATAACCCAAGGATATGTAAAATCTAACAAAAAAAAACTGATTCAAAAGCGTAGATTAACTATTTGTTGAACAAAACACACTAAACAAAATAAAACCATCAAATTATTACTCTTCTAAGGTGAAAATAGGTACATTTTGTACATATTTATATCAACAAAAAAAAATTAACACAATAATACATCGAATTTAGAACAAAAATTTGTCTCCTATTCTCGCATTCATTTCAATTGTCTAAATTTACATTATTCTCTGTAACCTTAGCATTTTTGTATTCTGCCGACGCTCGCCACGTTCGGGGCGAATCGACCAGCCGTTTCATTAGCGCAATCAGATTATAAGAACGAAATTAAGACGTCAACACTTTATAATAACGTTCTAGCACAATGTTCTTATATATATATATATATATATATATATATATATATATATATAGTATATATGTACTCTCGCCTCCGTACAAGTATGGGGTGGCTTCACGGCCACCAGAACGTAAAAAGAAACTCGAATTTTTAAACCTCCCGTTTAAACCGACACTTTTAACCCAATTGACTGAAACTTTGAAAGAAATGAAATGCATTTTATATTCTGTTAGATCTTGCTCCTTTTTTATTGCATAGCAAATGCATAGCCAACCTTCACACAGAAGTTGTTCGTAATTGCAGACTCATTCAATGGATTATTATGAACATTCCATAATGTATGTTGAAATAACGGGTTGTTTTTTTTCCTCATTTTCTTTTGTTGAGTTTGCCAATACATGTTTCTTCAAAGTATTTGACAATATTATCTAGGTATTGCGGGAATAGTTTTCTTTCAATAAAAATATCAAAAATGTGTAATTTTGCCAATGGGGACAAATAGCAGTGCTTGTAGTAATTTGACACTATAGGAACAAAGCATATCTATATCATACTTCATTTTTAATCCATATTTGCCTAGAGTTTTGTAAAGGCAACTTTTAAAATAGAAATAGCATCTTTGATGTTTAACATCAGGGAACACAGTTTTTACTGCCTTTATAATAGCCATTTCAAAGTCTGTAGCGATCAACTATTTTTCGATTTTGTTCTGAAAAATATCCATACACTAATGAAACTATAGTATTCTTCTCTCTCCCATGAATTGTAAACACTTGAAATATTACTTTCGGAATAGTTTGGAATGTACCATTCAAAACCATTATTTTGTCTGACTTAGAAATGTAATGTTTCATTCGTTTTCAACCATGTCAAACATTACGTTTCTAAGTCAGAAAAAATAATAGTTTTGAATGGTAAACTAATATTTCAAACGTTTACAATTCATGGGAGAGTGAAGAATACTATAGTCTCATTAATGTATGCATATTATTCAGAACAAAAAGGAAAAAATCTATTTTGATCCATTGTTAAAAATTGTAATAAAATAGTTGATCGTTACAGACTTTAAAATGGCCATTATAAAGGAGTAAAAACTGTGTTCTTCCGGAACTATTATACCTTCAAATGTGTTTGGTTCTGTTGGATAACTCTTTTCCTTTTTTCTTGTATACGAGACACTCTGTTTAATACAGCTCGATGATGTTAATTGTGCAACTCACATTTTCCAACGGCTTCTGCCAGAATAACTCGTGGTGACAAAAATTAATTCTCTGCATTTTTCTTTATCTTTTCTAATACTTAGACCGTTTCAAATTTTTCTGACTTTCCGGTATGATTGCGCTCACCTCTACATATCACATTTCCATTAATCTTATTTTCTAGTACCTTATCTTTTACATACAAATATCCCAAATAGTACATTTAACTTTTAGATATAAGTGACATTTTTACAGTTTGGAGACGTGACATGTGAGAATACCTTATAAAAGCTCAGGAGTAGGTATATGGAAAAGTTTATTTTATCATTTGATAAATAATTACATTTTATTCTACAATTTCTAATATAAATTATTTTTTAAAAAGACTAACTCTAACTAAATGTAATTAAAATTAATCCTAACTATCCCTAACTAAACTAGCCCAAACTAAACAAAGCTAACCCAAACTAAAACAGATAAATCCAAGCTTACCAAACTAACCAAAGCTAACCCAAATTAACCAAAGCAAGCCGAAATTTACCTTAACCCTAACTAGTCCAACTAATCCAATCTAATCCTATCTAACCTAATCTAAGAAAAGGTAAACGAACTTAAGCCAACGAAAATTAATCAAAACTAACCCAAGCTTAAAATCACTTTTTGAAAATTTAACCATTCCAGAAATTCTTTAATAAAAAAATTAATTTTCGAAAAACTCTGCATTCGAAAAGTTATTTTCCGAAAAATTAATTATTAGAAAAAGACTGCATTCGCATTACATCGAAACAAATTTTGTCGAGATATTTTTAATTCGAAAAATGTATTATTCGAAAAATTATTTTCGAAAAATTCATACCAAACCATGTGAAAGTCGAGCAAAAAGCACATTTTATACACGTGATCCTCCTTCAGACTGAAATTTCTTCGGCGAGCGGTGTAGATTCAGTAATTGCGCCCTCTCTTTTGCTATGACTGCTGTTTCAAATTGATTATTCTCCAGATAATGAACTCACCTTCATCTTGATCTGCAAATTTATCAGGAAGTTGCATCTCTTCTAACGCACAAATAAGTTTTTCTTCTGGTCTTAATGCATTATTATTGCTTTAATTCGAAAATGTGTTGAGGGGAGAAGTTTTTACAATAAAATATAATTTCGTCCGTCAGATATTTTTCTTACTGTTCATTTTAAGGGCAAAACTAGCTATGTTAAATTATGTTTTGACCGGCATATTTTATATTTTCGACATCTTTTTACTACCTATAAAAAAACGATTCTCATAAAAAATTACATTGATTACGACATCGTTTTAGTTACAAATAAATAATATATACAAGTCGTTAAAATAATATGTCTTAACTTGTTTTATTGCATCAGTTGCAGTGTTAAGTAGTCCTAACGTTCCACTAGACTATCAGTAATCACTCAAAAAATGACAACCTCTAAAAGATGCTTTGAGATACTTTTAAATCAAATTAAAATCTTAAGACAGAACACAAATCTTTTTATGCAATAATGTATCACTTTATTAATACATATAGCATCTATGTGGTAAATGCTATAAAATGGTTTTTGCCATAAATGAATCAATACACATGATGAATGTGCCAAATTAAATGCTTCATATTTAATAATCCGGATATAATTTGTTTGCGTACAACGTAATTGAACAATATTGTTTAATATATTAAACGGAAGATAAAATATTTGCTTCTAGTTAAAATCAGAGAATACCAAATACACAAATACTTATAATTAATATATTTTTATCGACTCATTAAAATACACAGCAACCTATCGAAAACAATTGTAACCAAATTAACGCTATTTATTTTGATAAAAAATATAAACTGTGTAAAGCGGAATAAAAATCTTAAAGATTTATAATTATTAATATAGTGGTTTCTTTCTGTTAAAGTGGTATTCATACATGACTTTGATACCGATTGAAATAATAAAAATGAATTACATGGACCTTCTGAGTTATACGTTTTAATCAGACTTGTACATAGCTAAAATCTTATTTGGAAAGGTGGGGGTTGTTTCTCTTCATATAATACAGCCGAGGAAAAAGAAATAAAACTTTTATTTTTTAAATATTTGACCTGCAGGATTGTGCCTTTTGCACCTGAAAGTAATTTTCGTAAATTTTTAATCAAGCGGTGGTTGAACTCAAAAATCGTGATAAAAGTCGAATTTTGGATTTTTAATTGATTCACAAGATGTATACGAAATTTTTTTTCCAACATACTATTATTTAATTCTCATTCCAACATTCGACACAGTGAGGCGATGTATAGATCTTTCAAAGGAGTAAAAATTTTTGGTCAGAATATCCACCATTTTATTAAAAACATTTTTAAATTAAAATGTTTGAATATTTCATAAAAAAATTTTATCCTCAGACTGATATACTATTTTTAAAAGTATGCCACTTTTCATTATGGGATTTTTTACAAAAAGATGTATACGAAATTTTTTTCCAACATACTATTATTTAATTCTCACTCCAACATTCGACACGGTGAGGCGATGTATAGATCTCTCAAAGGAGTAAAAATTTTTGGTCAGAATATCCACCATTTTATCAAAAACATTTTTAAGTTAAAATGTTTGAATATTTCATAAGAAAATTTCATCCTCAGACTGATATACTATTTTTAAAAGTATACCACTTTTCATCATGGGATTTTTTTACAAAAATTAAAAAACGTTTGCGAAATATAGTCAAAATAGGTTTGAACTGTAAATAACACTAACTAATAATTATTGTCTAATTATCTATTTTTTATTGATATAGTCTATACAGACTATATCAATAAAAAACAGAAACAGCTGAGTGTATATGTCATATCCATGACGAGGTGCGCTGTTGTACGCGATAAGTCACTTTTTGTAAATTAAATTAATTTGTGTATCTTTTAATGATGCAAATTTGTCAATAATTTTGTCATAAAACTCACCGGTACTTTCAGAAAGAGATACTAGTGATTCTTTTGCTATTGACAAAATAAGATATAGTATTTCGTAAATAGGTCTTGATTCGTTTTAAGCATGAGAAATGTCTTTCAGCCTGTACACTTGTTACAGGGTTTGTCAAAATTAACGTCGCAAGTAGATATACACTGAAATTAATTCTAAACTACAGAGTTGTTAACTAAAATCATGAATATTGAGTTTATGAAACTGTTCGTCTCGGTAAATTATGCTGAGCTAATTTTTGAGGCGGTCTTTGTCGAACATATTTGGATACATTTTTTCCAACGAATTTAATAGATTGGAAGGAAATTTTGCTGCAAAATTCCAATGTATGTAAATCCTCAAACCTAATGTTAATTTGGAAAAGAATCTAAAATTTCATAAAATAAACGTTTATACTTGCCAGTTAGATTAAACTTGTTAATATTGCCAATTTGTCTACTATGTGGCAATCCTGTAAGCATTTTTCAAATATAGATTTAAAACTGTCTTCAACGCGTTGCTCATTTAATCGTTGGATGATAATGTTTATTTGTGAAATGCAGAAAGCAACCTCTAAGTTATTTACCTGAAAAACTATAAGAAGAATATCGGTAAATAAAAAAAATTCCTTAAATATAAATGTTAAAAAAGCAAATTCAAAGTTAGAGAGGTCTTTTAAACATCCCTTTGCCTTGTAAATTTTATCTAAGTCTAATTCGAAGTTCTTGATTATTTCGTGAAACACTAGATTAGTCCCTCCCAATTATTGGCGACAAAAAATAAAATTTGTGGACATGTGTAAAAAACCTAAAGTATTCTGAACAAGTTCTTTAGACGCTTCGTGTATTTTAACTGCTCTTGAAAAATTTTTGAAATCAGCATGCCCATCAGAAGTCCAAACGTTTTTTGTTTTTCTAACTAATAAGCAACGCTTGCGAAATAAACACTGTTTAAACAAACTTCCGCAAATCCAGGACTGATCCTGGTACCACGATAATATAAATGAACGTTTATATTGCCGACCGTCTTTCTTATAATTACTTAAGGTACTTATCTGAGGCAGTGGTCTGTCTCTTTGAAGAATTTCCCTTTTCTCGTCTTCGGAGCACCTTAATGACACAATGGCGTTGTCAATGTGGCATTACATTATCGTGCACTGGATTCATAGTTAAATCACAGTTAACACCGATCTAATTATTATATGAAAATATCACACAACTAAAAAGTAACGCCATTAACCGAGTCCACACGCCACCGACTTCCTAACACGTTCAGACCACTTGCTAACTTGCAAAGACTTCCACCCCACCCGCCCCGAGGTATCTTCTAAGTATAATAATATGCACCCACATACCGACAAAAAACAATGCCGAGTAATGGACAAACGTCTTGGCTGAAATATGAATGCACGATGTTATTAGGATTTAAAGGTGATTTATACGTGTTTGGTTCTATTTTCATACTAATTCACAAAATTGTTATTTTCACTAAGTAATATTGAATTAAGAAGATAAATATGCAATTTTACAGAAAAGTCCGACTGAGGCGGCGCTTCTGACTAAGACCCTCTAAATAGTAACCCATTGGACTACAACTTTACGTAAATTACTTTAAGAAGAAAGAGCCCAAGCCGGGCCAGACATTCGGATTTTTTTTTATTGTTTGGCTAATATACAGCGTGCTCGTTGAAAGAAATTTACAGTTTGATTTTACCATTAAATGTGTTCCGTTATTGGGGTAGGTATATCAAAACATTTTTAATTTTTGCATCACTTTGTTACTACACACGAAAGTGGAAATAAATGAAAATAGATAGTCTATATATCATAAAAAATAACTTTCAGGCTTTGAAAAGCTCACTTGGTTTCCGTGTTTTTTGTCTACAACCACGTAAAGTCAATGATGAAACTGCCCCATATCGCAGCTAGCAGTCTATAAATCGCCTAAAATGTATTTTCTTAATGAGTTATGGCGCTTTTAATATATCTGAATTATTAACAAGTAACATAACTATCTGATACAAAATTTGTAGAACTGTGTTTTAAGTGTAGATTACTGTTCATTTTAAGAGCAAAACTACTTATGTAAAATAAGTTTTGATCGACATATTTAATATTTTTCATATCTTTTTACTAAAAACTATTCTCATAATTGATTGAAAAGCTCACTTGGTTGGTGAATTGTATCGATGCTTTTGATGAGCAATCTATAAGTCGTCCAAAATTATATAAAAACATTATTTTCTTACTGAGTTATAGCGGTTTTAATATATGTAAATCATTAACAAATAACATACATATATGACACAAAATTTGCAGAACAACTCTTTTTTAAATGTATATTGTTGTACTTAATAGGTACCAGCCAGAGCTGTCACAAGTACTGACAAAGAGTATTTGAAGAACAAATACCAGATACTTATTAAATATTAAATCAACAAGATGAACCAACAACAAGTACTTTCAAATTTCAAAAGTATTCGAAGTATCAAGTAACTGGTAATTTAACTTGATTTTTGTCAAATAAAGTAATTCAAGTACTTTGTACTTTCAATATTTTTTCGGGCGTTTGAAGTAAAAATTGGAATTTAAGTACTAAAAATTATTCCCAGTATCAACTTCTTTAGGAAAATATGATACATACATTGGTGAATATGCACAGTTTGATGATAAATTTCAAACAAATTAGAACCAATCAGCAAACTGCCAGATGGGCATATAAAATGGCTCCAAATGATGTGATTCTTACTTACAAGAGTCCTATTTTGGTACCACTTAACAAGTACTTACGAATATGTATTTATATTTTTTTTATTTCTTATTATATGAACTTTCTTTTTGCTCATGGCACTTTTACATTTAAAGAAAATTTATTTTCGTTTTTTTTATATTTTTTGACGGTCCAATTGATCCCACCCCCTATTGGAATCAATTGGTTTGTTCCACTACCAAAATACAATGTAAATGTAACCAATAGCCAATCTTCATCTTGTTTTCTGGCAGAGTTAGGCAATCTTCATGAGATGTGTAGAGCCAAATAAAAACTATATCAATGTAGGTTGCGTAAAAGATAAGAAAATTTGACATTTTCGCAGTTATTAACTGGATTATTAAAATAAAGTTTATTAGAGTATAATTAAAAAAAATCATGAAGGGATAAAAAGAAATATATGAAAACAACATAAACATTTTAAAATTACTTATTAATTAATGAAAAAATACTTCTGCAAGTTGAATCTAAGTATATAGTTTAATATATTGTTAATAATCTTGACAAAAATATGGACGTACAAAATAAACATAACCACATATATTGTAAAAGTAATTTAATTATGCAAACACAAAACAAAACAATAAATAAAATGCCACTTTTATTACCGATACTAATACCTACAAAAATAAGTATAATTATGACATACGTCGGTATCGTAAAACAAACATTTTAGCGAAGGAATGAGAAATCGTGTTGGGCAAAGTCAGCCAAAGACAGAAATAAAAACAAAGCTCGTTTATTGCTCCATTATTACTGTTGTTTTAAAATAAATATTTATTGTGTTGCTGCCTGATTATATTTTACTCGGGAAATACTTTTATCAGAATTTGTGCAATTTTTTTTTGGAAAACTGTTTAATTCCGACAGAGTAATACATCTTCTTTGATGAGGAATAAGGGTTATGCTCTCCCAATCCTCTTAATCTCTCAATCCCCGGATGCACTTGTTTGTTATACGGATGGTTCACATATGACATCATTGTAATCCTCAGGGGCAGGTGTATATATAAAGGCCGGACAAACCGAGTCCTACTTTCCTTTGGGACGGTATTTCAGGCTGAGATGTACGCCATTTCCAGGGCAACAACGATGAGGGAATTAGAAGGTTAGACATTGTGAGATTGAGGGTAACGAGAAGGCAGATGAGTTTGCTAGACTCGGAGCCGCCAGCACATATGTGGAACCAGAACCGTCTTTAGGTATTACTAGGCAGCAGATAAGCACTGCACTCGACGAATTGGCGAATCAACAACTGCGACGTAAGTGGGACCAGTTTGAAGGTGGTAGGCAAACTAAAGGCTTCATTGTGAAACCCGATAAAGGCCAAATAGAGTAGTTTTTAACTCGGGACAGGAAGATCCTGAACTTCATTGTAGCAGCAGTAACGGGGTATTGTCCATTAAGGAGGCACCTTTCTATTTTAGGTATTGAGGATGGACTCTACCTGCACGGAATGGCAAGAGGAGGAGAAAACTTCACTCCACTTCCTGTGCAGGCGTGAAGCACAAGCAAACTACTCTTGTTATTTTTGTAACTACGGTCTTGCATAGGAATGCAGGCAAGGAGCTATTCTGGAGAGATATCCAGACCTATATAGGAAGGTCAGGTAGATTTAAGGATGGAAAATCGTGACGGGTGGTGGTTGAGGGAGGGTCTGGGGTAGACTGAACTACTACTACTACTACTACTACTACTACTACTACTACTACTACTACTACTACTACTACTACTACTACTACTACTACTACTACTACTACTACTACTACTACTACTACTACTACTACTACTACTACTACTACTACTACTACTACTACTACTACTACTACTACTACTACTACTACTACTACTACTACTACTACTACTACTACTACTACTACTACTACTACTACTACTACTACTACTACTACTACTACTACTACTACTACTACTACTACTACTACTACTACTACTACTACTACTACTACTACTACTACTACTACTACTACTACTACTACTACTACTACTACTACTACTACTACTACTACTACTACTACTACTACTACTACTACTACTACTACTACTACTACTACTACTACTACTACTACTACTACTACTACTACTACTACTACTACTACTACTACTACTACTACTACTACTACTACTACTACTACTACTACTACTACTACTACTACTACTACTACTACTACTACTACTACTACTACTACTACTACTACTACTACTACTACTACTACTACTACTACTACTACTACTACTACTACTACTACTACTACTACTACTACTACTACTACTACTACTACTACTACTACTACTACTACTACTACTACTACTACTACTACTACTACTACTACTACTACTACTACTACTACTACTACTACTACTACTACTACTACTACTACTACTACTACTACTACTACTACTACTACTACTACTACTACTACTACTACTACTACTACTACTACTACTACTACTACTACTACTACTACTACTACTACTACTACTACTACTACTACTACTACTACTACTACTACTACTACTACTACTACTACTACTACTACTACTACTACTACTACTACTACTACTACTACTACTACTACTACTACTACACTACTACTACTACTACTACTACTACTACACTACTACTACTACTACTACTACTACTACTACTACCACTACTACTACTACTACTACTACTACTACTACTACTACTACCACCACTACTACTACTACTACTACTACTACTACTACTACTACTACTACTACTACTACTACTACTACTACTACTACTACTACTACTACTACTACTACTACTACTACTACTACTACCACTACCACTACTACTACTACTACTACTACTACTACTACTACTACTACTACTACTACTACTACTACTACTACTACTACTACTACTACTACTACTAGTACTACTACTACTACTACTACTACTACTACTACTACTACTACTACTACTACTACTACTACTACTACTACTACTACTACCACTACTACTACTACTACTACTACTACTACTACTACTACTACTACTACTACTACTACTACTACTTCTACTACTACTACTACTACTACTACTACTACTACTACTACTACTACTACTACTACTACTACTACTACTACTACTACTACTACTACTACTACTACTACTACTACTACTACTACTACTACTACTACTACTACTACTACTCCTCCTACTACTACTACTACTACTTCTACTACTACTACTACTACTACTACTACTACTACTACTACTACTACTACTACTACTACTACTACTACTACTACTACTACTACTACTACTACTACTACTACTACTACTACTACTACTACTACTACTACTACTACTACTACTACTACTACTACTACTACTACTACTACTACTACTACTACTACTACTACTACTACTACTACTACTACTACTACTACTACTACTACTACTACTACTACTACTACTACTACTACTACTACTACTACTACTACTACTACTACTACTACTACTACTACTACTACTACTACTACTACTACTACTACTACTACTACTACTACTACTACTACTACTACTACTACTACTACTACTACTACTACTACTACTACTACTACTACTACTACTACTACTACTACTACTACTACTACTACTACTACTACTACTACTACTACTACTACTACTACTACTACTACTACTACTACTACTACTACTACTACTACTACTACTACTACTACTTACTTTGTTTTTAAACGTACACACGTGTATATCTGCAAACTATATTATAAAAATTGTAGTTATTGAAGAAATGTTGTATTTCAGTTTTTTTTATATTTGTGCCGAGTATATATTATTAAAAAAAAAAAACCCGTTTACCTAGAGCTAGTATAGTAACATAGGAAAAAACACCTGATATATTAAAATAAGCTACACTTATATAGGTACCCAGTAGGCCATATAAAGCAAATAATAAAATATTACTTCTGAACCCCACGTCAACCGAGGAAAGCACCTCTTCCGATATCATATTTACACCACTAATCTACTTCGTATTTTTATTACAATTACGTTCATTTGGTTAACAAAATTCGGAATGAATATATATATTAGAACTTAACAATATTTGGATAAGGTACGTAAAATGTATCCTCCTTATTAATCTTTACCCATTTTTACAGGGCCTAAAACTATTTAAACTTTAAACACCTCGACGTCGCGTCAGTAAGGCATACCTTGGAAAACTGAATAAAAGCTTCCTGCATTTTACCCTTTTTTACCTAGGACAAAAAAATGTAACACCATGTTTTGTAGTTAAAATAGGGAACTTTTGATCTGCCCAATATTTTTTATCCTAGAGTGTACCAATGATTTAAAACCAAGAGCGTGAAATAATAGCATATACTTGGGACACCTTGTATACTATATTAGCATGTATATATATATATATATATATATATATATATATATATATATATATATATATCGAATCGTGTCAGTGAGCTCTTTAATTTTTTACCTATAACAATGGGTTATAACAATATTTATTTTTTTATGTTGAATACAGGGGCGTAATATTTCGCCATTTTGATTTTTTATAATCAAACCTAGCTAAGAACACCCCCTTAACTATACTAGTTTCCAATAAACTGAAAATACTCATTACTTACCAAACGGATTTCGATGTTGGCCCTTAGGAAACTTGTCGGTTCACGGCGTAACGATTAATATTCCTACGCGGCGTAGAGTATTCATAGTTTTCCGCCAACAAGCGAGGAACACTGGCAAATTCAAACGGATATTTTCTATTTATTGAATTCAAATTTAAATGCGCAATCAAAGTACTTGATTTAAAAACATCAAAGTATTTGAAATAGTGTTGAAAGAATTGAAAATTTTACTTTTGATAGTACTGCAATTACTTTTGTATTTCAAGTAAAATTCATATATACTTCACATTTTTTTTTGGAATTACAAGTACTAAATACCAAATACTCTTTAGGGTATAATTGAATTTCACGTACAATTACCATGAAATAAAATCTATTTGAAGTATTTTTTCCAAGTATTTTACATAAAGTATTGACAGCTCTTGTGCCAGTTTTAAACAGTGGCATAATTAATTTTGAACACCCTTGCAGTTTTTAACAAAAGGCCCTGTATATGTACGAATCGCTCGATATGCTCGTACATATTCCGAATGTAAATAAATGTATCACCAAAAACAGGGCCAGATTTAAGACTTATTGGGCCTTCTAGGGTTTAGAGGCACCTAATTGCCCGTAGAATAAATGATGAGTAAGAAAAAGGTCCTCTGTTTCGCACGCGCTAATAAACTGTTATTACTTACCTTAAAAAACCATAGTTTTCTTTGGGCTCCATTATCACTGGACCCCTGGCATTAGTGGGCCTCCGTTGTGCGGCGGGGGTTAGCGCGTGTGTACCTAACCCACTGTTTAGAATATCCGGATAAAACAATGAATTTTCAATTCATTCTGATAAAATGTATATATGCATATATTAAAAAAATAGCTGATTTTTAATACTTAAAGCAGACTCTAATAAACGTTTGACCTTTTTTACGAAGGCACAATGTTTTTCATGATTTGTGATGTCATCCTATAAAAAGTAAAATATAGCTAATTGGAAAATAAAATAAACATCATAGATAAAAGCAAATTTTGTTGGTGAAAACCTGTTTTTGGTATTTTTGATTTTTAAATAAATATTTTAGCTCAAATAGGATCCATAGAAACTTTTTACTTACCACTTAGGATATTTTGAAATTCTCTACCAACTTTCAGTTCTATGCAAGTTTTTTCTGATGTTTGAACCCTTTTGTCTATTTTGACTGAACTATTTAAGAAACGGTATAATAAAGCAACTCAAAAATCAAATGACCTTTTGACTAAACAACGAAACAGAATTTTTATTTGGAACGGGCGGTATGATTATTATAAAAATAAATACTAAAAACATAAATGCAAATCCTTGTTACGAAACAACGCTAATTTGTTCAATTTTTCCTAAGTTCAAGTACAGTTAATTAATAATTTTATTATGGAAGCAATATTTTATATTACACTCTACATTTATTTTGCTCGGGGCTCGGTCCAATATTCTGGTCATTCTTTTTAATCAAATGTTTGTAAATCTGTACATACAAATCAATACATAAAAAAAGTATTTATTATAAAATGCCATATGTAAAATGTATTCTGCATTTATTTTAAAAACTACACTCGAAAGGGAAGACCGTTAAAACAAAACGTGTTGTAAATGATTAATATTTATAATATGATTTATCTGGCCATATTTACTAAAATTAACAGCTAATAAGTCAAATATTTATTTTCATTTTTAGAAAAATAGAAAATATTACGTTCGGATTTTATCCCGGAATTACCCAAAATAAAAACTACATATTAGGTTTTAACCTGAATGTAATAGAGCGTTAAATTTGGATGACGCAAAAAATACCTATTAGCAAATGTTTAATTAATAATGCGATTAAAATCTACAGATGTCATAAAGCGATTACTTACATCTGTATCAGACCAACGCCAACGGTCAAGCCATCGACCACAATCAAATTCTGATGCCTAAGGCCAATTGAACCGATCATTTAATATACTACGTCCGTTAAAAGCTAGATGAAGGAAGTTTCATTTGAAAGCCTTGGAATATATTTCAATAGTGTAACTCTGTGGATGAGAACTTTGATACAAACAAATTGGTCACAAACTCAGGGCTGATTGTTGGGCTTAGTTTAAGAAGAAAAGCTTCATTCTCGAGATACAAAAATAAGGATTTTTAATAATATTTGGAAAACCTCTTAACGTGTTTTATTGAAACTTGATATTTAAAATAAGTGTTTAGAGGGCTACTTTTTTCATGTGAAGGAAAATCGAATGAACCACAGGCGTGCGTATTTTACATACCAAGTTTCAATAAAATACGTTAAGGGGTTTATATCAACATTTTTTCTTAAAATGAACCCAACATTCAGTTCTGAAGGGTTGCTGATGCATTTAATTAACACACTGTATTTTGAGCCCATAGATCAATACTATATTTGAAGAGTTAATGACATGGATAAATTAGCAAATTTTTTTTAATGTATATAGGGTATTTCAAAAAGTTTGGTTTAAATTCGATATTTTGCTTAAGTGTAGAATATAAACGGCTTGAGTTGAAAGAAAATAGTTTGCATATTTCTATCCTGGTTTTTGAAATTCTATCATATCTTATGATTATGACATCAACTGCCCATTTAGCTGGAAGTGGTAAATATTCAATCATATCCCGAGCTTTCGGTGAAACCGGAATGCGTTGTTATAATTATAATATAGAATAAAATATTAAAATACAATATATAAACAGCTGAATTTGTTATAAAAAAGTAAATTGACTACAACTCAACTTTTTTTGAGACTAAATGCATTAAAAATAGCTAAAACTACATGACAGAGTTATTTTTTGGTCTAAAAAATAATCCTGTGGGACAAATTTATTTCATTTGCATCCTCTATAGTGAAGGAACTACCATAAGCCACTTGCTGCTATTTCTCCATTAAGTAAAAGAGGCGAGGCACCTGATTACAGGAGCAGTGGTATTTACAGCACGCAGGGAGCTTTAAACCATTATCACATCGCGCGAGAACAACCGTTAGTTCGCCATATTATTATGCAATTTAGCCAAGCAGTAACTGGTGTGCAGGCGTTACCTCAAAGAATTAGACAACGCCTTTACACCAGATGATTTCATTCGAGAAGAAGATCAAGTTATCCTCTGTTTATAAACAACATTGTGCTATGTGTTTGTGGATGATTGTAAGTTTAATATTCATGATTTAGATTGCCATGCTTTGGTATGGACAGAAGGTATTGAAAGAGGAAGAGAAAAAAACTTGAATGCACGAGATGGTAGAGCTGCACTTTTCTTTGTGAAAAGGTACATGAAGATGTCGTTTTACCATTTGGAAACGGTTTTGTTTGTGGTGATGACAACGCATCTTTAGCAATTAGGCACGTATGAAGTAGAATGAATGTAAAAGATTTTTTTGAATGATATTTGGGATATATGGAAAGATATTACCTTGGAATTCATTCAGCGTCTAACAGACAGCATGACTAGTTGTTTTTCCTTTTTCCTTATAATTAAGTTTTGTTTGGTAAAGTTGTGATTTTAAGTTAAACCTTAATGTTGCTACAGGATACCAAAAAAATAATAGTCTTCCGAAACTCATTCGTTCGATGATGAACAATCATGTGTATTGTTGTTTTAATAAACAGTATAGTTTGGGATCACTTAGGCAATAAAATAACAAAGACTGATTTTAAAATAGACAAATTTGAAAAACGGGTTAAAAATGTAGGTTGAGCACTTCGAGTATTGACTATATTTCGAATACTCTGTTTTCCGAAAACCAATGATTTGCGATTTTGTTATTTTCATGAGAGGAATCCTCTCCAACAATAGTCAAACACCACTTGATTAACATGATGCATTGAACTCTGTTCTTGTTGTGGCTAATTAATTGCAAATATTTTAAAGTTAATTAAATTACTTTTAAATACAAACGCTCTTCACAGACTAATACTTTGGGTACTAAGTTTTATAAGCCCAGGGGAGGTAATCTTTAGAAAATTCGTACATCTTTTTATCCGGGGCAATTTAATATTTATGTTTTATTTATATCTAATTAATCATACATACTCTTAAAACTAAAGCATTTTAAACATAACTGTAAATAAAAATTGTATGCAGTATGTGTGTTGCTAGGTGAATAATAAAATTCAATAAATCGTTCGTCTGTTTTTTCTTCAGATAATATGATAACATTTATTTACCTGACAAGTAAAGAAAATAAAGTATCTCAGGATGCTCTTACATTATCATATTTTTTTCAAATACAATATTTAAATTTCTCTCCCCAATTCATCCCATTCTTAGTCTTTGAGGAGCATTTTTTACTTCCTTCGAAAGAGATGTTTTTCTATTTCCGTCGGTCTGGATATGGAAATGAAACTGATAATAATTTGGCACATATTCGATAACGCGGAACAAAATGAAGCCCTAGTAAATATCATAAAAAAATAACTTCAAATTTTGCCCAAAAACCAGGTATAAACTATCAAAAATTTTAGTGCAAATTCAAAGATCGCTCACTAATAAAATAAAAATAAACTCAAAAATCTGTATATTGGCCTTTATCATTTTTTTAACGAATTTCACCATACATAAATGACACAGCTTACTTAATGTGCTTACATTTTTTATAAAAGGAAAATTTCGTTAAGAGAAAACTTCCGATAGTGTAGCTGTACAATTATTTTATCACAGTATTCAGAACTAATAAAATTTTCTGTTTATTAAAAAAGTGAAATTATTATGCTTTATATATTGCGCTGGTGAATTGATTTTTTCCAAGTAAGGAATTTATCTGTATGATAGCACTGGATTCCGTCGATTGACCGAAATTCAATTCACCATAAATTTTCCATAAAAATAAAGTGTATGAATCCAAATTGCCAAACAAATTGGCGCCCTAATAAAATATTTCAAAAATCAGCATGAAAAACTACTTGCTCGATTAATATATATGAACCAAAAAAAAAATCTGAAAAACCACTAATTCGATTAATTTTTTTCGTACATATTCAATATAGCGGTATAAAATGGTATCCTAATGAATAAGAGTAAAAAAAACTACTTATTGAAATTGATTTGAAATTTAGCACATAAATCATCTGTGACATACGAATGAACTGGTGAGACTTTGGTACGAAAACAATATGGCGGAACAAATTGGATGTTCAAAAAAAAAATGTAAAAATCCCTGTAATTAATATAGATATACAAATACTCATGCAATTTAGCACAAACATCAGAGAATACTCTCATAGATTATTCACTACTCATGAACCAACATGCATACAGCAAAGGTAAGTCAACAGAGACTGCTTTTCATGCTGTGGTGTAAAAAACGGAAAAGGTTATAGCAGACAAGGAAACAGCACTATGTGACTCTTCTTCGACTTAGAAGGTGCCTTTGATAAAGCCAGGATATCACCAATTTACGGAGCCTTGCAGGCAAGAGGAGCAGTAAATCGTTTGGTGAGCTGGGTAAAATCTGCGTTTTTAAGTAGTACGGTTAGTGTTTCCATGAGAGACTGCCAAGTTGAGGCCGTGGTGCGAGGCGGCTGCCCTCAAAGTAGTTGCATCTCGCAACGCGTCTGGTGTTTGGTAATGAATGGGCTTTTGAGGAAACTACAATCTAACGGCTTTTATGCGCAGGAGTACGCAGACGACGCGATGGGCTTATTATGGTGACAGATAAGTTCCTAACAACTGTCTGTGAACGAATGCAAGCGGCGTGTAGTATAATTGAACTCAAACTCTTCACCTGGAGAAGGAGTTTAGCAGGATTTAGATTACCAGCCCCAAAAGCGGGATGTCAAATACTTCGAGGTAGTTTTGGATACTAAACTGACGAGAAAATCACACGTCGAACAGGTAACCAATAATGTGGCAACTACGCCGCGTTGTGGACCAGAAATGGGGTTTATCCCCACAGGTCTTCCACTGGCTCTATACTGCGGCCATCCGACCGAGGATCACTTACGGATCCGGGGTCTAGTGGCCGGTGGCGGAAAAGGTTACATATTGCTAAAAACTGGCCGGACTTCAAAGATTTGCCTGCTTAGGGATTGCTAGAGCAATGAGGATTACACCAGGTGCCGCACACAACGTACTCTTGGCTTTTCCAGATCAGCCGATATGGATTAAGATGGAAGCCGTTGCAAAAGGATGGACGTATGTATGTACGTATGTAATGCGTCAGGAGATCCGCATCCTGTCCAAGTGAGCGATTTTTCTACCCAGCCGTCTTAAGCTCACTAGGCCTTCTGAAATTAAAATTCGAACAAGGGAACAGTGCAAGGAGAATAGGACACCCCATCAAGCTGACGTTCAACCGTGGTATACAGACGGCCAGTTTCGGGTCAGCCAGCGCCGGAATTTACCGGCCGGACTTTAGCTTTAATCTAGGAATGCAGAGATGCACAAAGTGAGCTAGTAACGACAAGGGTGGTGAAATTAAAACGGGATTCTGGATATAGTTCTATTGAAGGCAAAGGGAAAACGGATGAGTTCGCCAGAAGCGGATCGACGCTCCAATTCTCGGGTCCAAAACCCTGCCTGATTATAAGTAAACAATACTGCTCGCAGGCCCTGAATAGATGGGCCTGGGAAAAGACAAAGGAGAGAATTGGTCAAGAACGAACTACTGTAGGTAGGCAAAAGAAATGCTATCCAACCCATGCAGATCTAAGGCAACTTGGTTGATCTCAAGGAGTCGACAGGTAATTGGGGATCTAAATGGCATTTTCACGGGACACTGAAAACTAAACAGGTATATGTACCAGTTGGGGTTAGCGGATAAACCTTGTTGTCCTAACTGTGGAGCAGAGGAGGAGGATATCTATCATCTTGTTGGTACGTGTGAAATGTGGACAAGACTACGCTGGAATACTTACGACGTTGAGTTCCTCTCCAAGGAAGAATTACAACATCTCGACTGGGGCAAGATGCCCTCCTTCATTAGAAGGACGGGCCGCCTTCGTAGAGAAGTGCAGTGAGGTGGGGGAGACCGGCGTTAGCGAAAAAGGCCTTTTAGGCCTAGTTGCTGAGTTTGTCCCCCCATCTTACTACTACTAGCACAAAAATCAGATAATATAGAGATATAAGTACAGGTAAAATTTTGCCGCAATAAACTGGTGGTCTAATAAACTGATTCAAAAAAATTAATCTGGACAGCCACATATTTGATTGACTTTTGAACACAAATAAAGTGTGATATTAAGTCGTAAAATTTTTGTACGAATATAATATAACGAAACAAAATAGATGCCAAATAAAATAACATCTAGATGACGTTTAGAATCTATTTTTTTCAATTTTGTTAAATCATACTTGTATCACCTGGTTTATCCTAATTAAATTGTATTTTACTTTAAATGATTTATTCAATATTGGTTATTCTAATAACTTAATACTCAAAATGCACTCTTATAAGGCGTGGTTTGAACTGTAAAAATATAAAAACAAAAACAAATATTGATGTAGCAAAGTATTTTTAAGCTGAGTAAATATAACGGTAAACTGTTATTTGGTCACTGACCATTATATTTCATCACAGAAACCAGTCGGTTGAGCACTGAATGAACTAAATTCATAGTGACCTTTAGAGTTAGGTCATTCCAGGCTTCCTGAATTTTTATTCATAACTCTAACTGACGAGAAAGCCCCATACATTATCTATCGGATTAATATCCGTACTCAAAGTAAAATGCGATTAACCTAATTAAAAAAATACGATTTACCGTTTTCTTAATAAGGACAAACTAAAATTTACCCAAATTTAAAAAATAGACGCTAAACGTCATATAGATGCCCGAACTAAACTTTGTGATGTTTCACTTTCCTATAAAATACAGTTTTTTTATATTGTTTTAATATGCTACCATTTTATTAGTTTCTCCCTATATAAGTCATTGATCTTTATAAACATTTTATTTGGCAGCTGTTTTGTTCCTCTTTATTATATTCGTGCGAAAGTTTTACCACTATATCAGACTTGATTTGTGCTTAAAATCTAAAGTCAATCAAATAAGTGGTTTTCCAGAGGGATTTTTTAATAAGTTTATTAGGCGGCCTTTTATTGCGCCATATCAGATTTGGACCATAATTATACCAGTTTATCTTTTTATATTTCTTTTATTACTTGACTTTTGCCCTAAACTTTACGTCACTTGAATAAGTACATTAATCTGATTTTTAAATATTTTATTAAGAATCCATTTTGTTCCACCATATTGCATTAGTCAAATCTCACCAATTAATTCGTCTATCACAGTTGATTTTTGTGATAAATTTTTGCTGATTTTTTTCACAGTTTATTGCCATTTTATACCTTTATATTGGATTAGTACGAAAATGTTACTAGTTTATCCTTATTCGGGCTGTATTTTTGTGTAAAATTTAAAATTAATCAAATAATGGATTTTTCAGATTTTTCTTAAATATTTTTTAGGCCGCCATTTTTGTCAAAATTGTATCAGTTCATCCATATCACATTTGATTTTTGTGCAGAATTTAAAATTAGTCGAATAAGTTTTTTTTTCAGACTGATTTTGAACATTTTATTAGGCCGCGAATTTGTTTGCCAATCTTGGATTGGTACACTTTATTTTTGTGAAAAATTTGTGGTCAATTGAGTGAGTAATTTGTTACACTGATTATGTAAAAACAAATTATTAGCCCACCATTTTGTTTCGCTATATTGGATTTATATTAAAATGTTTAGGATATATCCTCATATGACCCTTGATTTTGGACCATAATTTGGAAGTTAACCGGGTAATTTTTTAGTTATGTCGTGACATACAGACAGACAGGCAAACCGATAGGCAGACGGAGGAAAATGGAAAAAATTTTTTTTGAGCATTTAGGGTTCCTAAAACCTGAAGATCTGTAATAACTTGGAAGAATGGCTTTTTTCACGATTACAATGCTTTTCTCTTTCCATATAGCATCTATACATATTAGTATCTTAGAAATAAAGCATTTCTAGATTCACATTCAGAAACACAATTTACTTCACTCTTAAAAAAGAATTGTAATCGTGAAAAAATCACCCTCTCGTTTTTTTTACAGATCTTTACGTTTTAGGGTATCGGGAAGCGGAAAAATATGTTTTCTCAATTCCGTTGGTCTGTCTGTCTGTCTCTCTATTCACCGCATAAAACTACTTATCTAATTGACTTCAAATATAAGTCAAAAACTACGAATTATTTGAGGATCATCTGATAATATTTTGGTAAAAATCCCATTAGGCGAAACAAAATGGAGCACTAATGAAATAGTAAAAAACAATATTACTAAAAAATTACTTATCTAATTTACTTCAAATTTTGCACAAACATCAATTATAGTCGAATCTGGTCTTATCATGCGGGTCATCAGTTAATCCCCAACAAACTTTTTAGTTTTGTTTTATTTAAATCTGTTTAATTATACACTCTAGATAAAATCCTGATGAAGATAAATAAAATACGATTTTTACATGCAAGAAGAGAAAAGATCTACAATTTTCAGCGATGCTAAAAAGTTTGTACTTATAAGCCTCGTTTTGATTACCGATGACAGTTTCGTAACTTTGACAAGTTAAAGTGAAACTTCGGATAATAAATAATAAAAAGAAATTTTTTGGCTTTTCGCATTCCCAGCAAAAAAAATGTACTTAATGATAATAAACTATTTCGAGAATGAAAAAGAAAGTGAAAATTCGCCAACCAATATCCAGGAAACCGCAGCGAGAGGTTTGAGTTACGATTTATATCAAAAACCAATGTAACTCTTTAAGATTTAATACAAACTCTTAAAAGCCGAGGTATTTTGGAAATCGGATATGAAGTGTTTTCAGGATTATCAAAAAGTTTAGGTTTTCGCTATTAAAAATACCAAAAACCGAAGTTTTTGTGTGAGCAGCCACAGAGAGTAACTCAGCGTGTTCAATTTTTAAAGATATATATGGATAACTACAGATCAAAATTTTGAAAAGGGATATTTTTATCCGAAAAGTAGATATTTTTGAATGTGGAGTGGCTCAAAATTCTGCAAAATGAGATGAGTCTGTAAAATTATCAAAAGAAAAAAGGGATGTGGTTCAAGAAAGTGGTTTATTATTTTGTATGCCGGTTCTGAAACAGGATTTGTTCCAGGTGCTAATTTATTTTTTTTAAATCAGAAAGTTTGGACTATCATGGCAACAATATAAATTAGGAGGTGTTTAAAAAATGGTTAAAAGATCAAATGATTCCAAATTCGGGCGCCCCGTCTTTAATTGTATTAGATCATTATTATCGCGAATTTTGATTCAACAACCTCCTCTATCTTGACCGAAAAGTAATATTTGAGGGGCTTAACCACCACGATCAAAAATCAAAAATCCTTTACCAAGTGTGTTTAAATCGGAACTTATATCGATAACAAAAACTCTCCAAAAATCCAAAATATACGCCGTAGATGAAATATTTCGTGAAAATTGCCTTGAGTTTCTAAGATTGCCAGTATAGCGCAATAGAATTTATATGGGCTGGGGCAAAATCGTAGTACGAAAAACATTTAAGTGATGGTCTTAGCTTTGAGCAACTAGAAATAGTTTGGAAAGATGCTTTAAATCATATTACACCGAGGTATTGGAAGAAATCAGTGGAATATACAGAAAAATTGAAATGGGACTGGTGGGATCGAGAACAAGTACTCTAATTCGAAGTACTACCGATGATAATTGTTCCATTCGGGGGAGACTCAGAAGAGAAGGACTTCTCAGACTTTTATCAGTAATGGTGAGAGTTTTTAATGTTTATTCTATAAATAGCTTTCTAATTATATATTTTTATTATTTTTAATAAAGAGATTACTTTAGTTACCGATATAATAATTTTTTTTCGATGTGACCACTGTGACTAGCCGGTCATCATTCAAATCCCGGCTCTCGTCTGTATTACGTCCCTTGATATTTTATGTGTCTTGGACAAGAGTCTGCGTCGCAAACCAATACCTAGTAAGCGAACTTTCTTATGGAGTCACCTGGTGCATAATTTCTAAAAATAATATAATATGGCTATTTTCATAATATTACATAAAAGAATAAAAAATCTCCCTGTATATTTGTAAATTACTACACAATATTTTGGTTGTTCCTGTGTTTACTGACTTGATTCATAATAATGGCAACCTTTGGACCTGTACGATAGGACCGGAATTCAACTATATTGTGTTAGAATAAACTGGTAACATTTTGGTAAGAATTCAAGATGGCGACTTAATAAAATATTTAAAAAATCGGTGCGACCCAAATTGATCTTTATGTATCTCTTAACTCGGTTTGCTAATAGTCCTAATCATCATTTTAATATATGCTGCTTTTTAATTATTTCTCTAGCCCAATTTTTTATATAGTTTTATATATATATATATATAATATATATTTCTTTATATTTACGAAGAGTTTCGGAAATGTTAGGAGATATAAGATAGCATACGATACAAACCAACAATAATAAGCGATTCAAAGAGCTATAGGTATCATACCATTTATCAGTGAAGCGAATATTTGATACATAAGACAAATACATGCCTTGGAAAAGAATTTTAGAACATTGTAAATATGTGCAAAGAGAAGAAACTTTAGGATCCAGTGTATACTGCCAGGCTTGTTTCGTAGAAGCTCAATAAAATACAGTGGTCCATGTTCCAACCATATGTAGAGATCAACTGTAAAATCAGAGAAGTAAATAATTTATTTATATTGGTTTTCTATAAGAAATTATAGACTGATTGCACCCAGTTGCTATATATTTTAAAATGGCCCTGCCTTTTAATAAGTATAAAAATCCCAAAAGCAAATTTCAGTAAAAAATGCAAAACCAAATCGAAACAGCATTTTTCAAAATCAAGTTCATTAAAATTTATATTTTGCTCGGAACAGTTTTTCCAATTCCCAAATCAATTCTTGTGAAATGCGTGTAAATCAGTACAAACGGATAAATTAAAAATAAACATAAAAAAAAACCTCTACAATAAATGTCATATGATAAATGCATTTAAAATATGGATATCTATGTACAGGATTTCTGTGTATATATTAAGCGTGGTATACAAGCTTTATTTTAACAGATAGAAAAGAATGTTGAATAATAAAGTTTAAAAGCTTCATCTGAGCAGCCAGACATTAAATAAATGACAATTTTAAAATGAACGATTGAAGTTGACTTTCTTGTTTCAAATGGAAAACTTTATATAGTACGGTTTCATTAAGTAGGTATCTCCTTGCTAATTACACATATAACAGTTTTGATATTTTAATCTTTAAAGACAATGGAAAAATTGACAAAAATCCTGCCATAGGAAGCTGTGTATTCGAACCTAATCTACATTAGACTTGGAAGTTAAAATGTTTGCTCTAACATATTGCCGCGTATGGCATGGTTTTTGCAAATTTTCTCTTTAAAGTGTCAAGCCTTTTATTTTTATAATCAGCAAGAAGAGCTGCACTTAATGAAACAGTATTTTATAAACCATCCAATTTAAAATAATAAACTCGATGCTCATTTTTTAACTTTTCAGTTGTCATTTGTTATTTTTTTGTCAAATCTTCGTGGTAAAGGTCATTGTTAGGGCTTTGATTTTGACATTATTTTTTATCTGCTTAAATAAATCTTTCGAAACCTTTAAAATATTAACAAAAACCTTGTACATGAAAATATTTTCCTTACGATTACTTGCGAAACTGACAAAAAAGTACAGTTCACTTCACTAGGAAGTGTCTTAGTCACACGCATGTTAAACATATTTCAACACGTGTATTGATGTGGTATAATAAAACATTAGTTTCATAAGACATGATTTAATAACACGAGCCCT
Source organism: Kuschelorhynchus macadamiae (assembly GCA_030620095.1). Lineage (NCBI taxonomy): Eukaryota > Metazoa > Arthropoda > Insecta > Coleoptera > Curculionidae > Kuschelorhynchus > Kuschelorhynchus macadamiae. The sequence goes on from JAUTXW010001856.1 coordinate 1,027,920, forward strand.
GGGGCGAGTTGAATTAACCCCGTATTCACTAAAAAGGTTTAACAGTTAAATCAGGTCTAGTTGCCTTGTTACTTAAAACTCTTAGTTCGCCAGTTATGTTTCGCTTGTTACTGTCATTTTGTAATTGTGACATTTAGAAAAATTGTTGGTTCAATTGTTAAAAATGGCATCTTAAGCCTATAACTGTCAAGTTAGGACTGGTTTAAATTAAAACCTCTTTAATGAATACAGATGTAAATGTCTAATGAATCAAGAATTTTATATTATTACTCCCCTCGTAAAAGGGAAGTATCCTAATCTTGACAAAGTCACTTTCTCAGATTTTTATAGATCTTTAGGTTTTAGGGTTTCTATATGCCAAAAAATATGTTTTCTCCATTTCGTCGGTCTATTTGTCTACCTGTTCGCGGCATAGCTAAAGAACTACTTACCCAATTTACCTGAAATTTTGCGTAAAAGTCGAGTATTTTTTATGTAAGAATAAACTGGTAAAATTATGGTACGAATCCAATAGTGCGAAACGAAATGGCGGTTTAGTAAAATTATTTAAAAAATCAGCTTGAAAAACTATTTACATGGTTGATTTCTCAAATTTGTGCGATATAGAGATGAACTGGTAAAATTGTAGTGCGAATTCAAGATAAATGAACAAAATGACCGCCAAATAAAGTGTTCGCAATCGTGAAAAAAATCATCTTCTAGGTTTTCACGTTCTAAAGTCCCTAGATGTAAAAAACATGTATTCTAAATTCCGTCGGTCTACCTATAGATTTGTCAGTTCACGGCATAGCTAAAAAACTACTTTACCGATTGACCTCAATCGTTAAAAAATTTAGGGTCATATGGTTAACATCTGGTAATATTTTGATAGAAATCCAATATGGCGTAACAAATATGACTGAAAACTAATCTTTCAATTTACCTCGAATTTTCCATAAAAAATCAAGTGTTACATAAAAATTAACTGGTACTATTTTGGTACAGATACAAGGTAGCAAAACAAAATGACGGCCTGATAAATTATTTAAAAAATCGGCAGATATTTATCCGTAATATAGATATAAACTGGTAAAAGTATGGTGCAAATTCAAGATAGTGGAACAAATTGGCTGCCAAATAAAATGTTTTAAAGAATTAACGTAAAAAATATTTTATTCAATTGACTATAAAATTAGGTTTCATAACGTGGGAAGTTGCGGGTAAAGGAACCTTTTTTTTCTATTTCGGTGCACTATATGTTAAAAAAACATATTTAAAAAAAATATTTTCTGTTAAACATTTTTAAGCTGGTAATAGTGCATGCCAAAAAAGACAATTAAACGGGCGACCTTTTTGTTTCTTAATTTTGAGCCGTGACAGGTTTTAGATTTGAGGTGGTCTTCACTCAGCACCGTCAACTTTGTAGAGAAAAAAAAAGTATTATTTTGTTTACTTACCATTTTCAATACTTACTGCCTGGTTTTGGGCGATGAACTGAAAGACGTCGTTGTTCCATAGATACAGGCTCCGTACTTCGTCTCCAGAACCCATCAATATCAAAGTTCCAAAATACTAACACTTGCAATAATCAAATTGAAATATTAACTAAATTTATTGTTTTGTGTATATAGGTATTTCCAAAATAAATAACTAAAAACTGTCCTAGAATTTCAGGTATTTTACCTGCATTTTGCCATGTAAAAGTTTGTGATATTAGGAAGTTGGTTCTTAACGTATGGGGTAATAATAAATACCACTATCGTTTAACCAATTCCGTCAAGATAATTCAAGGAAATTTTCCCAAATTACTGGATAGGTTGATGGGGTCTAATGACTGATGGTAACCGTCGTTCAGCATTACACCATAAGGATCTACTTTAATAGTTAATTTTAACTAAAAACTTGTGGACTCGTTTTACTGTAACGAAATAAGCAAACCCCTACGTTGTTGCTAGTATCGGATTCAGTTTTAGAAGACCTTCTTATAGGTAGACACGTGATCTAGGTTTCCATTTAAAAAAAATGATGGGGTATCTACAAATTTAGGGGTTGCAGGAAGGAGGCTGAACATATTACAAATGACGAACAACCATTTAAACCACCTTCCATGTTACAACGTGTAAAAAATGACTCATAGAGAAGATATGAATTTTGGGTTTTGAACAACCCTATATATATATATATATATATATATATATATATATATATATATTTTGAACAACCCTATATATATATATATATATATATATTAATAATCAAACAAATAATTTTTCTAAATGTCACAATTACAAAATGATAGTGAGGTAAGCGAAACATAACTGGCGAACTAAGAGTTTTCAGTACAATCGCAACTAGACCTGAACTAACTCTTAATTCTTTTTAGTGAATACGGGGGTTTATGTTTTATAAAAGGTTTTTCAGTTGTTGGGATAAGCTATTTATGAATGAAAGAAATTTAGAATTTAATTTAATATTAGGATATATAAAATTGTACTACTTATGTTTCCTTTTGATTAGCATGTTAATTATATTTAAAGGATATTGGTTTAGTTTTAATGCTGTTTTAGCTCTTTTAACAGCTTTTTGACTAGATTTCGCATCAGATAGTTTAATTGCCAGATCTACTAGATGTTGGGCTGTAAAAAGTAAAATTTAAATATCGAAAGGGCGAACTATGGTTGCTATACCATTCCGTTTTAATAATATTTTCCATATTGTATAACATCTAGTCTAGAAAGCTGATTCTGTTGTTTTCCATTGACCAAGCATTTTTGGTATTGATTGAAATGTTTGGCTAACTGGAATTGTAGTAATATAATGATCGATATAATGGAAAAAGAAAGGTATACTAAAATTTATGTCATTTAAGATATTTTCGGACTTTCCGAGAAACGAATAACCGGCATTTGGCAAGCGACTTGTCGATACATGTACAGGGTTTTCCGAATGTTTTAGAGCCTTTATTGTAAGAGAAATAAAGAATTTTTAATCATGAGAATTTAAAAAATTTTTTCGATTTGTCAGAATTTGTAATCGGATAAAATAAGTAAACATCGAAAAGCTGTAAAAAAAAACGTTTTTTTTTTGTTTTAAATGGAACCTCTTGTAAAATATTATTTCAATAAAATGGCATATAATCCCATGTGTGTACAGGGTTTTTCCGTATATTTTTGGGCACCGCTTGAACATTTATTTTAAAAGTTCGAAAAAACTTAAATTATGAAATTTAAACGATTTTTCAAGTTGTCATCGGATAAAACAAATAAACATCGAAAGGGTGTCACAAAATATCAATATATATATTTTTTAAATGGAACATCTTGTATATTATTAATTCGTTAAATTCGCTTTTTCTTAGTTATTATAAGCATATACCAGGTACGACACCTTTATCTGTAAAGACAATGGAAAGAATTGATAAAAACCGTGCCATAAGGGGCAAAGTATTACATTGTTCCTATGAATTGTATAAAGAGAAAACTTCCTTTAACGCATTGCCTCTTGTGGCAGGGTTCTTGTCAGTTATCTAGGTTGTCTTTAAAGATAAAGGTATCAAATCTGGTATTTTTATAATCAGCACGAAAATATCGTTTTATTCAAACAATATTACGTTACAAGAGGTTCCAATAAAAAAATATATGTTGGTATTTTTTTGGCAACTTTAAATTTTAATATACCTTTCTTTTATTATTATGTCGATCACTGTATTATTGCAATTCAAGTTAGCCAAGCAGACAACTTTTTAAAATATTTCAATCAATACCATATTGCAATTAACAATGGAAATCGAGAAAACAGCAGAATCGACTTTTCAGGCCTAACGTTATATCATATGGAAAATATATACTTGGTCCTCTTAATATTTAAATTTTTCTTCTTCCAACCCAACATCTCAAAAAATCTGTAATTATTGGTCTAACAGATAGCGCAATTAAACGAAATTCAGACAAAGAGCCACTGCAAAGGTAAAACTGATTTAGTCACGTTTAGACAAATCGATTCTTTTCTTGCACCCTTCATTCAAAATTAGTCCACAAAAATATACATAATTTGACATATATATAACATATATTGGGGACTGATTTTTAATAAAAACATTTACGTTCTATGGTAAGTTTTGCATTATAAATATTCAGTCGAATATTAAAATATTTTTGAGAAAAACATTTGAATTTGCCAAACTTTAGAAATTTGCCCTATTATAATATGCTTATCCACTTTGCACTTTCACCTCTGAAACCAAAAATGTTTTCCTTAAATTTTGGAACAAGTATGTTAAAGCAACGTGAAAATATAGCATTTATGTTTTCTCTCGCAAGTTGGCTTTCTTAGAGACTGTTTTAAAATTCAAATGTTCAAAGCAAATAGAACAAAGCAAACAAAGATTTCACTGAAAGTTGGATATTTCGTTTTAGGACTCATGTTACTCGTTTTTTCACTTGTCCGCCTAGTAATGCACAAAATATAGCAACAGCGAAACTTTATTTTTCGTTTCATTGTTTGAAGCCCATTATATCAGATATACTTAATTAAAATACTATTTTCATACAATAGAAGTTTAGGGCAAAGTTTTGAAAGTGAGCAACGCTATGGCGATTGCACTAAAATACCTTATGAATCAAGTTATTTAAACAATAAAAAGCTGGTTGTTTTTTCATGCTAGGGTAGAGTTTGTTCCAGAACAAATATTTCTGTTACCAGGGCCCCATGCAGCTTTTCCGCAGCTCTGAGCAATTTTTTTCCCTTTTATATTTGATTATCAATATTTCTGACATCGATTTTTACATTTACTCCTATATTTAACATTACGCAAAGAAATAAGAAATTACGTAGTCTGGTCATAATTGTAATATAAAAATTCAATCATTTTTAAATAGGTATATTATGCTTTATTTTATAATCGAATAATAACACATTATTCTAAATGAAAATACTACTTGAACCGTAGTACTCATAATGAGAATTTGCTAGTGCATTTTATTCTAACATTGGATTAGTAAGTAATCTAGTAAAAGAATTGGTTCAATCATTACCAATTTGTTCATTTTGGTATCGCTCATAGTGTACTTTCCGAGATCCCAATACCGATGAATGGAAATCCGTACACACCAATACTATTACTTGATACATTTTAAAATAGGTATAAAAAGTTGCTTTTTATTTAGAAAAATTAATGGCTTTAATCAGAATTACTGATACCAGGAGTGCTTTTTGAAATATTGAAATATGAAATATAAAAGTTTACAGAAATGTCACGAGTGAAATATTTCGCTTGAGATTCAAATAAAGCCACCTAGGCTTTCGCCAAATAAAGTATTAATAATGTGACGTGGATATACATTATGTCAGTTATGAAGTTCACAGTGATAGAATTATCACAAGTGTATTATTTTATTTAAGACTCAAATAAAACCCTCTCAGTTAAAGTCGGGTCGAAATTTGTTTGGAACAAGAGTCCTACTGTTTTAAATTATCAAAAAAAATCTTTTTAAATTAAAAAAAAATTTTTTTTTGCATAATAACAGATTATCGTATACACGAATAATTTTTTTCTAGTGATTACGTTATGACGTTATTGTTATGAAAGTAGCATACTCAGTAGCACCCTGCCTAAATAGATATTTTTTGTGTGTATCTTATAATGGTACTGTCGTCCTATGTAACAGGTAGATATCAAATATTCGGACTCGTAGCAGGTAGCAGCAACTTTGGAATCATTTTGTTTTTCAACCTAACAGCAATTTCTACGCCTATTTCGTCTATGTATCTTATATTTCTGTCTTTATATCACCTTCGCTCGGACTATTTAGTTTATAATCAGACAATCTACACCCAATGTTCAAACGTCAGTAAATGGAAAACAATGCAATTAGCATTAGAATGATATGTATTTTGCATTGCTTTCATCTGAGTAAGATTAAAAAATCGAATTATAATATACAGAGTATTTCACGTAAATGTTTATTTCTACACTTCCCGCTTTCTTGGAAATTGACCCAGTCACGGTATAAATTGAAATATAGGAAAATGTCCTTAAATTTTTTTTTATGTAAAAATATGCGACTTAGAGGGTAAAGAGGAAGCAGTCCACTGGTTCACAAATATTTTAATAATTGTCAAGCGAGAAACCAAGTTAGTAGGAATGAATCTTTGATGCAGTTTATTATTTATTCCTCTATCTCCCTGTATTGTTACCAACCAGAGAGCGAAGAGTTCACTGTTAAAGCCATACCATAAAATCGCTTAAATCGATCAGAGAGAAAGGACATTAGTGTCTGGAAATAAGCGTCAACAACTAGTTTTAAAACATAGCGTCTTCCAACACAAAGTATTAATAAATGAATGCCTTCTACTCTACACTACTTTATGTTAGGAGAAAAAAGTTAGTTTTGAATCGCGGCCAGTTGCCTAGTCAATACAGGTTTTTACCTAAAAATAATTTTTGAAATTTGGCACACTTATTTAGGGGTATCTAGTGATAAATTATGCGAAAGTCTTGACGAATCCAAGGTGAGCTCTAGCAACAGTGACCTGAAACATGTCACTTTATTCGGATTTTGATTTTTATCTCGGAAAGTGTTTGTCCTAGTAAGGAACTTTTTCGAATTCTTTTTATCCCTTTTTTTTTACATAAACGACGAGTCAGGGCCATTTAGAAATCTCGAAACCTTTTTAAAAATTAAGAAATGGTCGTGGTCCGTTTAGCCTTTCGGTTAGATTTGGTTAGTTTGGATTAGGTTTTCGCATTTTTTTAATAAGTAAAGTTAAATAATTTTTTTATTTTAAAATTTTTTTATCTTTAAAAATGAATTATTGGGTTTTTTTAAACTCTTTTGGTAATTAAGTGAAAAATGCGGAAAAATTCAAAAAGGGTGCAAGTTAGGGGAAGAAGTTATACTATTAAAAATGTATAGGGAGACGCGTTACATATATAGCCGTTTACATATTGTGGATATAGTGGTCCGCTTGGCAGTTCCGAGACAAAAACTAAATTTTAGTTTTTGCTTTTATCTGCCATCTTTTTCCATCTGTTGGGTTTTGGGTCAGACCTAATTTTAGATTGATCCGTGTTTAAAGGGGTTTTTCAACGAGCTCAGTTAAATGTCCTATTTCCGATATTTGTGAATGACCGCCATCTCCGCATCCATCCGTATTTTAGTAATATCAAATCATAGATATGAATTAATATTGAAGATAGTACATATTATTAATACAAAGTACTAGTTTCAACTGTTTCTCAGCCGAAATGTGATATGTTCAGAAAATAATAATTTTTTACTTTCAAAAAATTAAATATAGATTTTATATTCATTTTTTACAACGCACCTAGTTAATTCGTAAAAGTAAAGTTTGCCATCAGTAATTAAAATTGAACAGAAAACAATTAATAGCAATTGAAATAAATTTTTCTTAGAACAAAAACTCTCTCAATAGAAATGAATAACAGTATATTGACCGACGAAAACTGTTGTGTTTAAAATTTATCGGGCATGTAGCCATGAATCAATAGAAGTGATATTTTAAGCGTTAAAAACAGGATTTAGTTCAATTTATTTTCATGTCGCAAGATAATATTGTTAAACATGATTTATCAGTAAAAAGTGTTTGTTTAAATAGTTAATTTTTCTACATATTCGGCACACATTGACAATTTTAAAAGATGAAATACCTTTTTATCACTTTGCTCCCCGTAAAGCGCAATCTGTAGACGCTCATAGTAAGTTTTGCTTTATAGCATGCTTATATCTCTTACAAATAAGACATAGATCAACATATTTAACTCATTTATTAAAACTTCTGAAAGATTTAAACATGTATATTATTTTCCTCGTAAAAGGGAAGTATTTTCATCGTGTAAAAAAAACTTTAAAAACTACCCTCCGAGATTTTTTCAGATCTTTTTTCAGGGGTTCCAAATGCCGAAAAACATATTTTTCTTAGTTCCGTCGGTCTGTCTGTCTGTCTCTTCGCAGCATAGCTAAAAAACTACTTACCCTATTGGCTTCAAATTTTGGTCAAAAATTAAAGGTCATATGGGGATGACCTAGTAATATTTTGATAAAAATCCAATATGGAAAAACAAAATGGCGGCCGTGTGAAATATTAAAACAGTTATTGTTAAAAAACTAACTATCTAATTTATCTTAAATTGTGCGAATAAACTAGGAATTTTGGTTCGAATCCAAGATGGTGAAACAAAATGGCGGTTTAATGAAATATTTAAAAATTCACCCTGAAAAAACTACTTAGTAGACCGATTTTAAATTGTATGCCATAACGAATTGTGGTATGGAGATGAACTAGTAAAATTGTGATACTTATTCAAGATGGTGGAACAAAATGGCAGCCAAATAGAATGGTCGTAATCGTAAAAAAAATCAGTGTATACATATCACGGTTTAGCGTCCCTAGATGCCAAAACATATGTTTTATCAATTCCGTCGGTCCGTCTGTCGGTTTGCCTGTCTGTCTGTCAGTTCTTCGTGGCATAACTTAAAAACTACTTATCAACTGACTTCAAATTCTAGTCAAAAATAAGGGTCATATGCCTGATCAAGATGGCGGCCTAGTGAAACGTTAAAATAATTATTACTAAAAACTAATTGTCCAATTTACCTTAAATTTCGCACAAACATAAGCAATAAGTTTGATATAAATATAGAGATAAACTGGTAAAGTTGTGGAACGAATTCAAAATGGCGGAACAAAATGACGGCCAAATAAAATTTTGAAAAAATCAACGTAAATAATCTTATTCTGTTGACTCTAAATTTTGCAAAAATTAAATGTGATATAAGGATAAACTGGTACGAATTCAACATGACGTAACAAAATGACGGTGTGTGTCAATATAAAGACTACTTATTTTAATTTTTTTAATTTATTTTAGGTTATACCCAAAAATCAGATAGATAGTGGTAAACTATTGGCTGGAATCCAATATGATGGAACAAAATGGCGGCCAATACAAATGTTTGGAAATACTGTATATATGTGTTACTAAATGACTATGTACTAAACTAAATAGGGTCACACTTTATTGTTACTAATAAAATGAAAGATTCATAACGAGGGAAGTTCCAAGTAAAGAAAATTTACCGATTATTGTACCGAAAAATTGTAATGGTGCAAAAACCACCTTCCGCGATTTTTTCAGTTCTTTACGTTTCAGGGCCCTAGATGCCGAAAACATGTTTTGTCTGTCTGACGGTCTCCCTGTTCGCGGCATAGCTAAAAAACTACTTTCCCAATTGACTTCAAATTTTGGTCAAAAATTAAGCGTCGTATGGGGATAACCTGGTAATATTTTGGTTAAAATGCAGTATAGCAAAACAAAATGACGGCCTAGAGGAATGTTAAAAAAGTTATTACTAAAAAACTATGCCATAACTAATTGTGGTATAGAGATGAACCAGTAAAACTGTGGTACTAATTCAAGATGGCGGAATAAAATGGCTGCCAAATAAAATATTTGTAATTATCAAAAACCACCCTCTTATATTTTATATATTTTCAGGTTTTCAGCGTCACTAGATGTCAAAAAATATGTTTTATTGACTCCGTCGATCCGTCTAAAAAACTAATTATCCAAATTCCTCAAATTTTGCACAAACATCAAGTGATACATAGGTAATATATTGGTATGTATATAAAATAGCAAAACAAAATGGAAAGAAACTACTCATTAGATTAATTTAATATTTTGGACAAGCATTAAGTGCTATATAGAGATAAACTGGTAAAGTTGTGGTACGAATTCAAGATTGGGGAATAAAATGGCGCTCAAATAATCTTTTTTAAGAAGCAACGTAAAAAAAATCTTATTCCATTTACTTTAAATTTTGCAGAAAAATTAATTGTGATATAAGGATAAACTGATATGAATTCAACAGGACGTAGCAAAATAGCGGTATGTGCCAATATAAAAACTGCGAATTGAATTTATTTTAAACTATGCCCAAAAATCAAGTATGGCATAGGTAGAAACTGGTAAAATACTGATAAGAAACCAATATGATGGAACAAAATGGCACCCAATAAAAATGTTTGAAAATATGGTATATATGTGTTAGTAAATGTCTATGTACTGTAGTAAATTGGATCACACTTCACTATTCCTAATAAAAGGAAAGATTTATGAGGGAAATTCCGGGAAAAGGATTTTTTTTATATATGCGATGTATATAGAGTACATGTACATGTCTAGAATGATTTTCTGCCGTTCCCTTGTTAAAATTAGACAAATGATGCTAAGACAAATTCTTGTTTGGTAATAACGCATAAATTTACTGTACTAACTCACAACATGTAAATCGCTATTTTAAGAAATCAAGCCATCCCAAATAAAGTCTTGAAAAAACTCAACACTATGAGCGAAACGTTGACTTGATGTGAAAAAAATTGTGTTTTATTATTTACCTAGACCCAAGAAAATAAGATTTCCAGGTATTTATATATATATATATATATATATATATATATATATATATATATATATACACACACACATATATATATATATATATATATATATATATATATATATATATATATATATATATATATATATATAACGAATGTGAAGGATAGACTTTCCTGGACTTGCTTGGGTGATTTTATTCAGCTCTCCAAACGGTGACGCCTTGTAAAATTAAACATTTCTTGAATACATCTAGAGTTTAAATCTAGGTATGCTAGTCATTACGTCAACTAATCATCAAAGGAATGTTTTATGTAAACTAGGAGTTTAATTACATCTTACGTCATACATAGAAAAGAAATGATTTATTTTACTGTCGATTTATATCCTATCAAAAAAATTGCCTAAGTTTTCTTGAGAACATTTTAGCAAGTCATTCTATTACTTATACATATTTGTAAATGTTATTGTGGCTTTATTATTATTAATAATTTAAGGGTTGATGCACGACAGTTGAGTTGCAAGGTTGCTGTATGATATGGACACTGCTTGCATGTTGACCCTCTACCAGGTTTACAACTTTTGGTGCCAAATTTGAACGTGTACGTTTATTATAAATAATATGTAATAAAAAGTTTTAGTTTTGCCTCATTTATATGGGTAAGTGTTTTTTCCGGCAATTCCTCAAGCGCGATGTTTCTAAAATTAATATTGTTCAATATTTCGCATTTCTTCTCAGTTCTTATTTGTACTGAAAACAAATGCCTTTAATTTGTAATTTTTGATATTTAGTTCGATCAAAGTCCGAACTAGTTGACTGTCAAGTTTTTAGAATTTCTTTCATCTGAACATTGTTAATCATCATTCTAAACCGTTATTCTTAGAGGCCATGGCTGGAAGTGTCACATGCCGGTTCTGGGTTTTAGATTTTTAAAAGAGCAACCTCGCAAATCTGAGTGATCGAAGTTGTCAGTATTTAGCGGTGCAAATATATAAGGTACAAGCCAGATGATTGGTCAAAGGTATAATTATTAGGTTTTTAATATTTTAGGTATTTACGAAAAAGTCGAAATGAAGCTGCATTGTAGATAATAATACTCACATAGCATTTCAAGACGCTGCAAGATAGTCGTTCAAACTCTAAAGTTTAACCAACCTTCTATAAATCAAGGTGCTGATAAACATGATTTAAGATTAGGCTTCCTACAGGAACACCTTCTGGTACATTAAGGTCTCGAATTTAAATATATAGGTGTTAAACAGAACATTGAAGAAATATTGTAAATCATTCATATCGGAATTTATTTACACCTTGTTGCTCAGAAAACAAAAAAGTTATATTTTTTATAGCAAGTTATGTTATCTTAAAATAACAAAATTGTTTATTAATACGATTCGACCATGGCTTACCACTTATTTGTTTTAACTGATGATACGTTACTCGTTAGCCAGATCCACGCATATGAAGCTATTACAGCTAATTTATCGTAACCGAAAAATGCAAATTTATCGTGAGCAGATTTTATTGTGTTAAATTCCCTACAAATAAGCAACGAGCGGAACAGATTGTTATGTTTTTAGTAACAGATTTAAGTGAACTGAAGGTATTGTCAAATTCTTAAAAATGTCTCCAGAGTGGGTCAAAAAAACGTTTTTGAAAGGAAATTTAAACTCACTTTAATTATGTATTCTTCTTTCAGTTTTTTTTTCTATTATTTAATTAATTTAAACATAATTTTGCTAAGATTTATTTAAGTATAGAAGTATTTTCTAGTAATTTACGTGATTGAGTAAGGAATAAAAATTACAAACTAGTTTTAATTATGGAGGAATAACTTCGATATTATTTCAGTTTAGTAAGAAGTAATTGTAGCTCTCTATTGAATTTTCTATTTTCTAAAAATATTCTGACTACAGGTTTGAGTGAAATAAATAATGATAATTATAGACATACTGTTAATGAATATTGTTTTATCTCACCCTATACATAAAATTAAATGTATTTATTCCAGTTACTATAACTTTCTCTATAATTCTTTTTTCTTCAAGAAAGTATTAAAAAGTGTTTCTTTAACTTTGAATAGACATAAACAGAATGTTGATGTAAATACTTAATTCTAGTATATGAATAATTCGTAGCTATAATACAGCAAAAAAATAAATGTATAAAAAAATAACAATAAAATTTGAATAAAATTATTATTTTGTTAATGTAAAAAAACAAAAAATAAATAATTAAACTGACTATTTTGCTAAAAATTGTTTAACATTTTAGTCATTATCGTGTATAAACAGATTGCACCGTTTCATCAGCTGACTATTGACACTGCGTAAAATCACATGAGGTCTAATTGAATTGCATGCATTCTGTATCCATCTTTGCAAATCGACGATGTCCCGCCGCTGTATTTTGTAAACAAGGAGTTTAGGATAACCCTATAAGAATTAATCCAGCGGATTGAGGTGTGGGGACCTCGCTGGCCACGAAGTACCCAACCAATAGTTTCTAACCAGTTTTAAATAATTTGTTACCTTATTAGCATTGTACGTAGACGCACCATCTTTCTGAAATCAAATGTTAGCCCTATCGAATAGTGAAACATGTTACAACTATCTTGATGGCTGATTTTGCAAAAAATAAAGATATATCTCTATGTTTAAATTGTCAGTTCTGGGCGTAACTTGTATTATCTTATAGACATGACTTTTATTGTGTTTTAGTGTGTTTCTAATTGAAAATGAAAATCCGGTTTCGTTTCAGTGATAGCCGATGAGTAAGTATTTTCATTTACCAATAAGAATAATTGGATATTGCCTTGGTTTCTTACAGGCCTTGATAAAATTTTGTTTATTTCAATTCAATTATTTTTTCTCCCTTAATTTTATGCCGGGGTAATTAAAACCATTTTTGCAATTGTAATTTTTAACTCCAACTCAATCTTGTAAATTGACAGAAGATATCGATTCAATATTTTTATACTAAAATAATCTTTATGCAAAAGTTTGTTCGAAATAATGAAATAATATTGACAGTTTATGCAAAAATAGTTTTTCACTTTTTCTCAGAACTAGAAGGAAAATGAACGATTGTTGTAATAACTCATATTCAAGTTTTTTCAAGCTTACTTCAAACGAATGTATAAAATTTAATCAATTAGTTGAGGTTAAAGAAAATTTAAGAAAAGTAAGATTATAAACGGTATAACTTCCTTCCATACATTTTGTTGGTCCACTTTGCAGACACTTTTAAAGAACTTGACAATATCTCTAATTTGATGATCAGTGAAATATGCGACTAAAATGAATTTTGAAAATAGAGGCCTGGGGAGTTATAAGTGGCCGACCGTGCAATATATTTTTAAGGTTATTATAAAATAGTATCATATAAAACAATTTTACCTCAGCGCTATTCTGTAAGAAAAAGATGCCACAAGACAACTTAATCTAGAAATGGCTTTTGTCCCTTACGATAAATTTTCGGTAAGGGCTCTACATGCTGCAACCACACATAATATACTAATGAATTTTGTTTGGTAAAGAGTAAACTAAAATAAATTAAACGCTGTGTGCCTGTGATAATTATTATATATTTTTTCCTAAAATAGAATAGAAATATTTTGGTTTTGGATGGAAAAAAATCGATAAATTTCCTTTATTTGGAATTTCTCTCCTTGTAAATCTTTCCTTATATTACGAATAGTAAAGTGTGACCCAATGCAGTGCCACATATGGTCATTTAGTGACACATACACTATACAAACATTTTTGTTCCAATATATTTGATTCGTACCAATATTTTACTATTTTCGACCTAGGTAATACCATTTAATATCTGGGCATAATTTAAAATAAATTGAATAAGGAATTTTTAGGCTGATTTTTTTTGACCGTCATTTTGTCACATTTAATTTTTCTGCAAAATATGTCAATTGCAAAAAAGTGAATTGAACAAGAAGACTTTTTTACATTGATTTTTTAGACATTTTATGTTTGCACAAAATCTGCAAGTTTTAAGTAAGTAGTTTTCTCAGGTTGATTTTTTTAAATATTTTAATAGGCCGTTATTTTTTTTGCTATCTAGGATTCGCACGAAAATGCTACAAATTCATTCCTTTGTAACACATGACTCTTGTCCATAATTTGAGGCAAATTGGAAAATTTTATTTGTACGCAATTTTGTTCCACCATCTTGAATTCGTACCAGAATTTTAGCAGTTCATGTGTATATCACAAATAATTCCTACACAAATTTAAAATCAACCTACTAAATAGTCTTTTTCAGGTTGATTTTTAAACAATTTATTAAGCCGCCATTCGTACCAACATTTTACATGCTGATTTCTACGTATACATCAAGTATCATGTAGTTTTTAGTAATAATTCTTTTAACATTTCACTAAGCCACTTTTTTCTCCATATTGGTTTTTAACCAAAATGTTACCAGCCTATCCCCATATAACTTTTAATTAAAAAAGTTAATCGGTTAAATAGCTATGCCACGAACAGACAGACCGGCGGAACTAAGAAAACCCGTATTTCGGCATCTAAGTACCTTAAAACATAAGGATTTAAAATAATTTCGGGGACAATTTTTTACGATTAAAATACTTAAAAAATAAATTTATCTAAATTGACCTTTACGCGGAACTTCCATAGTAACGAATTCCTTCCACACAGTTTGTATATTCATATAGCTATTTAGTAATAACTGTATGCATATTATCCGGGTTGAAATGGAAATGACTGCAAATATTTTAACAGGTAAAAGAACGAATAATTTAGAGCAACACTCAACGGCTGTTCTGGCAGATATTTTAAAATTTATTTTTTTCGGAAAGGCCGAAATATTGCAGTTAGACTCTCGGAATGCAGCACAAATAGTCATTTTAAATGCTAGTTAAATTATTTCGTTGTAGTAGATTTTAAATTTTTGTCGTCTATTTATCAAAAAAAAATAATATTATTATTGTTTAACCTAATATTTATTCCAGTTAAGGAACCAATGCTTTTGAATAAAAAAAAAATTATAATAAAAACGCTTACAATTTTTTAATTTTGCACCAGTGTATACATGCGCGACAATGATGAATCGAGTTTTTTACAAATTAAACGGCATACTTTTGTTCTTGATAACGACAAAACAAAAATTTAAGAAATTTAGTTTGTTGGAATTTCGTTTTCTGTTTATTGTACGCATTGAAACTGTATCAAATTAGTATATTTTGTTTTCCATGATTTTATACCACGAGCCCTAGGTTAAAAAACGAACTTCAGGTGAATTTACTAAATGGCGAGTTAGGCTGGCCATGAATCAGCATTGCCAACTTAAAAAAAAAAGTAATCTCGAAAAGGGAGCCATTAAGACACATCTTTGCGTATCGAGAAGACGTCTTTATAATTGCAAAATAGAAAATAGACATTTTATATAGCACGAACCCTAGGAGGGCGAGTAAGATTAAATGTATTATTAAACGGGTAGTTTACACTATTTTTTTCTATTGTGTATACTTCAAAAAAGCATTTTATTTAAAAAAATATTTACTTTTGAAAAATTTTCAACTTGCAATGCATGCCAAAAGTGACAATTACATACCCGCTATTTTTTTTTACTTGGTGCCCTGAACCTTGTGGAGAAAAAAAGTGATGTCGAAAAGAGGGAAGACATCTTTGTAAATGCGAAATGGAAAAAAAAATGTCATTCTTTGGTTTAAAAATCTTTTGCTACAAATTCTTACATCTACCTACACAGGAATTACATCGAACCATAAACTCTAATAAGTAACATATTTTACTCAACATATTGTTTTATCTGCCTACAGTAGCAATCTAGAGAAAAATAACCTGTGCGGCAAATAAGACTAATTCCGTGTTGTTGGATTGCATGTTCTGAAATAAGGGTCATTAAATGCTTAACTATATTTTTCTATATCTTGAGATTATTTAAAACAAGAACAATAATTATTTAATTAAAAATTGTGCAACTAATATATTTCGATAATAAAATTACCACAATATTTATTAATTTGCCTAAATTGCAACAAAATTATTATTTCACTATTATTAATTACGGAAGTCATTACGAGAAAAGTTCTGTTAAAAGGGCTTTACCTATCTTTTACTCAAGTGCTCGAAACTTACCACATAATATTTTAAGAAGAAAAAATAAAAAAGGTATTACAATGTATATAATATGTAAGCAGTTCTTGCCGTATAACGATATGCATACAGGGTGTTTCGAGAGGAAAGGGAAATATTCCAAGGATGTGGTTGAGAGAAGAAAACAATTAAAAATTAATAAATAATAACGAATAATAATAATAACAATTAAAAACGATTTTAAATATTAAATTGGAATTTGATACGCGTCTTTATGACGTAAAGGGGACATCTTTTGGGATAAGATCGTGTCTAATAATTTTTTCACGAAGAAAATTGGACGCGTACGCTTTTCTTGAGAATTAATAACTTTTTCTCAAGTGGCAATTGGTTCTAAATGAAAAAGTTTCTCTTTTTTTTTTCATCTGATACATCGTTTTATGTAATTTAAATACTGCTTTAATACATTCATTCCTTCAATTATTATTTCAAATGATTTTCAAGAAGTTAGCGTTGAAATGTCAAAGTCCAATCATGGCTTTCGGATCGATTTAATATACCTAGTTGCACTTTAATATAATATTAATATAATAATAATAATAATCGTTTCCGAAATATAAAAAAAAACGAACATTTTTGTAAAGTTTTATTTGCCCTGTATCTCGGAAAACAAGCTTTGCGGATATTCTTAGAATATTTCCCTTTCCTCACGAAACACCGACTATATGAACTGTGTTATCTGTAGGAGATACGAAGACACTTTAGTAATTTCTTAATCTTTTTATTGATAATTAGCTATTACTCATATTTCTTGTTACATTTTTGTGTTGTTACCTCTATTTTATTCCTATATCTAACAATCATTTAGATTGGGATGAATTAAGATTTTTCATCTCCAAACTTATAAATCCAAATCTAACATACATATATACACACATTAATTTACTTACCATGCCTACTCAAATAAAACCCCTGCTTCCATATGTATTTCAGTATACTATTTTTTATTTTGTTTTTAATGTTTTTAAATTTAATTATTTTTGTTTTGTTTTTCCTATTTACAACGTTATTTACATAGTCTTTAAAAAACAAATTATGTCAAAATTTGAGGATAAGTAGTTTTTTGATTGTGATTTTTTAAATATTTTAACAACTTATTATCACAGAAAATAGCTATATACTGATACAAACTATGTTATTATGCGTGGAGGAAGTCGTTACGAGGGAGGTCTCGGGTAAAAACTAATTTACCGATTTTTTAAACATTACTATTAGTTATCATACTTATATTTAATATTTGACTATTATAACAAATTTTATGAGCAAAGTGTTACAAATTAAAATTAGATATATTAATTAAATACTATAATGCCACCGCTTTTGCGTCTTTGGTAAACAAATGCACCATGAAAATAAATAGTACGAAATTCAACCATATTTAACAGAAAGCGCAATAGAACATCAACTTTTTCTAGTCAAAATAAAAACCTTCAAATAAATTGCTTTTAAAATCGATGGAATAATAATTACAGTACGTCAAAACGACATAATACACTAATGAGCCTCGTTATTGTTCCATATGTACTGAAACAATTCGCAATAAATTTTACGTTTTATTGTGTCTTACTTCATTTTCCGCTATTGAATTCGTAATGGGGAAATAAAAACTATTCGTTTTTGTTTATCACAAAACTTTCCCTAATGAATAGAACTTTTAGTTGTGAACAAAGTAAAATCTATTTTTAATAAACTTTTATCACAAGACAAGTTAGTGATATGCTAAGTAGAGAACCGTAAGCGTTCAAAATGGAAATCGTTTAAAATACAAATTCTAAGGATAGTAATTCCAATATATTCTAAAAAATAGCAAGTTTGCTGTTACAATTAATGGCAAACTTAATATCAGTATATATTATTCGTTACAGGTTACCGGCATGACATCAGATCTAGTCAAATTTCAAAATTTCCTTTTTGATGTTTAATATTAACCATCCTTGTGTGTTCATGTTTGTTCTATTTTACTATTCTCTGTTAAAATAATTAAGGGTTAGGATAAGTTCCAGATTTTCCTTACGGCGCCAAGCAGTTGCCGTGTCGCAAATTCCTGTTTGCGCGTCAACCCAATTAAGTATATTATTATACAAATAATCTTGTACTTGTATATTTAAAGTCACTTATCTTTTTTTGACTTTCTTTCTCTATCTCGGTTTACTAAGGGTATATAAATAATCTAAGGTCGACAATATATCATCAATTAAAAATATATAGTAATATATCATGAAACCGAGATAATGGAATCATAACAAGAAAAAACGACATTTATCGTATTCCTGAATTAGATTTACAAATGGATAGGGCATAATTTAATGTCTGAAGGTCTAGAGTTAAACAATTTGGCAGCACAATAACTCAATAAATTTTGAAAAGCGGTAGTAGGTACCTGATATATGTCGCGGTGTGTCCTAATCTAGTTACGCACATTATTTATTATTTAAATAAATAGGCACTTTTAACATTTTTTTTTTAGCCAGAAGTTTAGTCATGAAGATATTTAAAACGATTCTTTTACAGGGTCACATTTCCTTAGAGAGTACGAAAACCTTGCGCCAGAATTTTTCGTTCGTTACAGAATTCATTAATTTTTTAGAACCAAAGATGACCAGTATACACTTTAACATACTCCATTGCATGGTGATAATCCTAAGCTATCACATAGTAGTAGTAATAGTCTTTCAAGTGAGTCATATTGTTACTAACATATGAAAGAAAAAAACCTTATTCTCATTAGAAATCCAAAATAACAAAAAATCCCTAAATTTCTTAGATTTAACAATTACTAATATAGATAATAAACATTCCTTTGACATATATAGCAAAAAAGCTCACACGGGTGTTATAATTGATGACTTGTCTAATCACCCTATTTCTTACAAATTAGCAGCTCTTCATAGCTTTTTAGAGAGAGCATTAGAAATTCTTTTAAATGAAGCATTTTTTAAAAGAGAAACATCCACTATCAAACAAATAGCATTCAACCATCAATGAATCGTTGATTAATAAGTTGTTGCAAAAAAAGAGAAACAAAAAAATAATTAAACAATCAAAGAACCACTAATACGACGGACCAACATAAATATGCAGCAATAACATTCAATGACCCTATAGCCTATAAAATTCAAAACTATTTTAAAACACATAATCATGTAATCGCCTTTAGAATAATAATACAATAGATATTAAACTGGTAAATAATAAAGATAAAATAGACATATTAGTAAAATCAGGTATATATAAAATTGTTTGCGACTGTAAGGCTACAGATGTTGGCAGAATCCAGATAGAAAATTTAAAACCAGACAAAAAGAAATAGCTCAAAGGAATCTCTGTTTGCTAAGCATATTTTAGAAACTAATCATTCATTTGATATTATTAAACGTTTTAAAGGGTTGCATGTGTGCCCAAAAAATCAGATCGAAATACTATAAATACTTAGAGGCAATACTAACCAGAATTAAGCTTAAATTCCCAGCAAAACTTTGACAGTAATTTTATTTTCTCGTTGAGACCTAAACATTTAAATACTTTCTAGTTTAGTCTACTTAGTTTTACTATGTATATACCAAAAATGTGTTAACTTGTGTTATGTCCCTTGTCTCTTTGTTTCTTTTTTAAAATTTATTTTTTATTCAAATATACCAAACAATTGCCATAGCATAACCGCACTTAGTCCGGCACCATCTATTAAATATTAATTGGAACGAGGGCAGAATCAATGCTTAATATATAGGTAAATTAGATAAATATTTGCTTTGTTTCGCCCTGTTGGTTTTCTTTGTCGTATCTTTGTTTTTTAATCCATACAGACCGATATGTGTAAAATGACTGTTATTGTATGACTTCTTGGAAAGTCTAGAGTTAAACAATTTGGCAGCACAATAACTCAATAAATTTTGAAAAGCGGTAGTAGGTACCTGATATATGTCGCGGTGTGTCCTAATCTAGTTACGCACATTATTTATTATTTAAATAAATAGGCACTTTTAACATTTTTTTTTTAGCCAGAAGTTTAGTCATGAATATATTTAAAACGATTCTTTTACAGGGTCACATTTCCTTAGAGAGTACGAAAACCTTGCGCCAGAATTTTTCGTTCGTTACAGAATTCATTAATTTTTTAGAACCAAAGATGACCAGTATACACTTTAACATACTCCATTGCATGGTGATAATCCTAAGCTATCACATAGTAGTAGTAATAGTCTTTCAAGTGAGTCATATTGTTACTAACATATGAAAGAAAAAAACCTTATTCTCATTAGAAATCCAAAATAACAAAAAATCCCTAAATTTCTTAGATTTAACAATTACTAATATAGATAATAAACATTCCTTTGACATATATAGCAAAAAAGCTCACACGGGTGTTATAATTGATGACTTGTCTAATCACCCTATTTCTTACAAATTAGCAGCTCTTCATAGCTTTTTAGAGAGAGCATTAGAAATTCTTTTAAATGAAGCATTTTTTAAAAGAGAAACATCCACTATCAAACAAATAGCATTCAACCATCATTTTGATGAATCGTTGATTAATAAGTTGTTGCAAAAAAAGAGAAACAAAAAAATAATTAAACAACTTTTTCCTCAAAGAACCACTAATACGACGGACCAACATAAATATGCAGCAATAACATTCAATGACCCTATAGCCTATAAAATTCAAAACTATTTTAAAACACATAATCATGTAATCGCCTTTAGAACTAATAATACAATAGATATTAAACTGGTAAATAATAAAGATAAAATAGACATATTAGTAAAATCAGGTATATATAAAATTGTTTGCGACTGTAAGGCTACAGATGTTGGCAGAATCCAGATAGAAAATTTAAAACCAGACAAAAAGAAATAGCTCAAAGGAATCTCTGTTTGCTAAGCATATTTTAGAAACTAATCATTCATTTGATATTATTAAACGTTTTAAAGGGTTGCATGTGTGCCCAAAAAATCAGATCGAAATACTATAAATACTTAGAGGCAATACTAACCAGAATGTAAGCTTAAATTCCCAGCAAAACTTTGACAGTAATTTTATTTTCTCGTTGTTTTTTTAGAACACATTAGACCTAAACATTTAAATACTTTCTAGTTTAGTCTACTTAGTTTTACTATGTATATACCAAAAATGTGTTAACTTGTGTTATGTCCCTTGTCTCTTTGTTTCTTTTTTAAAATTTATTTTTTATTCAAATATACCAAACAATTGCCATAGCATAACCGCACTTAGTCCGGCACCATCTATTAAATATTAATTGGAACGAGGGCAGAATCAATGCTTAATATATAGGTAAATTAGATAAATATTTGCTTTGTTTCGCCCTGTTGGTTTTCTTTGTCGTATCTTTGTTTTTTAATCCATACAGACCGATATGTGTAAAATGACTGTTATTGTATGACTTCTTGGAAAGAGAATAATCCATGTAAGTAATAGGTATTTTTTATTTATTTTTATATTTTTGAATATTAGCATGTGATTGGTAGGTTAGAATAATCTTTTAATGCACTATATCCTGGTTCTGAAAAAGGGGAGCATTATTGTAAGCACCCGAAACCGGTAAACCCAATAAATATTCTTGTGAGAATAAGGTCTTTTTCTTTCATATGTTAGTAAGTAGTATTAATCTATGAGGCCATATTTAGTTTAAGGTTAGTAAAGAAGTAATATAGTTGTATACCGTTGGCAATGACGCAGCTTCTAGACAGTTCATCACTATCTAATATAATTGTTTCTCTCATAGAATTAATAAAGATATTGATATCAAATCTCCAGTTGTTTAATTAATTTAATTCTTAATAAAAAAGTGCAAAAAAACGCTGTTGGTAAATGGCATCTATATTTAAAAACAGATATAAGGGTACAGAACCAATGTAGGATCTGGGAACTAAATGCCTATCGGAGTTGCAAGTGACGCATAGCATATAATCCATATAATATAAACATTTCTAGTGCATATTGTCACAAAATTTTGGTATTTAGATACAAAAAAAAACATGTTTTTAATTTCATAAAAATATTTTAAATATGTTTCTTAAAAATGTAATGTAAATGTTCAAAAAAAATAAGAATCCTATTTTTACTGATCAAACCGTCACCCAAGAGCCATCAGTTTACTAAACTGCTTATTTTATCCAACCTTAGACTTCCACCTTATATAAAACCTTTAAGAAAAAAATATAAAATAACTTCCGTTGACAGCAGAAAACCAACTGGAAAGAAAATATAGAAAAATAAATAATAACATTTATTTCATTCTCTTCATTCTCTTGGAAATGTTAATTTATCATATTTTATATATATATATATATATATATATATATATATATATATATATATATCACTTATTTTAATTTTATTTTTAAGAAGTTTTAGTAAAAAGATCAGGCTCAAAGTTTTCGAGTGCTAAGACAGGGTTAAAATGCTGGACGTACCTAATAACTAATACCAGTACTGCGGAATCAATTGCTTTTAAAATGTCTTTAGAATCACGTTAAGTAATATTATCGTTGCTTGAATAATCCAACAACGGTATTATAATTATAAAAAGAGCCTTGTACATAGAAAATCATTAAGGCACGTTTTAAAAAATTGATTTAAATTAAAATCTAAAAACTCCGGAAACCATACGATATTTTGGATCATCCCTCCTTTCCACAACCAATATGTCTTAATAAGATTTATAATATATTACCTACAAAAGTGGCTGGATGAGAAAAGGTTTGTTCCACCCATAGGTCAGAGAAGGCACATCTTTAGTTTTTTGGGTTAATTATAGTTCATGCATCAAATTTCAATATTTCAATTTATATTAAAGCATTTCAAAGCTATTGCTGAAACTTACTCACAGGAAAAAATTCATAATGGTGCCATTATCCAATTGTTATATTTTTAAAATCTGCTCGCTAATAGATGACCTCAGCACTATCTTAAATACTTCTTGAAAAAATCATGGAATTTGGCCAAATCTTGCCGGAGAAATCGATGTACGGGGACTTTGCTCTTAATTGGCCTTTTCTAATATTAGGTTAATTTTAAGAGACAAAAAAATGTTAATTGTATAAGTTGCAGGATTTATTACATAGTTAAAAGATGATTATTTTACAATAACGTGTGGCAGCTCCTAAATATTTTTTGGATTTTTTAAAGAAAAAGATATCAAACACAGTAAATTTATATCCAGCAAGATGCCACCCATTTAATGGGCATAATAATAATATATATGGTGTTCCATTAGAAAATATATTTGTTGGATTTGATACATATTTTTCAGATATTCTATACATATATATATATATATATATATATATATATATATATATATATATATATAATAATTACATTTTTCTTCAAAGAAATCAATAGTGGGAGTGGTGAATTATGAGAAGAGACCCTATACGTAGTATTTGGTCAAACCATCACGAAGTAATAGATGTAGAAAAAATAGAAAATAATTTTCTTCAAATTTTAAATTTACTAGAAAAATCGTAGTACTTAGGATATATGTTGTTTCCTTGTTTTCATTCTATTTATTTTATTTTATATATATATATATATATATATATATATATATATATATATATATTTATATATATATATATATATTATATATATATATATATATATATATATATATATACATATTATATGTTAGCTACTAAAGGATAATTTTTTATTTTTTTTAAATTTGTTTTGGTTTATGAATATGAGTCACTAATTAACTATTACGATTTAAAACTAAATTTATTTGATGCACAGAAAACCTTCAATTTAGTCATAAACTTTTTTTTAATGACCATGTGATAGGCATTTCAATAATAAATTGGTATTAAACCACGCTGCTTCCTTGAGCGTCTGGTCGAATGTGTCAAAATACGTACACAATTGACAACGTCCAACTATTTTTCTTTTTGAAGTACCGTTCATCGTTGATATATTATCCACACTAATGGAACGCATATGTACTTCACCGTACGGTTGTATACGTTAGCTAAATGAGTACACAGCTTAAGAACCAACAAGCGAACGAGCCTGTCTGCAAGAAAACGCATACGTTCGTCATACACGTCCACACTAAGCGAACGCATGCTGTTTTCACTGTGCGGTTGTATGCGTTTGCTATGTGAGTACGCATCTTTAGATATCAATAGTTAAAGGGTCAGGTGAAGAATATTTTATATTGCAAATCTCGTTTGCTTCTTCTTTTAAGTCTACTCTGTAGACCCTAAATATTTGTTAGTCTATTTATTTAGTATTTTTTATGTTTAACAGAGATCTTGATTTTCCTACCATTTGCAATTAGAGGAAAGAACATTATTGCATTCAACACATTATCTTGCCTAAGATACGTAGATACAGGCTAAAATGCCGCATTGGGAAATTAAAATAAACATATTTAATGGTTACTGCAAGGCAGAACATAAATATTTTTTATCTACCCAAAAATGGAACTAGGCTCAGAGAATTGGACATATTTATGGGAAAAAGAATGTAGTTGAAAAAGCATATCTTAAAACCTACAAACATTTCTCTTTCAATTTCGAGATTTGAATTCCAAGTAAATGTATATTTAAATAATTTGTTTAATTAAGTTTTCCTAAACAAAATGTATAATGAGACTGAAGTCTTTCCATCACTAAACATTAATGACCTAAAAGAAAAGACCCCTAGAAAATAAATATTATAACGAATAATCACAGAAGATTTGCTTCCTTAATGCAATTTATTATCAAACAGCTTCTGATATAATTCAGTTCTATTAAATGTTCACTTCGGAACAAAGAATATACTTAATTCGCTGCTTCGTCACAGCGAGGGTGCTAGAAATTCGTAATTGAAGAATTTAATGTAAAATGTCTCGGTGCGCCCTGCTATACAAACTGATGAATAAATTTAAAACGACTGCGTTCGTAATCGAACGAATATGATGAAAATGATTCTACTTTTTGGAAGTATTAGGTTCAATTTCCATTAAATGCAAATCCACAAATCTCTTTTTGAAATCTTCCTGTGGATTTAGACATGCTCGTTCCTAAAAACGATATTCGAAGAATATTAAAGGCAAAGGAAAGATTACCATTATGCCCGTTTTAGCAGTGTTTTAGAGAAATGTGATGATAGTTAATCCTTGGATTTTTTTTGTCTTTGGAGATGAATAGAAATATAACGTTTTTGTTTTCTCGACCCCATTTCGTCTCAAATATTTCAGGTAGTAGAGAAAATAAATATTTAACAGATAGAGGAGATCAATAGTCCAATGATATATATTGTGAAGACAACCTAGGTCATGTTCAGAACTTTTCTGAATAGTGTCTTTGGCAATATAAAAAGTATTCTTAAATTTAAGTTACAATGCAAACTTCGAGTTATTTACTACAAGAAATCAGAAAATTTCATTATTGGTAAAAGTATACCTATCAATATTTTTAAAAAATTTTAGTAATGAATATTATTTATCACCACATTAAAAATAAAACTTACATAATAACTAATGCTACAATAGTCTATGTGTAATACAAAATTCCTAATTGATAAATAAAAATAGAATATATAATAGCATCTAATATTTGTTAATGACGATGATCGAAAGGAAATTTTATTTATTTATAAAAACCAATAACAATGCAAGCAAAGGACATTAGTCATTATCATATAATGAAATATAACATAATATTAACGTATATAATCATGTTATCCAAAAATAAATTTTGAGTAATTTAGCAGCGGAAATGCACTGACGCCAGGTCAATGACTTTTCCTACCACAAAATTGTTAATTTTTATTTTATAACTCAATCCAAATAGGCTTGTAACGCGCTCTTGAAGTGTTAAAATCAAGCTAACCGAACAAATGAGATTAGGGTATGATGAGCAGATTATTCGTGCAAAATTTCATTGAATTTCAAATGCAATTTTTTTATTAAATATTGTTTTAATGTAGCCAATTTTACTCGGATATTCTTCAAATCATCATATTATATATCTGTTTACATTCTTTTTGAATCATACCGGAAAAATCAAACTTATCTAGTTCTGCACAATTCATCAAAAATATGTGCATAAAGGGGGCTAAACTGCCCCTCCCCCCCCAGAGTCATTTTTATTTAATCTAAATTGAAGTAATGACTTTTTTTTCTTTTGACTGTTGAAAATTTGTATTGCCTGAAACCCCCTCCCCCCAGAAGCAATGTCTATATACGCCACTGGGAAGGATAATTGAGAGACCGATACACCAATGTACTTACAAGAACCAAATATTACTTACACGGGTTATCAAAATTATCAATTGTAACGTTCTGTTTAACCGTAAGTGAGAGAAAATTAAATAAAATTACATAACCGTACATTTAGTAAAAGTTATAATAGCTGTGAAACAAAAATGAGAGTACGAAAATATGCTTCGGTTCTTAGGTGTTTGCAGAATTTATTTCGGGTTTCGGATACATTTTCGTCTATTTCTCCCATTAGCCTGGACACTCTCGCCTTACTATATGTAGTAAATAAAGAAATGGAGGGGTGGAGGTGATTCCGATAGGCACTGAAAACTCATAAAAAAAATATAAACTACACCAAAAACTTGACCTACATGCTGTTAAGCCTGAACCACTGTCGGAATTCCACGTTAAAGTATCACATTTACAATATTCATCTTAGCCAAACTTCAACTTTTGAAAACCCTTATATTTCTTGGTATAAAGTATCACAGGAATACTGTGATTGTGAGTATCCAGTTTGGTTTAACAACTTCGAAAAAAAATTTCAAGCCCAGGTTTTTCAAATTTGTGTTAACTTAAAAAAATTTCTACACACCCTATATATATCTGCAGTCACTGTGTGT